>JARQOD010000010.1:113405342-113458363 GCA_033576555.1 Oophaga sylvatica | reverse complement strand
TACCCATTATTATAATGTGTTATACTGGGGACCGTGTAGATAACTACTAAGTGTGTGATTCATCATTTTAGAAATATTGCTTCCTGGAGAAAAGTGAAGGTGCAAAATTATTTTTTGTTAATAGATGACTTACTTCACATCCCTTAGCCAGAGCAAAACCACCTCCAACCAAAACAACGATATGCCATGGTATGCATTCCTCAAACTCCTTCCACGTGATCATTGGTGTGGATTCTGCTGTCGCTGTCACTTTAGGCTTTTCTATAATGATAATGGCAAAATAGCAACATAGTTATGGATATCTGGACTACATGCACTATTTATATTTTAATTGAAAAGGATGGCTGCTACTGTACCAAGTTCCCATTGAGCCCTCCATCTTCATCCCACCATCACACACTGAAACGTGACAATAGTCACACATAATCCGGTGATATTTCCTAACAGAGAAGTCAGAAAGCTAGGAGCCCATTCTGTACAACTGTACATTTTCAGGGTTCTATAACTTTATATATTTCGGTATAATACAGACAATTAAAAGGACTTTACCAATATATCAAGTTATCTGTTCATAGGATAGGTAATTACTTGCTGATTGGACCATGAATGGTCCACGGGCTGCCAGTGATAGCAGAGTTTGGATTCATTTAAAATACGCATTTTTCCTTGACTTGTTCGGATACTGATCTATAGGTTTCTTCATAAGTTAGATACAAAAGTAAGAAAATCAATCTTCCTGCAACCTGTACACTATTTGTCTGCATTCCAGAGTCATGTGAAAAAGAGCACCCAATCATTGCAAGCCCATACTTCAAAAGGCATCATTTTTGTAATATTTGGGGGTTGGCATCTAAGACTTAAAATTGAAAAATGAAGGGAACCGGGCATACTCTGAATTTCCCTCCACATTGTAATTAGTTTAAGTAGGTCTGAATGCAATAAACAAAAGATTAGCAGCTCACCAATTCAGCTCTTTACAGCCGCATTTTACTGTCATACCAGCAGGCCTATTGGCCTACCTTGGCAAACAGTATCCATGAGAAAAAGTGGCCAGAAAAAAAACAGTATACAATGAAGAGATCACTTTATTTCAAAATTCCATTAAAATTTCATGAAGGCAAAGTGGCCACATATTCCTGTCGACACGTTTCAACCGCAAGGTCTAATCGTAACGTAATGATTAAGAACCAGCGGTCGAAACACATTAACCCCTTAAGGACCAAGCCATTTTGTAGGTTAATGACCAGGCCAAATTTTACAATTCTGAGCACTGTCAATTTATGTGCTTATAACTCTGGAACGCTTTAACGTATCTCACTGATTCTGAGATAGTTTTTTCATGACATATTGTATGTACTTCATGTTAGTGGTAAAATTTCTTCAATATGACTTGCGTTTATGAAAAAAATGGAAATATGGTGAAAATTTTGAAAATTTTGCAATTTTCAAACTTTTAATTTCTATGCCCTTAAATCAGAGAGATATGTCACAAAAAATAGTTAATAAATAACTTGAGATGAGCGATTTTGCCTCCGGGAGGGTTGAGTCGGGTTTCGGACCACCCGACTTTTCCAAAAGTTGAGTCGAACGAAATTGACTGACTATCGGAAAAAGTCGAAGGTCCGACTGAAACTCGAACCGACCCCAATGCAAGTCAATGGGGAAGAAAGGTCGGCAGTGATTGGAGGACAGTAAACACACCTACAGTGCCCATTTCAATGCCAACGACATCAATTCTTATTACTTAAGCTTGTCAACCTTAATTTACTTTATAATAATAGTAAAGCATTCAAAACTGGGGGTTATTTGGCTAAAGTTGTGTGGGGATGGGGGCAGGATTTCGTGGGCCCCTTTAACACATAACACAATTCATGATGCTCCGATACGGCAGAGAAATATAGGTATAGTACAATGCCAAAGACTTCACTTCTTACATTACAAGAGTGCTATCTATTGTAAATTCTACAATAGCTCAAAAACCGGACAGTATAGTCCTCTATACAGTATTATGGGCACCACATAGTGCGCCATACAGAATAATGAGCCCCATATATTGCTCTATACAGAATAAGCCCCATATATTGCTCCATACAGAATAATGGGCCCAATATAAAGCTCCATACAGTATATGATGGGCCCCATATATTGCTCCATACAGAATGGGCTCCATATAATGCTCCAGATAGAATAGGCCTCATTTGTGCTCCATATGATGCTCCATATATAAAGGGCACTATATGATGCCCCATAAAAACTGAACCCCATATGATGCTCTAGTATATGATGGGCCCCATATATGATGCTCCAGTGTATGATGATCCCCATATAATGCTCCAAATATAATGGTCCCCATATATCATGCTCCATATATAATGGGCTCCATGTGAAGGTCCATAAATAATGAACCCCATATGATGCTTAGTATATGATGGGCTCCATATATGATGGGTCTATATAATTCTCCATATATAATGGGCCCCATATAATGCTCCAGTGTATAATGGGCCCTATCTATGATGCTCTAGTATGTGATGGGCCCCATATATGATGCTCCAGTGTATAATGGGCCCTATCTATGATGCTCAAATGTATGATGGGCACCATATATAATTCTCCAGTGTATAATGCTCCCCATATATTGCTCCAAACATCAAAAAAAAAAAAAATGAAATACCTCTCCTCGCTGGACACTGCTCTACTCTGGACTCCTCAGCGTCGGCATCTTCCAGCTCTCTGCATTGTGACTGTTCAGGCAGAGGGTGCACAGACGTGAAGTCATCGCGCTCTCTGACCTGAATGTCACTGTCAGGAAACGCGGAAGACGTCACAGCGGTGGAGCAGGGAGAGGTAAGTATTGCAAGTGCTGGGGCCCTGAGCAAGCAGGGGGGGGCCCACTTGTGGGCGTAGTCACTCGCACAGGGCCCCTCAGTACGCCGGTGTCTCTGACGGCGAGTGGGCCCCCCACCTGCTCAGGGCCCCGACACTTGCCCGGGTGCGCCATGTGGTAAGCTGGACCTGGGCGAGGGGAGGTAGAACGCCCAGTTAGGGAGGTGGAAAAACTGGCATATGTTGAGGTGTAGGCTGGACGTTCAGCAGCTGTAAATGGAGGAATTGGAGAAGTCGGAGGAAGAGGAGGACAAAGCGAGCCATTTTGCTGGCAACCTATGTGTCATCAGGGGAAGGTGGTACAAAATTCTTTGAAACCCAGGCATGGTTAATTTTAATGAAGGTGAGATCACCTACATTTTGGGCCGACAGCCGTGTCCTTCTTTCTGTCAGGATTGACCCAGCAGCACTGAAGACTCTTTCTGATAGCACACTACCAGCAGGGCAAGTGAGCTTGTGTAAGGCATATTGTGCCAATTCAGGCCAGGTGTCCAGTTTACAGGCCCAGTAGTCAAAGGGGAATGAACTGTGAGGTAGAACATCGATAGGGGAGGAGAGGTAATTTTGAACCATAGTTGACAACGGCTGTCTCCTGTCTGTTGCAATCGATTCAGTATTACCAGACGTGAGAGCGGTACTCGAGAAATCAGTCCACAACATGGTCATGAAACCTGTCTCCAACGCCATTTCGGCTGTGTGCACCACAAACAACTCTTCCATGTTGCCCAGTACGGCTCGTGGTAGAACCTGCATCGCTGCTGTGTGCTGGGAATGCCTCTAACAAACGGTTTAAAAGAGTTGATTTTTTGTTCGCCAATATTAGCTCTAGGTTCTCATGTGGCATGATGTTCTGTAATTTGTCTTTATAGCGTGGATCGAGGATGCTGGCCAACCAGTAGTCGTCATCCTTCATAATTTTGGCAATGCTGGGGTCCCTTTATAGGATCCGCAAGACATAATCACACATGTGGGCCAATGTTCCAGGTGTCAATGATGCACTGTCAGTGGTGGGTGGAGGAGCACTTTCTGCCAAATCCACATCCCTCCAGTCACGCACAAACCCTGTACCTGACCTTGGCAAGCCAACATTTTCTCTTGCCCCCTGAGAAGCATCCTCCTCCCCAAAATAATCATCCCCCTCATCCTCCTCGTCTTCTTCTTCCTCCACCTCGTCCAAGACAGTTCCCTGAGCAGACAATGGCTGACTGTCTTCAAGGCTTCCCTCCTCCTCCGCTGATCCTTAATGTGCGTCAAAGTTTGCATGAGCAGACGCATAAGTGGGATGCTCATGCTTATGATGGCGTCGACTGCGCTTACCAGCCGTGTGCATTCCTCAAAACACTGAATTGTCCATGCACTCAAACAATGCGGTCTTACACCTGCAGGTGGAGGGCAGGGATGTCTTTTCTAGCAAAGAAGTGCCAACTGGGTAGGTCATAGCGTGGGACAGCGTAGGCCATGAGCTCTCGGAACGCTGCGCTTTCAACCAAACGGAAGGGCATCATCTCTAATGAGATCAGTTTGGCAATGTAGGCGTTCAAAGCCAGTGTACGCGGATGAGAGGATGAGTACTTTCTTGTCATACTCAGAGTCTCTGCTACAGTGAGATGGACTTGAGAGCTGCATATGGTGGAACTAGCGGTGGACATGATGGACTGAGAGGTGGTTGGTGATGGTGGTGGCGATGGCCTAGATGCAGTCTTTAGTTGGAAAACCATTGGGATTCTCTGACTGCTTTGGCCTTGCGACGACACCTCAACATTTCTTGCTGGTGGTGTGCTAACCGGTGGGCTTACAGTGGGGGAAGCGGTGTAGCGTTGCTGGCTATCTTCAGTCGAAGCAGGTGCACGTGTGCTACCTGAGGTTTTGTAGTCTGTCCACACTTGCAAGTGCATGGTGTTTACATGTCTAAGCATGCAACTGGTATTCAAATTTTGGAGATTTTTCCCTCGGCTAAAGGTTCTTCCGCACTTCTTACAGATAACCTTTGCCTCATCAATAGGATTTTGGTCAAAAAAGTGCCACACTGCACTCTTCCTACTATGGTAAAACTTTTCAGGGCTTGCATGCTGTGCTAATTTGACCATCTGGCCAAGCTGTGCTGCAACTCTTTGTTTTTTAACATGTTTTTGGACTGCTACGGGCCTGCCAGATAGTCGCAGCTGCGATGTCGATGCCTGCTGCGGATCCTCCTCCCCTTCTGAGCTATTGCCAGCGGCACCCTCTTCCCCAATGGATGCCAATCCGGGTCAACAACTGGGTCATCCATCACCTCCTCTTCAATTTCATCTGCACCTTCCTCTGTGTCACCGTGTAAGGTGATATAATATGCGGGAAGGGGCACCTGAGTTTCATCAGCGTCAGATTCTGGCTCAGTAAACTGCGAGGGAAATGTAGTGCTCTGGTTGAATGTACCAGCAGAATTATATAGCAGAGGCTGTGCATCAGTGCACTCCATGTCATATTCATCTTGGACTGGGGAATTCAGGATTTGACTTGATAAGTTAGCCATGGTATGTGAAAAGAGCTCCATTGAGTAATCTGAAGTGTGGCCTGCCACATCCTTCACTTTTGGTGGGGCTGAAGGACACAAGGAAAGGTGTTGTTCCTGACCAGGAGCCTGCACTGACGACTCCGTGTTTGCAGTTTTTGAAACTTCAGAAGAGGAGGCGATAGAGCTGGAGGCTGTTTCGGCAATGTAAGCCAAAACCTGTTCCTGATGCTCCGGCTTTAAAAGCGGTTTACCTACTCCCAGAAAATGGAGCATTCCAGGCCTTCAGGAGCCAGACGATGATGCAGGCTCAACACCTCCTGCCTTAGGTGCTATTGTGCTTTTGGCACTGCCAGCAGAAGCACCACCACCACCATCATTACCAGCTGCCATCCCCCCGCCCACGTCCGCGGCCTCTTCCACCATACTTCCTCATGTTTGGGAAAATGTACCCAAAAAAACAGCAGCTATATGGTACTTTATGAGGAGCGTACAGCTGTATACGGTGTAGGGGAAAATGGAAATCTCCGTATATTTTTCCGGAGTCACACACAGAGCTCTCTCAGTATGGATTTGACCGTAATACAAAAGGCAGAAAAAACGTACTGTATCAGAAGCGTACAGCAGTATACAGTAAAGGGGAAAATTTAAATCTCCGTATATATTTCCAGAGTCACACACAGACGCTCTCTCAGTATGGATTAGACCGTAATAAAAAAAGCAGAAATACGGTACTGTATCACAAGCGTACAGCAGTATACAGTAAAGGGGAAAATTGAAATCTCCGTATATATTTCCAGAGTCACACACAGACGCTCTCTCAGTATGAATTCGACCGTAATAAAAAAAAGCAGAAAATCGTACAGTTTCAGAAGCGTATAGCAGTATATAGTAAAGGGGAAAATTTAAATCTCCGTATATATTTCCGGAGTCACACACAGATGCTCTCTCAGTATGGATTGGACCATAATAAAAAAAGCAGAAATACGTTACTGGATCACAAGCGTACAGCTGTATACGGTGTAGGGGAAAACTGAAATCTCCGTATATATTTGCGGAGTCACACACAGACGCTCTCTCAGTATGGGTTAGACCGTAATAAAGCAGAAATACGGTACTGTATCACAAGCGTACAGCTGTTTACGGTGTAGAGGAAAATTTAAATCTCCGTATATATTTCCGGAGTCACACACAGACGCTCTCAATATGGATTGGATTGTAATAAATAAAAGCAGAAATACAGTACTGTATCACAAGCGTACAGCTGTATACAGTCTAGGGAAAAAATTAAATCTCCGTATTTATTTCCGGAGTCACACACAGATAGTCAGCATGTATTTGTCCGTGATACCAGTCGGTACCAGTGTGTGAGGAGAGTACACCTCTATACAGTGTGTGAAAAAATGAACGCTCAGTAACTGTGCAGAAAAAAAAGAATAAATGTATCAGTGCTGTGTAAAAAGCAGTCTGCACAGCAGTGTACACACAGCAATACAGCTATCAGGCAGCCTAATAATCAGCGCTGCTGCACATAAGAAAATCCTCCCCTGTCACTGCACACTAACAGTACAGCACAATCGCTTTCATCACAAGCACATAAGAACTTCTTCTTAGATCTTTACAGCCCTAACTCTCTCCATACTGTTAAGACCAGCAGAAGTAAAATGGAGGTCGGCGGTCAGGGCTTTTATAGACACTATGACACCCTCCAAAGCAAGCCAATCACTGCAATGCCCTTCTGTAAGATGGTGGTGGTAGAAGCTGCCCATTTCATCTTATTGCCCACAGTGTACGTCCTTGGTCATTGGCAGAAAAAAGGCGCCAGCAAGCATTATGGGAAATCCGACTTTGGCGCTTGTTTTGCCGACCGCATGGCTGACTTCACGCTATGGTCGGGTTTCGATCGGCGAAACACGACTTTGGGGAAAGTCTGTGATTTTTGAATCTGACCTACCTGTTTCGCTCAACTCTCTAAATAACATTTCCCACATGTCTACTTTACATCAGCACAATTTTGGAACCAAAATTTTTTTTGTTAGGAAGTTATAAGGGTTAAAAGTTCACCAGCGATTTCTCATTTTTCCAACAATATTTACAAAACCATTTTTTTTTTTTTAGAGACCACCTCACATTTAAAGTCACTTTGAGGGGTCAATATGACAGAAAATACCCAAAAGTGACACCATTCTAAAAAGTGTACCCCTTAAGATGCTCAAAACCACATTCACAAGAATTTGAAGCAATGTGGAAGGAAAAAATGAACATTTAACTTTTTTTCCCCAAAATTTTTCTTTGGACACAATTTTTTTTTATTTGTCAAGGATATCAGGAGAAAATGAACCACAATATTTGTTGTACAATTTCTCCTGAGTACGCCGATACCCCATGTGTGGAGTAAGACCAATCTTTAGGCGCACGGCACAGCTCAGAAGGGAAGGAGCATCATTTGAGGTTTTGAATGTCAAATTGGCTGGAATCGAGAGCGGACGCCATGTCGTGTTTGGAGAGCCCCTGATGTACCTAAACAGGGGAAACCCCCCATAAGTGACACCATTTTGGAAACTAGACCCCCCAAGGAACTTATCTAAATGTGTGGTGAGAACTTTGAACCCTCAAGGGCTTCACAGAAGGTTATAATGTAGAGCCGTAAAATTAAAAAATCATATTTTTTCCACAAAAATGATCTTTTCACCCCCAAGTTTTATTTTCCCAAGGATAACAGGACCCCAAAAGTTATTGTGCAATTTGTCCTGAGTACTCTGATACCCCATATGTGGGGGTAAACCACTATTTGGGCACATGGCAGAGCTCGGAAGGGAAGCAGCGCAATTTGACTTTTTTGGCTGGAATGGTGATCGGATGCCATGTCTCGTTTGGAGAGCCCCTGATGAGCCTAAACAGTGATAAACCCCACAAGTGACCCCATTTCAGAAACTAGACCCCCCAAGGAACTTATCTAGATGTGTGGCGAGAGCTCTGAACCCCTAAGGGCTTCACAGAAGGTTATAACGTAGAGCCGTAAAATTAGAAAATCATATTTTTTCCACAAAAATGATCTTTTCATCCCTAATTATTATTTTCCCAAGGGTAACAAGACCCCAAAAGTTATTGTGCAATTTGTCCTGAGTACGCTGATACCCCATATGTGGGGGTAAACCACTTTGTGGGTGCACGGCAGAGCTCGGAAGGGAAGGAGCGCTGTTTGACTTTTTCAACGCAAAATTTGCTGGAATTGAGATCGGACATCATGTCACATTTGGAGAGCCCCTGATGTGACTAAACAGTGGAAACCCCCAAAAGTGACCCAATTTTGGAAACTAGACCTCCCAAGGAACTGATCTAGATGTGTGGTGAGCACTTTAAACCCCCAAAGTGCTTCACAAAAGTTTATAAAGCAGAGCCGTGAAAATAAAAAATATATATTTTTTTACACAAAAATGATCTTTTTGCCCCCAAATTTTTATTTTCACAAAGGTAACAGGAGAAATAGGACCCCAAAAGTTGTTGTGCAATTTGTCCTGAGTACGCTGATACCACATATGTGGGGTGGAACCACTGTCTGGGCGCATGGCAGAGCTCAGAACGGAAGGAGCACCGTTTTGGAATGCAGACTTTGATGGAATGGTCTGCGGACATCATGTTGCGTTTGCAGAGCCCCTGATGTGCCTATACAGTAGAAACCCCCCAAAAGTGACCCCATTTTGAAAACTAGACCCCCAAGGAACTGATCTAGATGTGTGGTGAGCACTTTGAACTCCCAAGTGCTTCACAGAAGTTTAGAACGTAGAGCCGTGAAAATAAAAAAAATCATATTTTTTTTCCACAAAAATGATCTTTTTGCCCCAAATTTTTATTTTCACAGGGTGACAGGAGAAATTGGACTCCAAACGTTATTGTGCAATCTGTCCAGAGTACGCTGATACCACATATGTGGGGGAAAACCAGTGATCGCCTTACTGCGATCTTTAGGAGGCAGAATTAACAAATTCACAAAAGGTGAAGAATTGGTTTTATTTTTTACGCCATTCCTCGTGCTGTAATAGGGATTAGGTGACTTTATTCCTCGGGTCAGTGCGATTACAGCGATACCAGATTTATACCCTTTTTCATGTTTAGCTTCGGTCACACACTAAAAGACGCTTTTTTTGGAAGAATTTTTTGTAAGAAATTTTTCCATCGCCGTATTTTGAGAGCTATAATTTTTCCATATTTCAGCCAACAGAGTCAAGTGCGGGCTTGATTTTTGCGGGACGAGCTGAGGTTTTTATTGGTACCATTTTAGAGCACAAAGTTTTTTTGATCGCTTTCTATTTCGATTTTTGTGGAGGCAGAATGAACAAAAACCAGCAATTCCCTCCATCCCGCGTGTGGTAAAATTGGTAAGGCAGCTTTATTCATCGGGTCACTACGATTACAGTGCTACCTCATTTATATATATTTTTTAGGTTATGCCTTTTATTGCACAATTAAAACTTTTATAGAAAAAATAATTATTTTTGCATCAGTTTATTCTGAGAGCTATAATTTTTTTATTTTTTCGCTGATGATGCTGTATGGCAGCTTGTTTTTTGCGTGACAAGATGACGTTTTCAGCGGTACCATGTTTATTTATATCTGTCTTTTTTATCGCGTTTTACTGCACTTTTTCCAAGCGGTATGGTGATCCCGCTTGGAAAAAGTATAATTTGCTATTTTTAGGTGGTTTTTTTTAACGGCGTTCACTGAAGGGGTTAACTCGGGTGACACTTTTATAGATGGGATTTTTACAGACGCGGTAATACCAAACGTGTATTTTTTTTTTTACATAAAAATGTGTACATTTTAGGGGAATTTTTTTATTAATATTTCTATTATTTTTTTTACAAATTTTTTTAAAGAATGTGTTTTTTTTTACCTAGTCCCTTTATGGGACTTTCACTTTTTCACTTTTGTTGCAGGTATAATACATTGCAATGCTGCAGCATTGCAATGCATTATAACAATGGAGAAAGCTGTTGAGACCATGTTGTGAGCATGGTCTCAGCAGCTTTCCGTAGCTGGATGACTCGGAGGTTGTCATGACAACCCCGGGTCATCAAGGCAGAGATCGGGCCCTGCAATTACATTGCGGGGACGCCGATCTGAGGCAGAGGGAGCTCCCGACCCTCTGCCTCCCCCCCTGAATGCTGCGATCGCGCCCAATCGCCGCAGTCAGGGGTTAACAGCCAGGGGCGGCGTGGACGCCGCTCCTGGCTGTCAGTGCAGGACGCTCAGCCACCGCAGCGCTGAGCTCCTGCACTGATCGGGCAGGAGAGGCTGAAATTTTCACATTGACTGACCAATCACAGCGCTCTGGGTGGGGACCGACTGCAAAGGTCCCCGCACCGCTTGCCGTGCCGGTCAGCTGTCACAGACAGCGGTCGGCACTGAACTGTCACTGCGTGTTCACACGCAGTGACAGTTCAAAGGCATGACGTGCACAGTCCGTCCTGGTGCCGGAACTGACATCCTGCCATGACAGACTGTGCACGTCAATGGTAATTAAGGGGTTAATAGAGATGTTTTACCACTTTGCCTACATGGAATTTTGAAATAA
This sequence comes from Oophaga sylvatica, assembly GCA_033576555.1. NCBI lineage: Eukaryota > Metazoa > Chordata > Amphibia > Anura > Dendrobatidae > Oophaga > Oophaga sylvatica. Next base: position 113,447,411 of record JARQOD010000010.1, on the reverse strand, counting down.
AGTGATATCTTCATTTTATACTGGATTTTCTGGCCACTTTTTTCTTATAGGTCTGAATTTTACTCATCTAAAAAGCACTGTAGTGGTAGAGGCACTGTGCAGTAGGAATGCCTGCCGCCAGACCACCACAAGCAGCAAGGATCTAGCGAGACACGTTTACGGGCCACATTTCCTCACAATGCAGTAACAGGAATGCCGCAGAAGGTGCATTTTGGCTGAGCTGTAGCAATACACAGTGTGCTGCATTATGTGCAAAATGACCTGTCAGTATACAGCGTAAAGAATTATAACCACACTAGACACGTTCACAAAAAAAAACAAAAAAACACCTTACCTTTTAATCTACAACACCACCAGCTGGGCTTTCTTCCAGGAATTATAAATAATAAAAAGCCAAAGAGAATAGCTGAGGTAGCATCCGATTTGTATCCTTTCCTGTTCATGCAAAGAAGACAGACAGCAAAATACAAAATTATAGCATTAAATATATAACTTGGATTTTTATATATATCCACGGGATATGACCTAGACAACTGATAAGCGAAGATCACTGCAGAGGAGAATAGGGGTCTGCTGACCCCCATTAGTTAACTTGCAATCTGTCACAATCCATTTTTGGATCTGTGACAGATTTTGCGTTTTCTATTAAAATTTTTCCGTTCAGGCCATCGGGGGTTAATGTCTGTTTTTTCCCCTGGTGGCCGCTTGTGTATTTACATTGCTGCTGAGTTTGCTGATGCAGGTGGTGACCACTCCCACCATCCTTTAAAAGGTCACGTGATGCATCAGCTGACTGTTGGCGATATAGGTCCTTTTGGAGACCAACCAAGCTGGAGTCAGGAGCTTTCTGGTGCTGCAGCTGAATACTGTGATCTGGTGCTTTACTCTGCTGTGCATTGCAGTAGAGAAAATGGTAATTAGACCTACCGGTAATTGTATTTCCAGGAATCCATCCTAACAGCACCATGGAGGACGTCATTCTTATCCTTAGTGGGACAGGAACAACGAGCAGTTAAAGGACCCTCCCCTTACCACCCTCAGTGATTTTTCAAAGTACCACGTCTGGATGGATGCAAACACAAATGTATTAACAAATTCCATACACATGTTACTTCACAATGGTATAACATAAACAACTTTTGCAATAGGGAGGGAACTAGTAGTGCTGTCAGGATGGATTCCTGGAAATACAATTACCGGTAGGTTTAATTTCCGTTTTCCATTTCACCACCTGACAGCACCATGGAGAAGTACCAAAGAATGGTAACACTAGGGCGGGACTACAGCGTGCAAAACTTTCCTGCCAAACGCCAATTGTTCTAGGCTGACGTCTAGTTTGTAATGCTTGGCAAAGGTACTGACACTAGCCCACGTTGCTGCCCTGCAAATCTGTTCTGTTGAGGCCCCCCCTTTGCGCCCATGACGTGGCCATAGAATGTGTGTGGAATGGGCCCTAAGGATGGTGGGGGGATCTTTCCCTTCAGATCTATAGGCTAGGGCTGTCAGACTTTATCCATCTACCAATGGTAGCCTTCACTGCTTTCTTGCCCCATTAGGACCTCCGTACTGGATGAACAAATTCTTATCAACCCTCGGTTGCTGTTATGTATTTTAGCCCAGTGTCTCTAACATCCAAGTTGTGAAAGGCTTGCTCCCTAGGATTCCTAGGATGCTGGCAGGAGGAGGGCAGGACAACCTCCTGATCCATGTTTGTACATGACACTACCTTGGGAAGGAAAGCGGGATCAAGTCTTAGGATTAATCTATCGTCAAAGGTCTGTAGGTACGGGTCCTGAATAGATAACGCTTGTAATTCCCCCAACCTTTTTGCGGAGGTTATTGCGACCAAGAAGGCCGTTTTCATTGAGAGCTTCGCTATCTGTATCTCTTGTGATAGAAGGTATGGGGGTCTACATAGGACATCCAAGACTAAGTTAAGGCTCCATGGCTGGATTTTTCACTAGGGGTTTCAGGCTGCTGATTGCTTTTGAGAATCTTGCTACCCAGGGGTGTGTGGCTATAGGGTAGTCAAGAACACGCTTAGGGCCGAAATTTGTACTTTTAACGTACTAGGTCTCAGACCTTTCGAAAAACCTGACTGGAGGAAGTCAAGTATTTTAGGAATGTTAGGAGCCGCCGTGTTTACCGTGGTCTCCTCTGAAAATGAGCAGAAACGCTTCCATATCTTGTTCTAGATGGCTGTAGTTACTGGCTTCCTGCTTGCTTGTATAGTTGAAATTACATCTTCTGAAAGCCCTCTGGATTTCAAGATCTGGCGCTCAGGATCCATGCCAACAACCGCAGTTGGTCCGGATTGGAATGAGTAACTGGGCCCTGGTGCAGGAGATCTTCCCTCTTTGGGAGATGTATGGGTTCTTCTATCGCCAATCTGTTTAGGAGAGAAAACCAACTTCTCTTGGGCCAGAATGGGACCACTACTATCACCGTCGCTCTCTCTTCCCGTATTTTTCTCAGCATTCTCGGAATTAGAGGAAATGGTGGAAAGGCATATAAAGTCCCTTTCCCCAATGTTGTGACAGAGCGTCTATAGCTGCTGCACCGTCCAGCGGATTCAGTGAGAAAAATGTTCTCAATTTTGCATTTTCCCTGCTGGCGAAATGCCAGTTCCCCACCGTTGACAAAGCATCTTGAAAACTTCTGAGTTTAGCTTCCATTTGGAAGGGTTTACTGCCGTTCTGCTCAAGAAGTCCGCCACCTGATTCTGGGCTCCCTCCAGATGTACTGCTGAGATGGATTCCACCAACTTTTCCGCCCATCTGAAGATTCGGTCTGCCAGATGCTGTAACGCCGGGTGTCTTGGACCTCCTTGATGTCTTAGGAATGCCACCGTCGTCGTGTTGTCAGAAAGTATCTTCACGTGTTTCCCTCTAAGCTTCAATCTGGCCTGGAGGAGAACCTTCCAAATCGCTTACAGCTCTCTGAAATTTGACGACCTTGTTCTTGTCTCTTGATCCCACTGACCTTAATAGTAGACTCTCTCCACGTGTCCACCCCATCCAGTCTGACTGGCATCTGTGGTTACTGTGAGGGAAGGTATGAGAATCCAGGGTACCCCTACACTGAGGTTCTTCTGTACACTCCACCAACCCAACGATTTATTCACTGTCGAGGATAGTGTTATCTACTTGTCCAGGGTACACTGTCTTCTGTCCCAGGACCGAAGAATTTGTTGCTGCAATTTTCGTGAGTGGAATTGGCTCGATCTCACGCAGGGAATGCACGCCGTCATCCGGCCCAGTACTGCCATGGCCTCCCTGATGGAACAAGCCTTCTTCTTGAATCGGCGAATGTTCTCCATAAGCGACATCTGCTTCTCGTCCGGCAAAAAAGAAGTTCTGGTATGGGAGTCTAGTATGACTGCTAAAAATCTCACCCGGGTCTTTGGGACTAAGCTCGACTTTCTCCAATTTATTATCCACCCCAGCTCCTGAAGTACGGAGACTGTGGTGTGACAATCGGCCCTGAGCTGTTCCTCGGACCCTGCTGCTACCAGGAAATCGTCTAAATAGGGTACTATGGTTATTCCTTGATTTCTCAACCACGCCACTACCTCCGCCATTAATTTTGTGAAAATTCTGGGGGCTGAGGCTAATCCGAAGGGAAGGGCTTGAAACTGAAAATGATGGACTCTCCCCTGATCTGTCAGGGCAAATCTCAGAAACCTCTGATAGGCCGGGTGGATCGGCACATGGTAGTATGCGTTTTCCAAGTCTAGCGTGCACATTACCATGTCTCTGTCTATCAGGGGTATAGTGAATTTTATTGATTCCATTTTGAATCTTTTGTATTTTACAGTCATGGCCAAACGTTTTGAGAATGACACAAATATTATATTTTCACATGATCTGCTGCCCTCTGGTTTTTATGTGTGTGTTTGACAGATGTTTTTATCACAGACAGAAATATAATTGCAAACATATGAGTAACAAAAGCTTATATTGACAGTTAGAATGAGTTAATGCAGCAAGTCAATATTTGCAGTGTTGACCCTTCTTCTTCAGGACTTCTGCAATTCTCCCTGGCATGCTCTCAATCAACTTCTGGACCAAATCCTGACTGATAGAGTCCATTCTTGCACAATCAATGCTTTCATTTTGTCAGAATTTTTAGGTTTTTGTTTGTCCACCAGTCTCTTGATGATTGACCACAAGTTCTCAATGGGATTAAGATCCGGGGAGTTTCCAGACCATGGACCCAAATCTCTATGTTTTGTTCCCTGAGCCATTTAGTTATCACCTTTGCTTTATGGCAAGGTGCTCCATCATGCTGGAAAAGGCATTGTTGATCGCCAAACTGCTCTTGGAGGGTTGGGAGAAGTTGCTCTTGGAGGACATTCTGGTACCATTCTTTATTCATGGCTGTGTTTTTAGGCAAGACTGTGAGAGAGCCGATTCCCTTGGCTGAGAAGCAACCCACACATGAATGGTTTCAGGATGCTTAACAGTTGGCATGAGACAAGACTGGTGGTAGCGCTCACCTTGTCTTCTCCGGATGAGGCGTTTTCCGGATGTCCCAAACAATCGAAAAGGGGATTCATCAGAGAAAATAACTTTACCCTAGTCCTCAGCAGTCCACTGCCTGTACCTTTTGCAGAATATCAGTCTGTCCATGATGTTTTTTCTGGAGAGAAGTGGCTTCTTTGCTGCCCTCCTTGAGACCCGGCCTTGCTCCAAGAGTCTCCGCCTCACACTGCGTGCAGATGCACTCACACCTGCCTGCTGCCATTCCTGAGCAAGCTCTGCACTGCTGGTAGCCCGATCCCGCAGCTGAAACACTTTTAAGAGACGGTCCTGGCGCTTGCTGGTCTTTCTTGGGTGCCCTGGAGCCTTTTTGGCAACAATGGAACCTCTCTCCTTGAAGTTCTTGATGATGCGATAGATTGTTGACTGAGGTGCAATCTTTCTAGCTACGATACTCTTCCCTGTTAGGCCATTTTTGTGCATTGCAATGATGACTGCACGTGTTTCTTTAGAGATAACCATGGTTAACAGAAGAGAAACAATGATGCCAAACACCAGCCTCCTTTTAAAGTGTCCAGTGGTGTCATTCTTACTTAATTATGACAGTTTGATCTCCAGCCATGTCCTCATCAACACCCACACCTGTGTTAATGGAGCAATCACTGAAAAGAGGTTAGCTGGTCCTTTTAAGGCAGGGCTGCAATGATGTTGAAATGTGTTTTGGGGGATAAAGTTCATTTTCTAGCCAAATATTGACTTTGCAAGTAATTGCTGTTAAGCTGATCACTCTTTATAACATTCTGGAGTATATGCAAATTGCCATTAGAAAAAGTGAAGCAGTAGACTTTGTAAAAATTAATATTTGTGTCATTCTCAAAACTTTTGGCCATGACTGTATATACTGATTCAGGGGTTTGAGATTTATGATAGTCCTGGACTCTCCATATGGTTTTTTGATCGAAAAAAGTCTCGAATAATGTCCCCTGCTTTTTTCTGCCGGGGAGCCGGGACTATTACTCTTAACCTGCGTAAGTCCTGGACATCCGTCCACATAGATGCGGTCAGAGAGGGTTGAGATTTGGTGATCACAAACCTCTCTGGCGGCTTGTTGGTAAATTCTAGGGTATAACCCTGGCTGACCATATGGAGAATCCAAGGGCTGTGAGAGACCTTCTGCCAACCTCCCAGGAAGTATCTTATTTGGCCCCCGACACTAATAGCGTCATTTTCTGTGGGCTCCCGCTCCAAAGATGGAATCTCTACCCCTACCCCCTTTGGGGTAGCTCCATCTACCTGTCTTTCCCTTCCCCTTATAGTCTGGTCCCTGACCAGGCCGGGATCTCCAAAAGGGCTGGTATATTTTGTTTTTTTCCTCGGGGAACCCCTTCTTTTTGTCAGAGGCCTTTTCTAATATATCGTCTAGAACCGGCCCGAACATCTTACCACCCGAGATGGGAATGGCGCATAATTTATTTTTTGAATGGGTGTCCCCCGACCACATCTTAAGCCAGATCGCTCGTCTGGCCGCGTTTAACAAGGATTCACTCCTGGCCGCAAAGCGCACCGATTCTGTGGAGGCATCTGCCATAAAACCCGTATCAAGTTTCAGTAATGGTAGGGATTTAAGAATGACCTCCCTGGGGGTTTTGGTTTTTAGGTGATGCTCTAAGTCTCTTACCCAGGGGTGCATGGATCGGGCGACTGACGTGGTTGCAATATTAGCTCGAATAATAGTAGCAAAGGCTTCCCATGCCCTTCTTAGCAGGCCATCCGCTTTCCGATCCATCGGTTCTTTTAGACTCGATGAATCTTCAAAAGGGATTGCCGATTTCCTTGCCACATTGGCTACTGGTACATCTACTTTAGGCACGTCATCCCAAGCTTTGATGTCGTCCTGGTTGTATTGCAACCTAAGCCTGAAGTCTCTAGGGATTATAAGTCTTTTCTCCGCATCCTGCCATTCTTCCAGAATCATGGATCGGATGTGGCTGTTGACTGGGAATACTCTGGAGATCTGGGACTGCAGTCCACCGAACATTTCATCCTGAATAGATATTTCCTCTGGCGCGTCCTGCACTTGCATAGTGTCTCGGACCGCCTGAAGTAACTCGTCTGTGTCTGCTGATGAGAAGAGATATTTATTCCCCCTATTTGACAGTTCCTCTTTTTCTTCCTGCTCTGAGTCCTCACCATCCTCTTCATCCGAAGAAATACTAGATTCCCTAGGCCTTTTCCGGGCCTTCTGGGGTTCTGATTGGCTGAGGCGAGGAAGGTTCAAGCCTGAAATGGATGCTTGGACCTCCTGCCTTATCATCGATCTCATGTTAGTTAGTAGGGACGTCTGCTCCTCTCCGATGACCTTGTATGTACAGTGCCTACAAGTAGTATTCAACCCCCTGCAGATTTAGCTGGTTGACACATAAGGAATTAACTTGGCATTGTGACATTTGTACTGTAGATCAGCCTGGAAGTGGGAAATGTACTGCAGCAAAAAAAATTTTTATAATTTTTTTTTTTTCTTTTAAAAACGTTAAAAGTTAATTCAGAGTGTCATTTATTATTCAACCCCTCAAACCACAAGAATTCTGTTTGGTCCCCCTAAAGTATTAAGAAGTAGTTCAGGCACCAAGAATAATGAGCTTCACATGTGTGGATTAATGATCTCTTTTGCCAGCCTTTTCTGACTATTTAAGACCCTCCCCAAACTTGTGAACAGCACTCATACATGGTCAACATGGGAAAGACAAAGGAGCATTCCAAGGCCATCAGAGACAAGACCGTGGAGGGTCACAAGGCTGGCAAGGGGTACAAAACCCTTTCCAAGGAGTTGGGCCTACCTGTCTCCACTGTTGGGAGCATCATCCGTAAGTGGAAGGCTTATGGAACTACTGTTAGCCTTCCACGGCCTGGACAGCCTTTGAAAGTTTCCTCCCGTGCCGAGGCCAGGCTTGTCCGAAGAGTCAAGGCTAACCCAAGGACAACAAGGAAGGAGCTCCGGGAAGATCTCATGGCAGTGGGGACATTGGTTTCAGTCAATACCATAAGTAACGTACTCCACCGCAATGGTCTCCGTTCCAGACGAGCCCGTAAGGTACCTTTACTTTCAAAGCGTCATGTCAAGGCTCGTCTACAGTTTGCTCATGATCACTTGGAGGACTCTGAGACAGACTGGTTCAAGGTTCTATGGTCTGATGAGACCAAGATCGAGATCTTTGGTGCCAACCACACACGTGACGTTTGGAGACTGGATGGCACTGCATACGATCCCAAGAATACCATCCCTACAGTCAAGCATGGTGGTGGCAGCATCATGCTGTGGGGCTGTTTCTCAGCCAAGGGGCCTGGCCATCTGGTCCGCATCCATGGGAGGATGGATAGCACAGCCTACCTGGAGATTTTGGCCAAGAACCTCCGATCCTCCATCAAGGATCTTAAGATGGGTCGTAATTTCATCTTCCAACAAGACAACGACCCAAAGCACACAGCCAAGAAAACCAAAGCCTGGTTCAAGAGGGAAAAAGTCAAGGTGTTGGAGTGGCCTAGTCAGTCTCCTGACCTTAACCCAATTGAAAACTTGTGGAAGGAGCTCAAGATTAAAGTCCACATGAGACACCCAAAGAACCTAGATAACTTGGAGAAGATCTGCATGGAGGAGTGGGCCAAGATAACTCCACAGACCTGTGCCGGCCTGATCAGGTCTTATAAAAGACGATTATTAGCTGTAATTGCAAACAAGGGTTATTCCACGAAATATTAAACATAGGGGTTGTATAATAATTGACCCACACTTTTATGTTTAAAATTTATTAAAATTCAACTGAGCAACATAACTTTTTGGTTTATAAGATTTATGCTTCTGTTAATAAATCCTACTCTCGTTTGCAGTTTGAAGGCTCTAACTTATTTGCATCTTATCAAACCAGCTAAATCTGCAGGGGGTTGAATACTACTTGTAGGCACTGTACATGCGTCACATAAGGCTTTTAACCAGCCCTTTGGGAGTTTGGTTAAACAGATTGGGCACTTCATTTTATTTCCTGGTTTCTTTTTTGCTGCCTGGGTTGCTTGATCCCCTACAAACAGAGATTTTGGCCTGTAATTTGGGAGCATATGGGGGGCATTGTGGGCACTAGGTCAGGCTTTAAGATAGCCTACTCATGTGCCCCTGTGGAATCTCTGGGCCCTCAAGCCTGGATGTGTCTTCCATTATCGCTTATGGCGTTCACTGCAGTGCTTTGTGTCTCACTTATTCAGGATGGCCGGTGGTTCTTTCCGGACAGAAAACCCCCTTTATCCTCCTTACCTGGTTGATCCTGCCCCCTCCGCGCATCTGCGCGGCGCGACCGTGCTTCGGCCTGTATCCGGCGTCTGACGCGGCCGGAAGTGACGCGCCATACCTCAGAAGTGCCTCTTGCTGGATGACGCCGGCCTGCAATGTCGGCCTGTGTACCGCCGACCGGACCCAGAATGCAGTATGGCGCCGGACCGAGAGCCCCCTGTGAGGAGGAAGCGGGCCGTAGACCAGGAGCAACGCTACACTGGGGAGCTGAGGGACCTCATATTTGCAAGTATCAGCGCAGATTTACCTGGTGGGAAGAGAAAGGATGGGTCCCTCCGATCCTCACCATCTGCCAGCATGATTGGGGGCTTCGCTCGCCGTTCCTATCCTCAGTGAGACAGGAAAAACACTGAGCGGTGGTAAGGGGAGGGTCCTTTTAACCGCTCGTTGTTCCTGTCCCACTAAGGATAAGAAGGACGTCCTCCATGGTGCTGTCAGGTGGTGAACTGGAAACATAAGTTTTGTTTTTTAGTTGCTTTGTCCCCTAGGTATCTGTCTTTTCTTTCCTTTGTTATATTGGTGCAGTTCACTTTATTCCCTGTCTCATCTCCCAGGGAGGGGGTTGAGGGGTTTAGCTCAGGGCTAAACAGGAGATAGGGACAGGTCGGTGACTTGGGCCTCCCTACCTTCAAGGGTACCCCCAAGTTAAGGAAAGACAGGGCACCCCCTTAGCCTGAGGGGCAGTTCAGGGGCCCAGGTTCCTTGTCCCATGTTTTCCCACCACTGCCCCATGACTCAATCACTATAGAGTGCTAAATGGGCAGATGTGCTGAAATCCATTGGGGTCCAGGAAAGGGCTGAATGCCATGATGGTACATTACCTGTCTATGAAACTATATGGACCCTGTGTTCGCAGCAAACAACAAACCTGATCCTTACAGTCCAGAAAGGCAGGAGTCCCTAGTAAAGCCTTCTTGTGATGATACTGCAAGCTTCATTTCTAGTGCTGTTTCCAGAACTTTCCCCATAGTACTACAACCCCCACCGTTTGCAAGCACAGGGCAAAGTTACCCCTCCCTCCTTTTCTCTGCAGCTCACGCTTCCCTTCCCCCCTCCCAACCTGCAGTCAAGCTCAGTGTAACCTGAGCTACCAGTGCTGGAAGTTTTGCCGCTTCACCGCAGGGGTCCCCATTGTCAGCAACATGTGCTGTCCCTACCGTAGCGGCCATTTTGGAGACTTCATTCTGTTTTGGTTATAACACGGTGGGGATTTGCGTCAGAAACACAAAAGTTACTGTTTTGAAGCCTGTGTCCATGGGCATCGTTCCCGTGGTACTGGTGAACCCGTAACTCCAACAGAACCCGAGAAATGGAATTCTCGGATTCCCCATGAACTAGCTCAGCCAAGTTTGGACTCATTTGAACTGTCATTTTAAAGTAAGATCATTGATAGGTCTGCCGTTATTCTGCTAGGCTCACAGGACGAGGGATGGACCTTATGATATTTCAGAGCTCAAATCATACACTTCTGTCCCTGGGAGGTGGCCAGAAAAACCAGCCCCTTTTGTGAGGTCAGCAGCCCCAGGTATAAATCCTGTGGCGAGCCCCCCTTTCTCAGTCCTTGCTGTGATGTCCTGACTAAGAGATCTGCAAATGAACTATGACGTGTGGCTCCTTCCCCCAGCCTGGCTTGCCTGTAAATGATCTAACAACCATGTGAGTGATTTTCATCTTTAATCCTATTTTATTTTATAACTGCCTTTGTACATAACGATATTGTCTCAGTTTGTTCCATCTTTTTATATTGTATAAGCACTGCCTGTCTTTTTAAGGAATAAACCTATAAATTTATTAGTTTGTTTCTCCTGCTCTATAAACGAATTTGCACGCGCCTGAATTACTACGCTACTGTTTTGGGGTTGCTACGGACCCTCTTGATAAATTGTTCCAAGTAAACCGTGGCTGGTAGCAGCTATAAAGAAGGGGTGTAAAGTGTTGACCTATGGGGTGGCGTTGGCGGTGACGGAGCGGGTTTTATAAGTGTATTACCCGGCTGCGGCTTGGAGTAATTATAATTCCCTCACTGCAGCGTACCCAATAGCCAGCACACATCCAAGTGACCCGTCTGGCGACTAATTATCCTAGGTGCAGTTCCCTGACTGACCTGAGGGTAAGGGGGGCGCCAGAGAGCTGCAAGTTCCTAAGTGGAAGTGGGATAATTATAAATCCCTGCAGTTTACTGGGTCGGACGGCAGCAGCCGTCGTGTGTGTGCACCGTTTCATCACATATTGGTGGCAGCGGTGGGATTATAGAGCATTAGTGATCTGGTTTGAGCAATCATTCCATTCACTAAAAAACTTGCACGGTTCTTCAGCGACCCTGCAGCTAAAGTTTTGGAGAACAGACTCAGTGTTTATTAGTCCTGAGACAATTGTGTGTACTTGCGGTTACCCCTCCCTTCTCTTTGTTTTTCTATCCTATCTTTTATTTGGCAACCATGGCTACGAGGGGATACGACTGGTATAATTGGAATAGCAAGGAAGCTCTTCTTGCCATGTGCGAGTGGAGGGAGATTGTCCCCATGGCCCAAACCAAGGCCGAAGTGATCCAGGCCCTGATGGCACGGGACCACGCTCGCAGCGAGGAGGGCGCAGGAGCCGGCCCAAGCCAAGTTGGTGCCGCAGGAGCCGAGGCCCAACCCCTGACTGCTTACACCCAGGGCGGGATGGACCCTTACCTGCAGGCGGCCCTGGAGGGACTCCCACCGACGACCGGGAGGAGCGCCTGAAGCTGATCCAGCAATACCAGCAGGAGGCCCGAGCCGAGCGCCAAGCCCAGCGGGAGGCTGAGAGAGCCTAGCGGGAGGCTGAGAGAGCCGAGCGGGAGGCTGAGAGAGCCGAGCGGGAAGCTCAGAGAGCCCATGAACTGGAGCTGCTCAGACAAGGGGCAATGCCCTCCACAGCCCAGAGCAGTGTGCCCAGCAGCGCTCAGAGTCCCAAGCCCCGGCCGGAGCACTTTCCCGTGATGGAAAAGGACGGAGACTTGGACACTTTTCTGCGGGCCTTTGAGAAAGTCTGCAGACAGTACCGGCTGCCTGACAACCAATGGGCTAGGTACTTGACTCCCGGGCTAAAGGGCAAAGCTCTGGAGGCGTTTGCTTCACTCACGCCGGATCAAGATGACAACTATCAGGCCATCAAGCAGGCCCTGATCGCCAAGTACCAGCTAACCCCTGAGGTATACCGAAAGAAGTTCCGGAACCTCCAACGTGGCCCACACGACAGTTATAGCGATGTGGTGCAAGGACTCAGGAACCACTTTGACCAGTGGATCCATGGACTGTCAGTTGACACCTTTGAGAACCTGAGGGACCTGATGATCAAAGACCAGTTCCTGCATCTGTGCCCAGCTGAGGTCCAACAGTTCATCCTGGACCGAGAACCGGAGGACGCGGTCAGAACAGCACGGATCGCCGACAGCTATGAGGCCAACCGGAAAACCGAGGTGCGGAAGCCCGTCACCACCCGCTGGGGAGGGGTAAGCCTGCAACCAACCCCAGTGCCCCTGCCAGCCGTCCCTCTGGAGGCACTATCCCCTTTGCCAGCGCCAGGCCTACATCAGACCCCAGCCAGTGTTTCTCCTGTAAACGGACAGGCCACATCAGCGCCACCTGTCCGGAGAGGCAGAAGAACCCCCCAGCCAAGGCCTCCGGGCCCAACGCCTCTGTTCTTTAGGTGGGTGGTGTGGGGGGAGGGTTGATGACAACGTGCAGCCCGTCCGCGTGGGGGCCCGTCTTGCTACAGGCCTCAAGGACACCGGGGCTGAACGAACCCTCATCCGACCCGAACTGGCGGCCCCTGAAGAGTTGATTCCGGGGAAAACCTTAACTGTCACAGGGATTGGGGGCGTCCACTACCCCTTGCCGATAGCCCGAGTTTTCATTGACTGGGGTACCGGGAGCGGAGTGAAGGAAGAGGGGGTGTCCGAAAACCTGCCCACTGATGTTTTACTGGGGACTGATCTGGGGAGGATGGTGGCGTACTATGTCCCTGACACCCCTCCCCAATCTGATGATAAGGTTAACGTTAACCATGATGTTGATGTTGATGATGATGGGAAACTGATTGTGTTACCTGCTAATGCTTTGCGAAGTGATGATGCAACTGATAACCTTTCTTTCCCTAGGAATGATGTTGATAGTGAGGTATCTGTGCCATCTGAATCTGTTAACCCTTTCTCTGAAGTGGTAGATGTGTCCACAGGTACCGGAGCGTTCAGTCCCGTCGCTCTGCGGAGTGAGACGGCTGAGGAACCCCTAGCAGGAGCAAGCGACAGTGCTCAAGGAAATGGGAGATGCATGGGAACCGGGAGGAAGGTGACGCCATGACACTGACCAGTGCCACCGAGGAAGGTAACTGGCCCATAAGTAGCACTGCTCCTGAAGTGTTGGGGGTGGATGGGGAGGTAGAGCCCATAGCAGCGCAGGCTGATGGGTCTATAGAAACCCCCGGGGAGACGGCATATGTAGCTGCTGTCACCCGCAGTCAGAGTGCCCGGATCGCAGGTAGCGCCCTACCATCTGGACCCTCCTCCGCTACAGGAGAGACTGAACCAGAGGTGGACCCAGAGCCGGTCCCAGAGAGTCCCAGTGAGGAAGGAACCCTGACGTCACTTCTGGCTGCCTCCAGCCAGGAGTTCCAGGCCGCTCTGCACTCAGATGCGAGCCTGGAGAACTTGAGGCACCTCGCCGAGACGCCCACCTCCGTGACTGATAAGGAGAGGGTGTTCTGGGAACGAGGAAGGTTGTACCGGGAGACAGTACCCGGAGATTCCCAAAAGGAGTGGTTGAGGGAAAAACAGCTGGTCGTCCCGCACCAGTTCCGAGGTGAGTTGTTGAGGATTGCCCATGAGATTCCACTCGCTGGACACTTGGGGATCAGCAAAACTAAGGCACGGCTGTCTCAACACTTCTATTGGTCCAAGATGGGGACAGATGTGACTAACTACTGCCGCTCCTGTATCACCTGTCAAAGAGTGGGGAAGGCGGGGCCTGCTCTTAAGGCTCCCCTGATCCCGTTGCCAGTGATAGAGGAGCCTTTCCAGAGGATCGCGGTGGACATTGTGGGCCTGCTGGCCGTCCCCAGCAGCTCTGGAAAGCAATACATCCTTACTGTGGTAGACTACGCTACCCTATACCCGGAGGTAGTAGCTCTGTCCTCAACTAGGGCAGATAAGGTGGCGGATGCACTGGTGACCATCTTTTCACGGGTAGGATTTCCCAGGGAGATGCTTACCGATCAAGGGACCCAATTTATGTCTCGCCTAATGAAGGCTCTCTGCAGCAAAATGCAGGTGACGCGTATGGTATCGAGTGCGTATCACCCACAGACCAATGGTTTGTGTGAGCGCTTTAACGGTACCCTCAAACAGATGCTCCGCATGCTGGTTGAGACCCAGGGACGCGATTGGGAGCGGTACCTCCCACACCTGCTATTTGCCTACAGAGAAGTCCCGCAGGCCTCGACGGGGTTCTCCCCCTTCGAGCTCCTGTATGGTAGGCGAGTCCGGGGACCCCTTGGGTTGATAAGAGAATCCTGGGAAGATGAGCCAAACCCCACGGAAGTGTCCATCGTGGATTATGTCATGCGCTTCCGCGACAAGATGCAGACCTTGACGCAGTTGGTGCATGACAACATGACGCAGGCTCAGGCTGACCAGAAGCACTGGTACGACCAGAACGCCCGGGAGCGGACCTACCAGGTGGGTCAAAAGGTGTGGGTGCTGGTCCCCGTACCAAAGGATAAGCTTCAGGCAGCCTGGGAAGGCCCGTACGTCGTGCACCAACAGCTCAACCCAGTCACCTACGTGGTCACGCTTGACCACACTCGGGGTAGGCGCAAGGCCTTTCACGTCAACATGATGAAGGCCCATCACGAACGTGAAGCCTGCGTCCTACCGGTCTGCAATCTGCCCGAGGACGGGGAAGAGGATCCCCTCCTGGACATGCTGGCCCAAGCCCAGGCCAATGGGTCCATTGAGGACATGGAGGTAAATGCCTCGCTAACCGTCTCCCAGCGGTTGCAGTTGCTGACCACTCTGGAACCCTTCCGGGCCGAGTTCACAAACCGACCCGGAAGGACCAAGTTGGCGGTCCACGAGGTGGACACCGGGAATCGCGCCCCGTTACGGCGGACACCTTATCGGATCTCTGAGGAAGTGCAGCAGATTAGCGCCAGGAGATCCAGGAGATGTTGCAGCTGGGGGTGATCCGGCCGTCCAAAAGCGCGTGGGCCTCACCTGTAGTTCTCGTGCCAAAAAGGGATCGGACCACCTGGTTCTGCGTGGACTACAGGGGGCTCAACGCCATCACTACCTCTGATGCGCACCCAATGCCACGCATCGAGGATCTGCTGGAGCGGTTGGCGAATGCCAAGTACATATCCATCATGGATTTGAGCCGGGGATACTGGCAGATTCCCCTGAGCCCTATCACTACTTTTGGACTGTACGAGTCCACGGTCATGCCTTTCGGCATGAAGAATGCCCCTGCCACTTTTCAGCGGATGGTCAACCACCTGCTTCAGGGACTGGAGGAGTACGCTGTGGCGTACCTGGACGACATTGCAGTCTTCAGTTCCACCTGGGAGGAACACCTTCAGCATCTCCAGGAGGTGCTCAAGCGTATTCACCAGGCAGGTCTGACCATCAAGCCGGGAAAATGCCAGATGGGCATGAGGGAGGTCCACTACCTGGGCACCGGGTAGGTGGGGGTTCCATGAGTCCAGAGCCCGAGAAAGTGGATGCGATCGTGTCCTGGCCCACCCCCAGGACCAAAAAGCAGGTGAAGTCCTTCCTGGGCACTGCAGGGTACTATAGGCGTTTCGTACCGAACTATAGCGCCATTGCAAAACCCTTGACGGACCTCACCAAGGGCGGTCTACCCCAAACAGTCAGCTGGACAGATGGCTGTGAGGCGGCATTCCGAGCTTTGAAAACAGCCCTGTGCAGCTCTCCGGTGTTGAGAGCTGTCGACAGCAGTCGGCCCTTCCTGGTACAGACTGACGCCAGCGAATTTGGCCTTGGTGCTGTACTCAGCCAGGTTGATTCGGGGAACCAGGAGCACCCGTGTTGTACCTGAGCCGGAAACTTCTGCCAAGGGAAGTGGCATACTCCACCATCGAGAAGGAGTGCCTGGCCATGGTCTGGGCACTGCAACGTTTGCAGCCCTACCTGTACGGGCGCACCTTCAAGGTGGTCACCGACCACAACCCTCTGAGCTGGCTGCACACAGTGTCCGGAACCAATGGTAGGTTGCTACGCTGGAGCCTTGCCCTGCAGCAGTATGATTTTGCCGTACAACACAAGAAAGGCAGTGATCATGGGAATGCTGATGGGTTGTTCCGACGTGGCGAACCCGCTGAGGTGCGCATGGCGGATTACCGAGAAGTCATGCCTCCGTAGAGCCCTCTAAGGGGGGGGGGTGTGATGATACTGCAAGCTTCATTTCTTGTGCTGTTTCCAGAACTTTCCCCATAGTACTACAACCCCCACTGTTTGCAAGCACAGGGCAAAATTACCCCTCCCTCCTTTTCTCTGCAGCTCACGCTTCCCTTCCCCCCTCCCAACCTGCAGTCAAGCTCAGTGTAACCTGAGGTACCAGTGCTTGAAGTTTTGCTGCTTCACCGCAGGGGTCCCCATTGTCAGCAACATGTGCTGTCCCTACCATAGCGGCCATTTTGGAGACTTCATTCTGTTTTGGTTATAACACGGTGGGGATTTGCGTCAGAAACACGAAAGTTACTGTTTTGAAGCCTGTGTCCATGGGCATCGTTCCCGTGGTACTGGTGAACCCGTAACTCCAACAGAACCCGAGAAATGGAATTCTCGGATTTCCCATGAACTAGCTCAGCCAAGTTTGGACTCATTTGAACTGTCATTTTAAAGTAAGATCATTGATAGGTCTGCCGTTATTCTGCTAGGCTCACAGGACGAGGGATGGACCTTATGATATTTCAGAGCTCAAATCATACACTTCTGTCCCTGGGAGGTGGCCAGAAAAACCAGCCCCTTTTGTGAGGTCAGCAGCCCCAGGTATAAATCCTGTGGCGAGCCCCCCTTTCTCAGTCCTTGCTGTGATGTCCTGACTAAGAGATCTGCAAATGAACTATGACGTGTGGCTCCTTCCCCCAGCCTGGCTTGCCTGTAAATGATCTAACAACCATGTGAGTGATTTTCATCTTTAATCCTATTTTATTTTATAACTGCCTTTGTACATAACGATATTGTCTCAGTTTGTTCCATCTTTTTATATTGTATAAGCACTGCCTGTCTTTTTAAGGAATAAACCTATAAATTTATTAGTTTTTTTCTCCTGCTCTATAAACGAATTTGCACGCGCCTGAAGTACTACGCTACTGTTTTGGGGTTGCTACGGACCCTCTTGATAAATTGTTCCAAGTAAACCGTGGCTGGTGGCAGCTATAAAGAAGGGGTGTAAAGTGTTGACCTATGGGGTGGCGTTGGCGGTGACGGAGCGGGTTTTATAAGTGTATTACCCGGCTGCGGCTTGGAGTAATTATAATTCCCTCACTGCAGCGTGCCCAATAGCCAGCACACATCCAAGTGACCCGTCTGGCGACTAATTATCCTAGGTGCAGTTCCCTGACTGACCTGAGGGTAAGGGGGGCCCCAGAGAGCTGCAAGTTCCTAAGTGGAAGTGGGATAATTATAAATCCCTGCAGTTTACTGGGTCGGACGGCAGCAGCCGTCGTGTGTTGCACCGTTTCATCACACTTCTTTTCTATGTGCCATGAATGTGTAAAGGTACCCTAGAAACATATGGCATATGCAAGGAAAGATGCAAGTCCCACATTATCAAATCTGCATGGCCACTTCACTATTCTCACTTCCATTCTGGATACATCAGTGGATATGCCAGAAAATGTTTTGGTGGGTAAACCTTACAGAGGTTGTCCTATAAAAACAGCCTTCTGTTAAAGGCACCATTAGGGAATCTGGACAGTATGGAGAATATATGCAATCACACCCCGCCTTGGCACTTAATGACTGACTGGCTCTAGTTCTCAATCTCCATCACGCAAAACTAACCCCAGCAAAATCATCTGTTTACCAGGGGTGCTGGGAATAGGATGATGGGAAGTCTCCAATCAGCCAACCTCCCTAGTATGCGTGACATCAGAAATCTTCATATCAATGTATTGGGGGCCTTTTAGGCCCCCATGCAAATCATATGGAAAAACACACATATAACTTTTGCAAGTTTATTTTAAAACTGCTAAATAAAATATGATTAGTAAACAAAATTGTAATAATTTTTCACCAAAAAAACACCAAAAAATTTTTATTTTTCAAAATTTCATACAAACATATGAAAAAACGCACAAAAATGTATAGAAATCTATACCAAACTAGCTGCAGCTACATTTCTATTATGTTTCTTTTCTATTATATTAGTCTTCCAAACAATTTTGATAAGTTATTTTTTCGGAAGAATGTTCTTTGCAGACATTTTCCTTACAAATTGAACAAAATCTCTCAGTTTTCCTTTCTAAGTTTCTTGGACACATGAAACAGCACTTTCTTTTTCTTTCTCCTGGCCCTGGAATCATCTAAAACTGTACGCCACACTGCTTCATTGCTTCTTTGGTTTGCTTTAGAAAGCCTTTCACGTCGCTTCACTGTATCATGTGAGGCATTACAAGATCATTACAAAGGTCCTTCAAAAATAGGCGTCTCCTGTCCTTCCTCCGTGCATGGAATTCTGGATGAGTTTCTGTATAAATGATGAATGAATTTAGGGCTGCTACATCAAGCATATTTGAAAAAAGTACTACAGGCCATCGTTTTGTTTGCCTCTTGCATGAATATTCTCCCACCATCTCATCCATTTTGTCTACACCTCCTTTTGTTTTATTGTAATGCAGGATGATTTCTGGTTTTAATTTTCTGTCATTGCTGTCAATACTGCAATTGTGATGCATGGTAATGAGTAAAATCACTGATTTCTCCTTCTTCGCTTTGTAAGATACCAAAGTCGCTTTGTTATTGAATCCAAAGACACTCTCATAACGTGCTCGCTGACAATTGTGTTTCAGTGCTTCTGGAATTTCTTGTCGGTTTGGCTTGATAGTACCAACAAGTGTAATAGCTTTTTGAAGCAGAAAATTGCCTAGTTCAACATTGGTGAAATAATTGTCCATGGTAATGTTTCTACCTGAATTGAATATTGGAACAGCAAGAGTTTTGACAATTTGAGACCACAAATCCTTCTGGACTGGTACACCAACCTCTTTGCCACAGTAGATTATGCCATAATAATTTGCAGAATCACACATCCAGAAGATTTTGATTCCATA
Organism: Oophaga sylvatica; assembly: GCA_033576555.1. Taxonomy (NCBI): domain Eukaryota; kingdom Metazoa; phylum Chordata; class Amphibia; order Anura; family Dendrobatidae; genus Oophaga; species Oophaga sylvatica. The sequence continues at coordinate 113,428,274 of JARQOD010000010.1, read as the reverse complement.
TTTGGCTGGCTTGCTGGGCATGTATTGTATGAACTTGCAGCGTCCTCTGAACGGTACAAGTTGCTCATCTACTGTAACATTAGTACTAGGATTGTAAAGTTTGGTGCAATTTTTGATAAATATGTTCCAGATATAACTGATAGGGGCTAATTTGTCTGTTCAAACCTCAATGCACATGTTCGCTTATCAAATCGAATGTGTCTTCTAATTTCCTCATATCTGTCCACTGACATTGTCGCCTTGGATCAGAAAGTGGGTCCAGAAATAATGCTCGTATTGGAACATCATACGATTTTTGACTCCCTGCCAGCAGTAAAAGTCCAATATATGCATAAAGTTCCTCTTTTGAGAAATTTTTCCAGGACTTATTTTTTGCAGAAGCGATACGTCTTCCTTCTAGGTTTGAACATAAAAGGACCTCTTCTGCAATATTGTCAGAAAAAAAAGTACAGAATACGTCTTTAGGGGAAAAGTAACTGGGACTTCCCACAGCTCCTTCAGCCTGTCTCACAATATTATGGATTGCAGTAGGTCCAGCTAATGTAGGATAACTGTCCCAAAAAACATTCGTTTTGGATGTTCTACTTATCACTTCTTGAGGATCCACTGTATTCACTTCTTTATCATCAGAAGAAGAATCACTTGAGGATGTTTGATTCTCTGGTGGCAGGTACTCGTCATCGGACAAAGATAGTTCACTTTCATCATCACTTTGAAAGACAATTGCTTCAATCTCTTGGTCACTCAAACGCTTGGAGGAAGACTGTGCTATTGCTGACTAGATGTTAGCAAACTAAAAGAAAAAACAATGAACACAATCAGGGTTGTCCACTCTTTGCTTGTGTGTGACACACTGTAAGTGTAAAGTGCCCTCTCCCTCCTCTCACCCTCAGCATCTCTTACCTTTTATACTTTCTTTTAGGTGTTGTACAATTCTCTGGATGTCTGTAGCTCAATAGCTTTACCCTTTGCAGACTTCTTAGAATCAGAGAAACTGAATCAGACTTCCTCTCAACATCTTATCTCAGGTCCTTCACAATTAGCTCATAGTGTATACTGTCCTCATTACTCTCTACACAGCTCATTACTGTGTTCAGAAGGACCTGAGATGATGTCATGGCCTTATCTCTCCCTTCAAAAATCACATGACATCCTCATATGGCATTATCCACACCCTGGCCCCTCCACCAGCATTACTGAGTACAAGTAAAGTAACTTGAGACACAAACACTACTGAGAACGTGATAAATACATGGGTGCCTAAAAGGCCCCCAATCCGTACAGATGTGGTTTTCACCAAAAAAGCATTGTTACACCGAAATGCCTATGAAAAAAATTATACGAACAACTGGATATTACCAACAACGACATACTTGAGGATTACCTGGAGTTTCAAAATTCTAACTTAAGTAATTTTGCAGATAATAGCAAAAACCTTTTAGGCCCCCAATACGCATGCTAGGGTTAAGAAGGGAATACCCCGTTGTAGGTACGCCCCTAAACTTTACATAGGCTTAAGTGGAAATAAACCACGAGAAAATAACAAGGAAGGGTGCACAATGCAAAAGTCCATTTCTCATGTATAAGCTGCCCGCACAGGAGCAGATACAGAGAGGACAGCCAAGTGTGCATTTTCAAGGAGAATGACTGACAGGTGACAGACCCTATACATGTAGATACGAAGAACAACCTGCACTTTGGGAACGTTAACTAAAAAGCTAAAATTCATTCTCCACATATAACATTGAAAAGCTATGCATAAACCTGGCTATACAAAAAAACAAAAAACAAAGTAGGCTGACATTAGTTGGATTGGCTGACTATGCATTTAGGTCTCCCAAGGGCAGATGTCTGGGAAAAGAAGGATCAAGCATGTTAGATTTCAACAGATCATTCTTGGTCAGAACTGTCTCTTGTCAGTCACAACATTAACAGATACACCAGAGAAATGACATACTAATAAAAATATACACATAATTATATCCACCTAGCACAACTCACAGTCCAAACAGTGAATCCCAACCTGGGATAAATCCAGGGTCCCGTGTGAACCACGACAAGGCCATTAACAGGAAGACTGTAAGTGTAACCACCTCCTGGTAACTGCAAGATAAAAAAAAATGCATATATCAATTAGACTGCATATTAAAGCCCCTGTACACATCATATGGTTGTTGCCTGAAGGATTATTCGGCCGATTAGCCGGCCGGTGGCTTTCCCTGCTGTATCTCCCATTTGCCAGAGCACTTGCTTGGCCAAGCATTGCGGAGTCTCTATGCAAGAGCAGTTATCAGACACAACAGCTTGTCTCAGGGAGAACAAAAGGATCAGCAGTCAGAAATCAAATTTGCCGGATCCTTATCTCTCCGGCCTACAATTGTCTGGGGCAATACACACATATAATTTTCCAAATTTGAATTTTCATGTCCTTAAATCACAGAGATATGTCACAAAAATAGTTAATAAATAACATTTCACACGTCTACTTTACATCAGCAATTTTGGAACCAACATTTTTTTTTGTTAGGAAGTTATAAGGGTTGAAAGTTGACCAGCGATTTCTCATTTTTCCAGCAAAATTTACAAAACCATTTTTTTTTTTTAGGGACCAAATCACATTTGAAGTCACTTTGAGGGGCCTATATGATAGAAGATTCCAAAAAGTGACACCATTCTACAAACTGCACCCCTCAAGGTGTCCAAAACCACATTCAAGAAGTTTATTTATTCCAAAGACATATTGATAGAAAATCCAGATTGCGAGCCCCATCGGGGACAGCAATGACATTGTCGTAAAAAAAACTGTAAAGTGCTGCGGAACATGTTGGTGCTATATAAAAATAAAGATTATTATTACTATAATTATTAACCATTCAGGTGCTTCACAGGAATTGTTTGGAAAAAAATTAACATTTAACTTTTTTTTCACAAAAAAATTGACTTCAGATCAAATATTTTTTTACTTTGTCAACAGGAAAAAATTGACCCCAAAATTAGTTGTGTAATTTCTCCTGAGCATGTAGATAACCCATATGAGGGAGAAAACAACTGTTTTGGCACACGGCAGAGCTCGGAGGGGAAGTAGCGCCATTTGACTTTTTGAATGCAAAATTTGCTGGAACAATTGGCGGATACCATGTCGCGTTTGGAGAACCCCTGATGTGGCTAAACAATGAAAATCCCCCACAAGAGACACCATTTTGTAAGCTAGACCCCTCAGGGAACTGATCTAGTTGTATGGTGAGCACATAGCACTTTCAGGTGCTTCACAGAATTTTATAACGTTGAGCCGTAAAAATTAAATAAAAAAAAATTTTCCCCACAAATATGTTTTTAGCACAAAATATTGCATTTTCATAACATTAACAGGAGAAACTGCACCATACAATTTGTTGTGTATTTTCTCCTGAGTACGCCAATACCCAATATGAGGGAGAAAACTACTGTTTGGGCGCACGACAGGGAAGAGAAGGGAAGGAGCGTCATTTGCATTTTTAAATGTAAAGCCCGGGTCTCACATAGCGATACACCAGCAATCCTGACAACGATCAGGATCGCTGGTGTATCGCTACATGATCGCTGCTGAGCTGCCACACACCCAGCTCAGGGCAGCGATCAGCACAGGGACACTGCGGGTAACATCGCTTAGTTACCCGCAGTGTACCTTGGATACCAGCGCCCTGATGCAGGTAGCTGGTAACCAAGGTACACAGCGGGTTTCCAGGAACAGCCCCGCGCCTGGCAACCCGCTGTGTACCTTGGTTACCAGCGGATCGACTGGTCTCCCGCCTGTCACACACAGCGATGCGTGCCTGTCAGCGGGAGACCAGCGATCAAAAAAATGTCCTGACATTTCTGACATGACCAGCGATTCACAGCAGGGGCCTGATCGCTGGTACGTGTCAGAAATAGCGAGATCGCTGCTGAGATCGCTGTTTAGCAGCGATCTCGGTAGCGATCTCGCTATGTGAGACGGGCCCTTAAAATTTCCCGAAATCATTAGCGGACGTCATATCCCATTTGAAGAGCGCCTGATGTGCTTAAACAGTGGAAACCCCCCACAAGTGACCCCATTTTGGAAACTAAACCCCTCAAGGAATGTATTTAGATGCATAGTGAGCATCTTGAACCCCAGGTGCTTCACAGAAGTTTATAAAATAAAAAAATAATTTTCCCCACAAATTCTCCTAAGTGCGCCGATACCATGTATGTGGGGGAATACTACTTTTGAGGCACAGTGCAAAGCTCAGAAGGGAAGAGGCGCCACATTGGAGTTCAGATCTTGCTGGAATGGTTTGAGAGTGCTATGTCACATTTGCTGAGCCCCTGAGGTGCTAGAACAGAAACCCCTATATGTGAACTCATTTTACAATCTACACTTCCAAGTGAATTCATCTAGTTGTGCAGTGATCATATTAATACCATATGTGTATTACAAAATTTTATACCACTGAGCAGTGAAGAAAGAATAAATTACATTTTTACCACTAAAATGTTATTTTAGAGCCAAGTTTTTAATTTTTCTAAGGGCTAATAGGAAATTTTTTTACAACAAACGGAGGTCCATTTTTTCCTGAGTGCACTAAGAGACACCAACATGTAATCTGAAAATATTTTCAGGCGCAGTGCAAATCACAGAAGGCAAGGAGCGCCAGATATTACTGTTATGGTTTGCAGGTGTCATAACTCACTGGTAGAGCCCATGAAGTGCCATAACAGCAGAACCCCCCTTAAGTGACCCCATTTTACAAACTACACCTCTCAATGAATTCATCTAAGGGTGCAGTGATCATATTGACACCACAGGTAAGTCACTGAATTTTATACCACCATTGGGCAGTGAAGAAAAAATAAATACAATTTTACCACCAAAAATTTGTTTTAGCCCCAGATTTTACATTTTCACACAAGAAGTTAGACGAGTTGACGATTTTATTGGTACCATTTTCGGGCACATGACATTTTTGATCGCTTTCTATTCAGATTTTTGGGAGGCAGAATTAACAAAAAACAGAAATTCAGGAAATTTAGTTTGGGGGAATCGGATTGTATTCATCTGATTTAATCGCAAGTGGGAGCGAGAACTAACACGGACACTAATAAATGAACAACAACGAGGTTCGTAGACGTAGTGTTTGGCAAAGTAAACCTGGTGGAGCAAATGAAAGACACATCATGCTTACTTGCTCCAAAACTAGAAGATGTCCAGCAGTGCCAGCAGCTCAGAACAGGCACCAACCAGTGGAACCATCTACACCCATCTACTGTTTGGAGAAGTCTGGCCAGAAGTGGTCATCATGGAATAATTGAGACCACAAACCGTTCCCTCGACATGGAAACAAAGTCAAACAACTCAGCTATGCACAAAATAACATGGAACAAAGGCATGTGCTTTGGGCTGACAAACCAAAATGTGAAACGCACTGTGTTCCAAATTATTATGCAAATAATATTTTCTCAGATTTTCCCAAATTACCTATATGAATTGCGTCATTGTAATTTTCCAGTCAAATAACTTTAGAGTTCAATTGAAAGATTTTTGTACAAACTGCCTATAATAACAGTATATTTTTTAAAAAATAAAACACTCAAACTGCACTCAAAATGCATGTTCCAAATTATTATGCACAGCAGAGTTTTCAACCTTTTCATTTTAATAAAGAACAAAAAAATGGTCATTTTTGAAATTATAAGCATTAGCAGGTTATTACAAACTGAAATCAGTTTTCAACTCAAAACTTTATTCTAGGTGATGTTACATTTGCACATAGGACCCCTTGTTCGAAAGGAGCTTCTGAACTCTCTCGTCCATTGAATTTGTCAGGTTTGGATGGTTTCTGCTTCAATTGTTTTGCATGAGGACAGAATACCCTCCCAGAGCTATTAGAGTACAAAGATTCCACATCCATGGTGGCCAGGATGGTTCCTTCTGGTAGGAATCACCTGCTTACATTACAAAGCTAATGAAGAAAATAACCGGGTGCCTCTAGTGGTCACCTACAATCCAAATCTGGAGATGCTAAGGGGAGCTGCACGGAAACTACAACCTTTACTACAAAAAGATGCCCGATTACAATCCATATTTCCAGACCCCCCACTACTATGTTTTAGGCAGCCCCCAAATCTAAGAAGCATCATTGTCAGAAGCTCCCTGTCCTCCCCAACAGCTGCAGGAACCTTTCCTTGCAACAAGAAGAAATGCAAAACATGTGCATCTATAATGACCACGGACAAGATAAAGATCCCCAACTCCCATCAGGACTACAAGATCCCAGGTACTTTCAGCTGCATCACATCTAATGTGGTGTACCTAATTATTTGTATGAAATGTCCAACTGGGGGTCTGTATGTGGAGGAGACCGGGCAAAAACTGAGAACAAGGATGAATTCTCATCGCCACACAATAAGAGAAAAAAGAATGGATTTACCTGTGGCAAAACACTTTTGCATGCCTGGTCATAGCATGATGGATATGGAATTACTTGTATTAAAATCTAACTTCAAATCTGAGAAAGATAGAAAGGTTTGGGAATATAAACTTATGATGACCTTTGACACTCTTAGTGCTGGAATGAATATATCACACGGATTCATGTCTGTGTACATCAATTAAGGAATCTGCTTCTCTGACCTTCTAGGGGCATCAAAACACAATAGCAGACTCCAATCAGAGGGTAATAAAACTTTCACTCCTTATCTATGAACTGTTCCAATATTTATGTTCATCCCTCTGCCATAATGACAGTTCTGCTTCACGTCACTTGTCTTACCTATTGCATTATTCCTGTGTCCTCTTGTGTATAAATATGTGATTCTTCAGATGTTGTATTAGTCTTTGCCTGATGAAGAGACCTGAGTAGTCTCGAAAGCTTGCAATTTGTTACCATCTTTTCAGTTAGCCATTAAAAGGTATCAACCACTGAGGACTCTCAAGTCTAAATATTTTTCAATGGATCTTAGCGATTCTGAGAATATTTTCTCGTGACATATTGTACTTCATGATTGTGGTAAAATTTCTTCGATATAACTTGCGGTTATTTATGAAAAAAATGGAAATATGGCGAAAATTTGGAAAATTTAGCAATTTTCAAACTTTGAATTTTTATTCCCTTAAAACAGAGAAATATGTCACAAAAAATAGTTACTAAATAACATTTCTCACATGTCTACTTTACATCAGCACAATTTTGGCAGCAAATTTTTTTTTGTTACAAAGTTATAAGGGTTAAAATTTGACCAGAGATTTCTCATTTTTACAACAAATTATACAAAACCATGCTTTTTTTAGGGACCACCTCACATTTGAAGTCACTTTGAGGGGTCTATATGGCAGAAAATACCCAAAAGTGACACCATTCTAAAAACTGCACCCCTCAAGGTACTCAAAACCACATTCAAGAAGTTTATTAACCCTTCAGGTGCTTCACAAGAGCTGAAGCAACTTGAAAGGAAAAAATGAACATTTAACATTTTAGTCACAAAAATGATCTTTTACAAACAATTTTTTTATTTTAACAAGGGTAAAAGGAGAAAATGGACAGAAAAAAAAAAATTGTGCAATTTCTCCTGAGTACGCCGATACCCCATATGTGGGGGAAAACCACTGTTTGGGCGCACGGCAGGGCTTGGAAGGGAAGGAGCGCCGTTTGACTTTTTCAAACCAAAATTAGCTGGAATTGAGATTGGACACCATGTCGCGTTTGGAGAGCCCCTGATGTGCCTAAACAGTGGAAACCCCTGACAAGTGTCACAATTTTTGAAAGTAGACCCCCTAAGGAACTTATCTAGATGTGTGGTGAGCACTTTGAACCCCAAAGTGCTTCACATAAGTTTATAATGCCCGGGCATGAAAATAAAAAAAAAAAACTATTTTTTTCCCACAAAAATTATATTTAAGTCACCAATTTTTTATTTTCCCAAGGGTAACAGGAGAAACTGGACCATAAAAGTTGTTGTCCAATTTGTCCTGAGTACGCTGATATCCCTTGTGTGGGGGGGAACCACTGTTTGGGCGAACGGCAGAGCTCGGAAGGGAAGGAGCGCCATTTGACTTTTTCAAACCAAAATTGGCTGGAATTGAGATTGGACGTCATGTCGTGTTTGGAGATCTCCTGATGTGCCTAAACAGTGGGAAACTTTGAACCCCCAAGTGCTACACACGTTTATAACGTAGAGCCGTAAAATTAAAAAAATCATTTTTTACACAAAAATGAGCTTTTCACCCCAATATTTATTTTACCAAGGGTAACAAGAACTCAAAAATTATTGTGCAATTTGTCCTGAGTATGCTGATACCCAATATGTGGGTGCATGGCAGAGCTCGGAAGGGAAAAGGAGCGCAGTTTGACTTTTTCAACGCAGAATTGGCTGGGCGCCATGTCGTGTTTGGAGAGCACCTGATGTGCCTAAACAGTGGAAACCCCTAACAGTGACCATTTTGGAAACTAGACCCCCTAAGGAACTTATCTAGATCTGTTGTGAGCACGTCAGGGCTCGGAAAGGAAGTAATGACATTTTGGAATGCAGACTTTGATGTGTGTCATGTTCAGTTTGCAGTGCCACTGATGTGCCTAAACAGTGGAAACCCCCCACAAGTGACCCCATTTTGGAAACTAGACCCCCTAAGGAACTTATCTAGATCTGTGGAGAGCACTTTGAACCCCCAAGTGCTTCACAGAAGTTTATAACGCACGGGCGTGAAAATAAAAAAATCATTTTTTTCCAAACATGATCTTTTAGTCCCCAGTTTTTTATTTTCCCAAGGGTAACAGAAGAAATTGGACCCCAAAATTTGTTGTTCACTTTGACCTGAGTACGCTGATACCCTATATGTGGGAGAAAACTATTGTATGGGCACACATCGGGGCTCGGAAGGGAAGTAGTGACATTTTGCATTGCAGACTTTGATGGAATAGTCTGCGGGAGTCATGTCGCGTTTGGAAAGCCCCTGATGTGCCTAAACAGTGGAAACCCCCACAAGTGACCCCATTTTGGAAACTAGACCCCCAAAGGAACTTATCTAGATGGATGTGTGGTGAGAACTTTGAACCCCCAAGTGCTTCACAGAAGTTTATAACGTAGAGCCATAAAAATAAAAAATCATATTTTTTTCCACAAAAATTATATTTTCGCCCCCAATTTTTAATTTTCCCAAGGGTAACAGAAGAAATTGGACCCCAAGAGTTAATGTGCAATTTTTCCTGAGTACGCTGATACCCCATATGTGGGGATAAACTACTGCTAGGGCGCATGGCAGGGCTCAGAAAGGAAGGAGCAGAGCACCATTTGACTTTTTCAACGACGAATTGGCTGGAATTGAGATCAGACGCCATGTCATGTTTGGAGAGCACCTGATGTGCCTAAACAGTGGAAACCCCCCAATTCTAACTCCAACCCTAACCCCAACACACCCCTAACCCTAATCCTAATCATAACCCTAACCACAAACCTAACCCTTACACACCCCTAACCCTAACTTTAGCCCCAACTCTAACCCTAACTTTAGCCCAAACCCTAACGGGAAAATGTAAATACCGTATATACTCGTGTAAAGCCGAGATTTTCAGCAACTTTTTTTGTGCTGAAAATGCCCCCTCGGCTTATACACGAGTCATTGGGTAGAAACCAGCGGGGGAGGGGGTGGGGTGGCAGGAGCCAGTGGCTGGGACATCATACTCACCCTCCCCGTGCCATCGCTGAAGGTCCCTGCAATCCTCCGTTGTCCCGGTTTCCTGCAGCTCTCCTGTGCTGAGCGGTCACATGGTACCGCTCATTAAGGTCATGAAATATGGACGCAACTCCACTCCCATAGGCGTGGCGTCCATATTCATGGCCTTAATGAGCGGTACCATGTGACCGCTCAGCACAGGAGAGCTGCAGGAAGCCGGGACAACGGAGGATTGCAGGGGACCTTCAGCGATGGCACGGGGAGGGTGAGTATGACGGGGGGAGAATGGAGAAGGATGGGGGAAGCACGGAGCAGGATGGCGGAGGACGGGGGAAGCACGAGCAGGATGGGGGAGGATGGGGAAAGCACCAAGCAGGACGGGGGGAGTACAGAGGAGGACGAGGAGCACGGGGGAGCACAGAGGAGGATGTGGAGCAGGACTGGGGTAGCATGAAGGAGGACGCGGAGCATGGAGCAGGACGGGGGAGCACAGAGGAGGACACGGAGCACAGAGGAGGACGCAGAGCACAGAGGAGGACGAGGAGCAGAGAGAAGTCCGGAGCAGGACGGGGGGAGCACGGAGCAGGACGGGGGAGCCCAGAGGACGCAGAGCACAGAGCAGGACGGGGGGAGCACAGAGGAGGACGCGGAGCACGGAGCAGCACGGGGGAACATATAGGCGGACGTGGAGCACAGGGGAGCACAAAGGAGGATGAGGAGCATGGAGCTGGACGGGGTAGCACAGATGAGGACGAGGAGCACAGAGGAGTACGGAGCAGGACGGGGGAGCACAGAGGAGGACGCGGAGCACAGAGGAGCACGGAGCAGGATGGGGGCGCACAGAGGAGGACACAGAGGAGGACGCAGAGCAGGAAGGGGGAGCACAGAGGAGGACGCGGAGCATAGAGGAGCACGGAGCAGGACGTGGGGAGCACAGAATAGGACGAGGAGCACAGAGGAGGACGCGGAGCACAGAGGAGCACGGAGCAGGACGTGGGGAGTGTTGTGAATGGGTTTGAGATGAGTTCTGAGCAGAGACTCCCTCTGGTGGTTACAAGCGGTGCTGGTCTGTTCAGTGAAGATTGTGAGGACTGGGAATCAGGTGTTACTGACTGGTCTTATATAAGGGAGTCACTTTCCCATCAGGGTTGCCGGTGATCAATTGTTCTGGTCTGAATCCTTTATTCCAGTTTCCCTTGTAGCCTGCTGTGTCGTGTCTGCATCTCCTGCTAACAGATAAGACATTTTCTTCTTTTGTGTTTTTGCTATATTTTTGCATTTTGTCCTGCACTTCTGTGGGGGCCTTCAGGGTCCCCTCCGGGGGCTTCTGCCCTCTCAGTTTTGTTCAGCCACTGATGTTTGTACTTTTGCTTTTTCCAGTTTTTTCAGTGGCTGCTGTTTTGATTTTGTTACACCAGAGAACTAATTTAGGTGGTAGAGGTCGTGTGATCTCAGGTATTTTTGAAATTAGTAGAGTTGGCGCTTTTCAGGGTTTTCTGGGATTGCAGTAAGTACCCTTCCTATCCTTTTCTATTTAGTTAGTTTGGGCCCCAGCGTTTGCTCATACTATTTTCTTTCTGTGTCAGTATTTCATCTTGTCTAACCGCCATTACATGTTTGGGGGCTTTCTAATATCTTTGGGGTTCTGCTCCGGGGCAGATAGCTTTCCTATATCTATCTTTAGGTGTAGTTAATTTCTCAGGCTGTGACGAGGCGTCTAGGACCAACGTAGGAACGCTCCACGGCTGCCTCTAGTTGTGGTGGTTAGTCAGGGTACTGCAATCTCATAGATTCCAACTGCTCTGGTGTATTTCCTTTTTTACATGCACTCCTCAGCTACCGAAACATAACAGTATCACCGGCCCTAAAAATTGAAATTTGTATGGTACTCACAGAAGGGAAAAAAAAAATATTGTGAAAGAAAAAAGGTTGTCAGAGCTGTCAGAGATATTTTTCTATTTGTTGCATTTTTTTTTTTTTTTTTTTTTCCCTCTGTATCTCTGGGTGCTGGGGAGGATCTTGTCTCTCAATGGAGTTTGCACGGTTGTCTGGCCGTGTGGATCAGCTTGCCACTGAGGTTCAGAGTATTGCTGCATATCTTGCTGGGTTGCCTGTTGTGGAACCTAGGATCCCCATGCCAGATTTGTTTTTGGGGGATCGAGCTAAGTTTCAGAATTTCAAAAATAATTGTAAATTGTTTTTTGCCTTAAAATCTAAGTCCTCAGGGAACGCAGAGCAGCAGGTTCAAATTGTCATCTCTCTCCTGCGCGGCGATCCTCAGGATTGGGCTTTTTCCCTGACACCTGGGGATCCTGTTTTGAGTGATGTTGATGCATTTTTTCAGGCTTTGGGGTTATTGTACGATGAGCCTAATGTCACTGATCAAGCTGAAAAAGCCTTGTTAGCATTAAATCAGGGGCCTTATGACGCTGAGTTATACTGTCAGAGATTCCGTAGGTGGGCAGTCCTGACCAAATGGAATGACGACGCTTTGGCAGCCCTTTTCCGGAAGGGTCTGTCAGATAATGTAAAGGATGTTATGGTGGGATTCCCTGTCCCCTCTAGTCTCAATGATTCTATGTCATTAGCGATTCAAATTGACAGACGTTTGCGTGAGCGGAGAAGTATGCGTGGAATGGTGTTGCCTTGTGAACCAGCTTCTGAACCCATGCAGTGTGATAGAGTGGTGTCTGGGGCACAGCGTCATGAGTTTCGAAAGCGCAATGGTTTATGTTTCTACTGTGGTGATGCCTCTCATGCTATTTCAGTCTGCTCTAAGCGGGGAAGACGTTTTGCACGCTCAGTTGTCTTGGGTAGTGTTCAGACTAAGTTTTTATTAACTGTCACTCTGATATGCTCTCTGTCCTCATTTTCTGCTCAGGCTTTCGTTGATTCTGGAGCAGCTATTAACCTGATGGATTATGATTTTGCTAAACGTTGTGGGTTTCCCTTGATACCCCTACAGAAGTCTATTCCCCTACTGGGGATCGATTCTACCCCTTTGGCTGAGAATAAACCCCAGTTTTCTACTCAGGTGATAATGAGGGTTGAACCTGATCACCAGGAGTGCTGCAAATTTTTGGTTCTGTATAATCTGCATGACATTATCGTGCTGGGTTTCCCTTGGTTACAGTCTCATAATCCTGTTTTGGATTGGAAATCTGTGTCTGTAACCAGTTGGGGCTGCCAATGTGTTAATACCAACACTCCTGTTTTTTCTGCCTCCCCCCAGGTTCAGGATGTTCCTGACTTTTTGATTGATTTTTCTGATGTGTTTAGCGAAAGTAAATCTGCATCCTTGCCTCCCCATAGGAGCTATGACTGCGCTATTGAATTAGTGCCGGGTAGTAAATTCCCTAAAGGTCGCCTTTTTAACTTGTCTGTACCTGAACATGACGCTATGCGGTCTTATATCAAGGAATCATTGGAGAAGGGTCATATCAGACCATCCTCTTCACCCTTAGGTGCCGGTTTTTTCTTTGTGGCCAAAAAAGATGGTTCATTAAGGCCGTGTATTGATTATCGTCTCTTGAACAATATTACTGTGAAATATCAATACCCGTTACCCTTGATTTCTGACCTGTTTTCCAGGGTGAAAGACGCTACTTGGTTTACCAAGCTTGACCTCAGGGGGGCGTATAACCTTATTCGCATTAAGCACGGGGATGAATGGAAGACGGCATTCAATACCCCTGAAGGGCATTTTAAGTACCTAGTGATGCCCTTTGGGCTCACTAATGCTCCTTCCGTCTTCCAGTCCTTCATGAATGACATTTTCAGGGATTTTGTGGACAAATTTCTGATTGTTTATTTGGATGATATCTTGATTTTTTCTAATGACTGGGACTCTCATGTGAAACATGTTCGAACTGTGTTCCAGATTTTGAGAGAGAATGCTCTGTATGTGAAGGGATCAAAGTGTCTTTTTGGCGTACAGAGGATCTCATTTCTGGGATTCATTTTGTCCCCATCTGTTATTGAAATGGACCCGGTCAAGGTTCAGGCCATCTGTGATTGGGTCCAACCTATTTCATTAAAGGCTCTTCAGAGATTTTTGGGTTTTGCCAATTTTTATCGTAAATTTATTGGTAATTTCTCGGTTATTGTTAAACCATTAACTGATTTGACCAGAAAGGGTTCTGATGTGGTGAATTGGCCTCCTGAGGCAGTCTCTGCGTTTCAGGAACTTAAGCAGAGATTCACTTCTGCTCCTGTTCTACGGCAGCCTGATGTTTCTCTGCCATTTCAGGTGGAGGTTGATGCCTCTGAAATTGGGGCAGGTGCCGTTTTGTCCCAAAAAGATCCAGAGACCTCTAAAAGTAACCCTTGTGCCTTTTTCTCTCGAAAATTTTCTCCTACTGAACGTAATTATGATGTGGGTAATCGGGAGTTATTGGCCATGAAGTGGGCTTTTGAAGAGTGGAGACATTGGCTGGAGGGAGCCAAACATCAGGTGGTGGTCCTTACGGACCATAAGAATCTGGTCTATCTGGAATCTGCCAAGCGACTCAATCCTAGACAGGCCAGGTGGGCCTTGTTTTTCACACGTTTTAATTTTGTGGTTTCCTTTCTTCCTGGCACTAAGAATGTTAAGGCGGATGCCCTCTCGAGGAGTTTCCTTGCGGACTCTCCTGAGTTATCTGATCCTTCTGTTATTTTGAAAGAGGGTGTAGTTCTTTCCGCCATCTCGCCCAATTTGAGACTTGCTCTGGAGGGGTGTCAGGAGGATAGGCCCGAGTGCTGCCCTGTTGGAAAATTGTTTGTCCCGGACCAGTGGAAAAAGAGTGTGATGTCTGAGATTCATTGTTCCGCATTGGCTGGGTATCCCGGAATTTTTGGTACCAGAGACTTGGTTAGTCGGTCCTTTTGGTGGCCTAACTTGTCTCGTGATGTCAGGGAATTTGTGCAGTCCTGCGGGACTTGCTCTCGCTCCAAGCCTTGCTCTCGCTCTAGTGGTTTGTTGATGCCATTGCCTGTGCCCAAGAGACCATGGACCCATATCTCTATGGATTTCATTTCCGACCTTCCTGTTTCTCAGAGAATGACCACCATCTGGGTAATTTGTGATAGGTTTTCCAAAATGATACATCTTGTGCCATTACCTAAGTTGCCTTCCTCCTCTGAATTGGTGCCGTTGTTCCTTCAGCACGTGGTTCGTTTGCACGGCATTCCTGAGAACATTGTGTCTGACAGAGGAGTCCAGTTTGTTTCCAGATTTTGGAGGACTTTTTGTTCTAAACTGGGTGTTCAGTTGTCTTTCTCCTCGGCATTTCATCCTCAGACCAATGGTCAAACTGAGAGAACAAACCAGACATTGGAGACTTATCTTAGATGCTTTGTGTCTGCTGATCAGGATGACTGGGTCTCTTTTTTACCTTTGGCTGAGTTTGCTCTTAATAATAGGGCTAGCTCTGCCACTTTGATGTCTCCGTTTTTCTGTAATTCTGGGTTTCACCCTCGATTTTCTTCAGGACAGACGGAGGCTTCTGTCTGTCCAGGTGTTGACTCTGTTGTGGAGCGTATGCAACAGATTTGGGACCAGGTAGTGGAGAGGTTGTCCCTCTCTCAGGAGAAGGCCCAGCGGTTTGCTAACCGGCATAGGACTGATGGTCCTCGGTTTAAAGTGGGGGACTTGGTCTGGTTGTCCTCAAAGAATATTCCTATGAGAGTAGCATCTCCTAAATTTAAGCCTAGGTTCATTGGACCTTATAAGATCATTGAGATTCTTAATCCTGTTTCTTTTCGTTTGCTTCTTCCAGGGACATTTAAGATCCATAACGTGTTCCACAAGTCCTTGTTGAAGAGGTTTGTTGAGCCAGTGGTTCCTGCTGCTGTGCCTCCTGACCCTGTTTTGGTTGAGGGCAATCTGGAGCATGTGGTTGAGAAAATATTAGATTCTCGTTTTTCTAGACGGAAACTCCAGTATTTGGTTAAGTGGAGAGGTTATGGTCAGGAAGACAATTCTTGGGTGTTTGCTTCGGACATCCATGCTAGGAGACCTCCGTGCGTATCATAGAACTCATCCTGACCGACCTGGTTGCTCAAATGAGGGTTCGGTGACCCCTCCTCAAGGGGGGGGTACTGTTGTGAATGGGTTTGAGATGAGTTCTGAGCAGAGACTCCCTCTGGTGGTTACAAGCGGTGCTGGTCTGTTCAGTGAAGATTGTGAGGACTGGGAATCAGGTGTTACTGACTGGTCTTATATAAGGGAGTCACTTTCCCATCAGGTTGCCGGTGATCAATTGTTCTGGTCTGAATCCTTTATTCCAGTTTCCCTTGTAGCCTGCTGTGTCGTGTCTGCATCTCCTGCTAACAGATAAGACATTTTCTTCTTTTGTGTTTTTGCTATATTTTTGCATTTTGTCCTGCACTTCTGTGGGGGCCTTCAGGGTCCCCTCCGGGGGCTTCTGCCCTCTCAGTTTTGTTCAGCCACTGATGTTTGTACTTTTGCTTTTTCCAGTTTTTTCAGTGGCTGCTGTTTTGATTTTGTTACACCAGAGAACTAATTTAGGTGGTAGAGGTCGTGTGATCTCAGGTATTTTTGAAATTAGTAGAGTTGGCGCTTTTCAGGGTTTTCTGGGATTGCAGTAAGTACCCTTCCTATCCTTTTCTATTTAGTTAGTTTGGGCCCCAGCGTTTGCTCATACTATTTTCTTTCTGTGTCAGTATTTCATCTTGTCTAACCGCCATTACATGTTTGGGGGCTTTCTAATATCTTTGGGGTTCTGCTCCGGGGCAGATAGCTTTCCTATATCTATCTTTAGGTGTAGTTAATTTCTCAGGCTGTGATGAGGCGTCTAGGACCAACGTAGGAACGCTCCATGGCTGCCTCTAGTTGTGGTGGTTAGTCAGGGTACTGCAATCTCATAGATTCCAACTGCTCTGGTGTATTTCCTTTTTTACCTGCACTCCTCAGCTACCGAAACATAACAGGGGAGCTCAGAGGACGAGGAGCACGGAGCAGGACGGGGGGAGCACAGAGGAGGACGCGGAGCACGGAGCAGCACGGGGGAGCATAGAGGAGGACGCGGAGCACAGAGGAGCACGGAGCAGGACGGGGGAGCACAGAGGAGGACGAGGAGCATGGAGCTGACGGGGTAGCACAGATGAGGATGAGGAGCACAGAGGAGTACGGAGCAGGACGGGGGGAGCACAGAGGAGGACGCGGAGCACAGAGGAGCACGGAGCAGGACGGGGGAGCACAGAGGAGGACGCGGAGCAGGAAGGGGGAGCACAGAGGAGGACACGGAGCATAGAGGAGCACGGAGCAGGACGTGGGGAGCACAGAGGAGGACGAGGAGCACAGAGGAGGACACGGAGCATGACGTGGGGAGCACAGAGGAGCACGGAGCAGGACGTGGGGAGCACAGAGGAGGACGAGGAGCACAGAGGAGGAAGCGGAGCAGAGGAGGACGCGGAGCACAGAGGAGGATGCGGAGCACAGAGGAGGACGCGGAGCACAGAGGAGGACGCGGAGCACAGAGGAGGACGCGGAGCACGAGAGGAGGACGAGAGACGCAGAGCAGGGAGGACGCGGAGCACAGAGGAGCATGGAGCAGGACGTGGGGAGCACAGAGGAGGACGAGGAGCACAGAGGAGGACGCAGAGCACAGAGGAGCACGGAGCAGGACGTGGGGAGCTCAGAGGAGGACGAGGAGCACGGAGCAGGACGGGGCAGCACAGAGGAGGGACGCGGAGCACGGAGCAGCACGGGGGAGCATAGAGGAGGACGTGGAGCACAGAGGAGCACGAGCAGGACGGGGGGCACAGAGGAGGACGAGGAGCATGGAGCTGGACGGGTAGCACAGATGAGGACAAGGAGCACAGAGGAGTACGGAGCAGGACGGGGGAGCACAGAGGAGGACGCGGAGCACAGAGGAGCACGAGCAGGATGGGGGCGCACAGAGGAGGACACAGAGGAGGAAGCAGAGCAGGAAGGAGAGCACAGAGGAGGACGGGGAGCATAGAGGAGCACGGAGGGACGTGGGGAGCACAGAGGAGGACGCAGAGCACAGAGGAGGACGCAGAGCACAGGGGAGCACGGAGCAGAGTGGGGAGCACAGAGGAGGACGAGGAGCACGCGGAGCACAGAGGAGCACGGAGCAGGACGTGGGGAGCTCAGAGGACGAGGAGCACGGAGCAGGACGGGGGAGCACAGAGGAGGACGCGGAGCACGGAGCAGCATGGGGGAGCATAGAGGAGGACGCGGAGCACAGAGGAGCACGGAGCAGGACGGGGGAGCACAGAGGAGGACGAGGAGCATGGAGCTGGACGGGGGTAGCACAGATGAGGATGAGGAGCACAGAGGAGTATGGAGCAGGACGGGGGAGCACAGAGGAGGACGCGGAGCACAGAGGAGCACGGAGCAGGACGGGGGAGCACAGAGGAGGACGCGGAGCAGGAAGGGGGAGCACAGAGGAGGACACGGAGCATAGAGGAGCACGGAGCAGGACGTGGGGAGCACAGAGGAGGACGAGGAGCACAGAGGAGGACACAGAGCATGACGTGGGGAGCACAGAGGAGGACGAGGAGCACGGAGCAGGACGTGGGGAGCACAGAGGAGGACGAGGAGCACGGAGCAGGACGTGGGGAGCACAGAGGATGACGAGGAGCACAGAGGAGGAAGCGGAGCACAGAGGAGGACGCGGAGCACAGAGGAGGACGCGGAGCACAGAGGAGCACGGAGCAGGACGTGGGGAGCACAGAGGAGGACGAGGAGCACAGAGGAGGACACAGAGCACAGAGGAGCACGGAGCAGGACGTGGGGAGCTCAGAGGAGGACGAGGAGCACGGAGCAGGACGGGGGGAGCACAGAGGAGGACGCGGAGCACGGAGCAGCACGGGGGAGCATAGAGGAGGACGTGGAGCACAGAGGAGCACGGAGCAGGACGGGGGAGCACAGAGGAGGACGAGGAGCATGGAGCTGGACGGGGTAGCACAGATGAGGACAAGGAGCACAGAGGAGTACGGAGCAGGACGGGGGGAGCACAGAGGAGGACGCGGAGCACAGAGGAGCACGGAGCAGGACGGGGGAGCACAGAGGAGGACGAGGAGCAGGAAGGGGGAGCACAGAGGAGGACACGGAGCATAGAGGAGCACGGAGCAGGATGTGGGGAGCACAGAGGAGGACGAGGAGCACAGAGGAGGACACGGAGCACGGAGCAGGACGTGGGGAGCACAGAGAAGGACGAGGAGCACGGAGCAGGACGGGGGGAGCACAGAGGAGGACGCGGAGCACAGAGGAGCCACACAGAGCAGGACAGGGATAAGGGGACAATGTACACCCGACTCATACTCGAGCATATACAGTAAATACATTTTTTTAATTTATTATTTTTCCCTAACTAAGGGGGTGATAAAGGGGGGTTTAATTTACTATTTATAGCGGGTTTTTATGTTTGGCAGCTGTCACACGCTAAAAGACGCTTTTTATTGCAAAAAAATAGTTTTTGCATCACCACATTTTGAGACCTATTCCATATTTTGGCCCACAGAGTCATGTGAGGTCTTATTTTTTGCGGGACGAGTTGACATTTTTATTGGTACCATTTTTGGGCACGTGACATTTTTTGATCGCTTTTTATTATGATTTTTGGGAGGCAGAATGAACAAAAAACAGCAATTCATGAATTTCTTTTGGGGAAGGGGCGTTTATACCGTTCCGCGTGTGGTAAAATTGATAAAGCAGTTTTATTCTTCGGGTTAGTACGATTACGGCGATACCTCATTTATATCTTTTTTTATGTTTTGGCGCGCTTATACAATAAAAACGATTATATATAAAAAATAACTTTTTTGCATCGTTTTATTCTGCGAGCTATAACTTTTTTATTTTTTCGCTGATAATGCTGTATGGCGGCTCGTTTTTTGCGGGACAAGATGAAGTTTTCAGCTGTACCATGTTTATTTATATCCGCCTTCGTGATTGCGTGTTATTCCACATTTTGTTCGGAGGTATGATGATAAGTCATTGTTTTTTTGCCTTGTTTTTTTTTCTTTTTAAAGGGGTTCACTAAAGGGGTTAGGCTACTTTCACACATCCGTTTTTCGCCGTCTGGCACAATCCGTCAGATATATCAAAAGACGGATCCGGCGCAGATTGTGGAAAAACTGATGCAACGGATCCGAATTTTAAGCCGGATCCGTCCTGAACTTTTGAACCCGGAAAATGCAGTGTGCGCTTGCCTGGAACGAGGAGAGAGAGAGAGGAGAGAGAGAAGAGAGAGAAGAGAGAGAGAAGAGAGAGAAGAGAGAAGAGAGAGAGAGAGAGAGAGAGAAAGAAAGAGAGACAGACACTGGGCATGCTCCGAACACAAAAACGGAATGCGGTGGCCGGATCAGGCAAAAGACTTATCCGGTTTCCGGATTCTCCCACTGAGTTGCATTGTAGGCAAGAGCCGGTTGCGCCGCATCCGCTGCTGTCTGGTTTTTTCGCTGGACACAAAAACATTACATCATGCGTTGTGTCCGCCGCCGGAAACAAAATTTTAGACGGATCCGCCAAAAAACAGATGAAACGCAAGCACATGCGGCGCGATTCTGCGCTAATGCAACTCAGTAAGAAAAAACGTATCCGGCGGAAAAAAAAAGGATCCGTTTTTTTAAAAACACGCCGGATCCCGCCGGTCGCCAAAAAACGGATGTGTGAAAGAGGCCTTAACTAATGGCACAGGTTTATAGGGCGGGTCGTAATGGACGCGGTAATACTAAATATGTGTACTTTTATTGTTTTTTTTTTTATTTACATGAAGAAATGAATTTATTGGGGAATGTTTTTTTTTATTTAGGATTTTTTTTTTTTTTTTTTACACGTTATTTTATTTTTTTTTACTTTTTTACTTTGTCCCAGGGTGGGACATCACTGTATAAGGTCAGATCGGCGATCTGACACTGTGCACAGCACTCTGTCAGATCGGCGATCTCACAGGCACTGCAGCAGGCTTTCTGAGCGCCTGCTCGCAGCAGGCTTTCTCAGCGCCTGCTCTCAGCAGGCACTGAGGAAGCCGCCTCCCTGCAGGACCCCGCAGCCATCTTGGATCCGGGGTCCTGAAGGGAGGAGGGTCCCTCGGAACAGCACGATCACATCGCGTGATTCTGAGGGTCTCAGGGAAGCACGCAGGGAGCCCCCTCTCTGCGAGATGCTTCCCTGTACCGCCGGAACACTGCGATCATCTTTGATCGCAGTGCGCCAGGGGTTAATGTGCCAGGAGCGGTCCGTGACCGCTCCTGGCACATAGTGCCGGGTGTCAGCTGTGATAATCAGCTGACACCCGGCCGCGATCAGCTGCACTCCCCTCGGGAGAGCAGCTGATCGCATATGACGTACTATTCCGTCCTTGGGAATTAAGTCCCAGGGCACATGGACAGAAAAGTACATCAGATGGAAGAAAGGGGTTAAAAGTAAATTGGCCACCATTGAACATCATTTTGTTTTGTTTTTCTATCCAAATAGGTCTAAAATTCTGTTCTACATAGTTTCTGAATTCATCTTTAGGGAGGTAGGACGAAATAACAAATGTAATATTGTCATCATGGCAACCTGATAGGAAATCTCCACTGCTACGGAGACCCAGATACAGAGCCAAGGAATGATGGGTCTGATCTCAGCAGAATGCAACAGAGATTGTCAGCAATAAAGATCAAGATCATTAAACCATGAGAGGAGAATTACTGAGACCGAGAGGGTGGGAGACAGAGAAGGGTGGGAGACCCAGACGGGTGGGAGACAGACATGACAGTGATAGTACTTGTCATGAATACTAAAAAGAAAAAATACCTGAGGGGGCCCAGTTTTTCATATTCTTGTCTCAATATATTTCTCGAATCCTCATCGCTTGGAGACTTGGATTTTCGCCAGCACTGCATTTCTTTTAGGCTGCAATATAAATGTGGGATGGATTGAAATATATTATTAATAATACATATATAATACATACACAGTATATATATATATATATAGATCTATCTATCTAGATCTATTTACTATCTAGATCTATCTATCTACTACTATCTAGATCTATCTAGATCTATCCTAGATCTATCTATCTATCTACCTAGATCTATCTATCTATCTATCTAGATCTATCTTTTTATCTATCTAGATCTATCTTTTTATCTATCTAGATCTATCTATCTACCTACCTATCTAGATCTATCTATCTATCTACCTAGATCTATCTATCTATCTATCTATCTAGATCTATCTTTTTATCTATCTAGATCTATCTTTTTATCTATCTAGATCTATCTATCTAGATCTATCTATCTATCTAATCTACCTAGATCTATCTATCTATCTAGATCTATCTTTTTATCTAGATCTATATATCTAGATCTATCTATCTATCTATCTATCTAGATCTATCTATTTATCTATATCTATCTATTTATCTAGATCTATCATTATCTATCTAGATCTATCTATTGATCTAGATCTATCGATCTATCAATCTATCTATCGATCTATATGTATCTAGATCTATTATCTATCTAGATCTATGTATCTATCTAGATCTATCTATCTAGATCTATGTATTTATCTAGATCTATCTGTATCTATCTATCTAGATCTATATATCAATCCATCTAGATCTATCTAGATCTATCTATCATATCTATCTAGATCTATCTATCTAGATCTATCTATCAATCTATCTAGATCTATCTATCAATCTATCTAGATCTATCTATCTATCTAGATCTATCTATCTATCGATCTATCTATCTAGTTCTATCTATCGATCTATATGTATCTAGATCTATGTATCTATCTAGATCTATGTATCTATCTAGATCTATGTATTTATCTAGATCTATCTGTATCTATCTATATCTATCAATCTATCTATCAATCTATCTAGATCTATCTATCAATCTATCTAGATCTATCTATCTATCTACCTAGATCTATCTATCTATCTATCTAGATCTATCTTTTTATCTATCTATTTATCTAGATCTATCTATCTATATCTATCTATCTATCTATATTTATCTATCTATATTTATCTATCTATATTTATCTATCCAGATCTATCTATTTATCTATATCTATCTATTTATCTAGATCTATCTATCCATATCTATCTATTGATCTATCTAGATCTATCTATCGATCTATCTATATCTATTCTATCGATCTATATGTATCTAGATCTATGTATCTATCTAGATCTATCTATCTAGATCTATGTATTTATCTAGATCTATCTATCAATCTATCTAGATCTATCTAGATCTATCTATCAATCTATCTAGATCTATAT
>JARQOD010000010.1:113362370-113405242 GCA_033576555.1 Oophaga sylvatica | reverse complement strand
CATATTGACAGCAAAGGGTGGTCACAAAATTTTTATTTTTGGGCAGCAAAGATAAAAATAATTACATTTTTAAACGCCCAAAATTTAGTTTTACCCCCAGATTTTACATTTTCACAAAGAGAAAGGGGCAAAATGCATAAAAATTGAGCGGAAGTGGCTGATGCCAAAATTATGTACCCCTAAAAACAAACTCTACGGGGCTTTTTGGCTTTGTCACACTTGGGAAATTCCCCCAGGGAAAAATTTCCGGGGAAATTTTCCGCACCCCCGCCGCGGAAATCCGCATTTAAGGTAGGTATTTCCCCTAAACACTAGCTTTTTTGAAAGCTAATTAGCTTGCAAATGCTAGCTTTTTACAAGCGATTGACGGGTTGGACACGAGTAAAAAAGTGTTTGACAATGTGACCATCTTTTTACATTGATGCCGCCTAGGGTCGCATCAAAAGTAAAAAATAAAAGTAAAAAAAATTAAAAAAATAATAAAAAGATATCTCCCTTCCCGGGCCCCCCCGCGTTTCCCCCCCTCTCACCGCTCCCGGCCGATCCGTTCCCGGGAGTCCTTTGCGACAATCATCCCATGACGTAGCTCCGCGAGCCGCTACATCATCGGGGTGTCCGAAAAGGGACTCCGGGGGAACGCGATGGGCGGGAGCGTCGCTGAGGGGGGGGGGAAAGCGGGGGGGGTCCCGGAAAGGGTAAATATCATTATTTTTTATTTTAAATTATTGTTTTTAAAAGGATATGTACCCAGGCTTGGGGGGAGAGTCTCCCTCCTAAACCCCGGGGTACCACCGCACATGCCCGCTTACTTTCCGCGGGGTGGGCACAGCCACATGCAAAAATAATTGGTTCAATCTTTCCCTATGGGGGCGGAAGCCGGGGTTCCGCAAAAAAAAAATGAGATGCTGCGGATTCTCCCCGAGGGATTCCCCCGGGGAAAAAAAACCCGCAGCATGGAAACCATTTGGGGAAACCATAGGCCTTAAGAGTTGTATTGTGTAAGCCGGTTTTGCCGCGGTTTCGTTCGTTTGCGCCGCAAAAAAACCGCGGCAAAACCGCTAAGAATCCGCAACGTGTGCACATAGCCTAAACGACGGAATCAGAGAACGTCAAGAGAAGCACTAGTTTTCTAATAAATTGGTGAACGAAAGACAGTGTCTTGTTTTTATTTCTCTCTTTCTAGGTTTTTTAGGTTTCCATTTGTGGACTATGTTGGATTTCCTTGACTATGTTGGACCTGCAAAGTTTTGCTTTTTTTAATAAATTGGTGAACCAGTGAAACTGTCGGGGAGTATTTATTAAAATAAAGTATTTTTGTGTGAGTATGCGTTTTTAATTACTGGGTTAGTAATGGGGGTGTATGACACCTCTCCATTACCAACACCAGAGCTTGATGCTAGCTGTGATTTTAGAGAAATCACACCTGACGTCAACCCCAAACCCCATTATTCCAACTGCCACCGTACCAGGGCAAATCGGGAAAACCGAAGGCAAAGAGCCAGACATTTTGCATCTAATGTTGTGCGCCACTTCTGGGGCAAATGAAGGCAAGTACTTTTTAGACTGTGAAGGGACCTTCATAGCCTGATAGTCAGCAAAGGTAAACCAGACACCTGTGAGCTGATATCAAAAATAAGGGTGACCCCACATCGCTTTTTTCATTCATTCATTTATTAGGTTAATAAACTCTATATAAAAGGCACTAAAAGGTGCAAGTTTATAATATGTAGGAGGGTTGTGAAATCATACCGTATATACTCATGTATAAGCCGACCCGTGTACAAGCAGACCCCCCTAATTTTGCCACAAAAAACTTGGAAAACTTATTGACTCGCGTATAAGCCGGGTGTATAAGTTGCCATCCTGCTCTGTGCTCCCCCATCCAGCTCTGTGCGCCCCCATTCTCCTCTGTGCTCCGCTCCTCCTGCTCCATTATCCTGTCCTGCTCTGTGCTTTCCATCCTCCCCTGTCCTGCTCCGTGCTCCCCCATACAGCTCCGCACTCCCCCATTCTCCTCTGTGCCCACCCCCGTCCTGCTCCGTGCTCTCCGTCCTCCCCCGTCCTGCTCCGTGCTCTCCGTCCTTCCCCCGTTCTGCTCCGTGCTCTCCGTCCTCCCCCCGTCCTGCTCCGTGATCTCCGTCCTCCCCCGTTCTGCTCCGTGCTCTCCGTCCTCCCCCCGTTCTGCTCCGTGCTCTCCGTCCTCCCCCCCGTCTGCTCCGTGCCCCTGTCCTCCTCATGTCCTCATCCTCCTCCATCATACTCACCCTCCCCGTGCCATCGCTGAACGTCCCGGCCAGCAATCCTGCGTTCTCCCCGGCTTCCTGCAGCTCTCCAGCGCTGAGCGGTGATGTAATACCGCTCATTAAGGCCATGAATATGGAGGCCACGCCCATGGGAGTGGCGTCGCGTCCATATTACATGACCTTAATGAGCGGGTATTACGTCACCGCTCAGCGCTGGAGAGCTGCAGGAAGCCGGGGAGAACGCAGGATTGCAGGGACGTTCAGCGATGGCACGGGGAGGGTGAGTATGATGTCCCAGCCACCGGCTCCTGCCGCCGCATCCCCTCCCCCGCTGGTTTCTGCCCTATGACTCGTGTATAAGCCGAGGGGGCATTTTCAGCAAAAAAAAAGGTGCT
The DNA here is from genome assembly GCA_033576555.1 of Oophaga sylvatica. Classification (NCBI taxonomy): domain Eukaryota; kingdom Metazoa; phylum Chordata; class Amphibia; order Anura; family Dendrobatidae; genus Oophaga; species Oophaga sylvatica. Next base: position 113,402,604 of record JARQOD010000010.1, on the reverse strand, counting down.
GAAAATCTCGGCTTATACACGAGTATATACGGTATATCCGAAGCATATCTCTCCCACTATTCTTTCCATCTATCTACAGTCATGGCCGAAAGAGCTAACACCCTTGAAATGGTTCCAGAAAATTAAGTATCTCTCCCAGAAAATTATTGTGATCACACGTTTTGTCATACACAAGTTCACTTCCCTTGTGTGTATTGGAGCAAAAGAAAAAAGCAAATTGGACATAACTAGCTTGGACCATGGGAAATCTTCGCATATTGGTCGTTGGGGTCGCAGGCAATTTCAGAAAAAGTAAGCTGGGCAAATATAAATGTATTTCATGAGATGATGAACACAGCCAGGTATTTACTCGAGTATAAGCCAACCCGAGTATAAGCCGACCCCCTAATTATGCCACAAAAAAACTGGGAAAACTTATCAACTCGAGTATAAGCCTAGGGTGGAAAATGAGATTATGCCCCATATGCTGCCCCATGTATTATGCCCCACAAGATGCTCCATGTATTGTGCCCCATATATTATGTCCCACAAGATGCTCCATAGATTGTGCCACATATGCTGCCCATGTATTGTGCCTCATAGATGCTCCATAGATTGTGCCCCCATAGATGCTCCATAGATTGTGCTCCCATAGATGCTCCTTAGATTATGCCCCCATAGATGCTCCACAGATTATGCCCCCATAGATGCTCCACAGATTATGCCCCCATAGATGCCCACAGATTATGCCCCCATAGATGCCCCATGTATTATGCCCCCATAGATGCTCCATAAATTATGCCCCACCATAGATTATGCCCCCATAGATGCTCCACAGATTATACCCCCATAGATGCCCCATGTATTATGCCCCCATAGATACTCCATAGATTATGCCCCCATAGATGCTCGTTAGATTATGCCCCATAGATGCTCCTTAGATTATGCCCCCATAGATGCTCCATAGATTATGCCCCCATAGATGCTCCATAGATTATGCCCCCATAGATGCTCCTTAGATTATGCCCCCATAGATGCTCCTTAGATTATGCCCCCATAGATGCTCCATAGATTATGCCCCCATAGATTGTTTCCCCATAGATGCTGCATTGAATAGGCCCCTTATGCTGCAGCAGCTGTGCAAAAAAAAAAAAAAAGACATACTCACCTCTAGTCGCTGGGGGCCAGGTGCCGGTGTCCTGAGCAGGCGGGGACACCGGCGCGCCATGGGGGACAGGTGACGGTGTCACCGCTTGCTCAGAGCCTCGGCATCTGCGATATTTACCTGTCACCCGTTCCACCGCTGAGTGCCACTGTCTTCCGGGTCCTCCAGCAGTAAATGATCAGACAGAGGGCGCGCAGTAACCACGTCATTGCGCCCTCTGCCTGAACACCGCAGCAAGAGGACCCGAGGACACAGCAGCGATGGAACGGGACAGGTAAATATCGCTTATACTCAACCTTCCGCCAGCGCGTCTCTGCCCTGCTGTTCTCCCAAGTCTCCGGCGCCAGTGTTCACTGGTCACGTTGTACCGCTCATTAAAGTCATGAATATGTGCATATTCATGACTATAATGAGCGGCACCATCTGACCGCTGAATACTGGCGCCGGAACCGTGGGAGAAGAGCTGGGGCTGCAGAGACTGCGCCGGCGGAGGGGTGAGTATATAGAACAGCTGCGCTTCGCCTCCCCCTGTTTATGACTCGAGTATAAGCCGAGAGGGGGACTTTCAGCCCTAAAAAATGGGCTGAAAATCTCGGCTTATACTCGAGTATATACGGTATATATGTAGCTTGGTAATACAATAAATTGGTTTGATAAGTAGAGGCCAAAAATGTCTTCCGGTTGAGGTGCCACCTGCAGGTCATTGTGTCTTTCTGTAGGTTAATGAAAATAAATGTTTAAACTGTATTTAGTGATAAAATCGTGAATGTGTGGTTTGTTTGGCTCTTTTCTTGCTGAAGGGAGCAAGTTTACCTTTCAAATGGTGTATCATTTGTCAAAACCACAAAAAGCAGATTAAAAAAATCCAACATTCAAGAAAACACCACCAAACACAGGCAGAGATGCTTACCTGTCTGAAAAGGCCTCAATACTGATGCACTGACAGAGTGCAGCGGACCCAAGTAAAATGGCGACTACACAGGTGCATTAATACCAAATTAAACAGCCAGCCTTCAATCAGGGATTGGCCGTGTGGTACACCAGTGCACAAAAGTACAATCTGTATATGGCAATGTTCACACTAGGAATGCAGAGCGTCTGATTCACAGCCTATTAATGACGCCTTATGCGGGCTGCCAGTGCTAACTATAATGCATCCAGTGTGAACAGAGGCCACAGTGTACAGAACCATTTGGGCCCAACTGCACTCTGCAAAAGTATAATGTGCAAAAAGACATATAAATATATGTAAGGCATTATTTGATATTCTGGCCAAATATGTAAGTTGGCAACCCACATCATGGATCCTTACACTTGCCAGTACCTACTCTAACATCTCCTACTCAAAGATCAAAACCACAAAAAGCGGATTAAAAAAATCCAAAAATCCCTGATTGAAGGCTGGCTGTTTAATTTGGTATTAATGCACCTGTGTAGTCGCCATTTTACTTGGGTCCGCTGCACTCTGTCAGTGCATCAGTATTGAGGCCTTTTCAGACAGGTAAGCATCTCTGCCTGTGTTTGGTGGTGTTTTGGTGTATCATTTGTGTGTGTGGGGCGAATTAATCAGCAAAAAAGCAGTGCATGTTTACAAATGTGTTTGCATATGTGACTCACCATTTGTGTGTGTGGGTCGAAGAAATCACCGAAAAAGCAGTGCATGTATACAAATGTGTTTGGATATGTGACTCACCTGCAGTGAAGTGTGCAATCCTCCAATGTGCCTGAAATAAGCTGGAAAGCACTTGAGCAAGCAGGAAAGACCCAAAGGCAAATGTTTGGATTTGTTTGTGATGTCTGTAAACAACTTTGTGGTAGTGTGCTGCCACCTGCAGGTAATTTGATCTTTCAACTGGTGTATTATTTGTTTGTGTGGGTGGAGTATGAACGGAGCAAATGTGCGATTCAATAGGCAGTGCATGTTTAGGCAGTGCATGTTTACAAATGTGTTTGCATGTGACTCACCTGCAGTGAAGTGTGCAATCCTCCAATTTGGCAAAAATAGGCTGGGCAAGCAGTTCGGCAAGCTGGAAAGCCCCCAAGGCATGTTTGGATTTGTTTGTGATGTCTGTAAGCAGCTTTGTGGTAGTGTGCCCTGGGGTACTGTGGTGTCAGCCGGAAGGTCATTTTTCCTTACTGCACACTTTTGAAAATTAATGTTTAACCCCTTTCTGCCAACGGACGTACTATCCCGTCCAGGTGACCTGGGCCAATCTGACCATGGACGGGATAGTACGTCACACGTGATCGGATGTGCTCCCGGGGGGAGCGCGGCTAATCGCGGCCGGGTGTCAGCTGATTATCACAGTTGACACCCGTCACTATGTGCCAGGAGCGGTCACGGCACATTAACCCCTGGCACACTGCGATCAAATATGATCACAGTGTTCCAGCGGTATAGGGAAGCATCGCACAGGGAGGGTGTTCCCTGCGTGCATCCCTGAGACCCTCAGAACAGCGAGATGTATCACGCTGTTCCGAGGGACCCTTTTCCCTGCAGGACCACGGATCCTAGATGGCCGCGGGGTCCTTCCAGGCAGGGTGGATTGATTTAAATCACGCCGAAAATTTAAAATATAATCAAATGATTTTTTTCTATTTAAATCAGATCGATTTAAATCGTGATTTTAATCATGATTTAAATCACTGATTTAAATCAAAAGATTTATTTAATATAAATCATGATTAAAATCTAAAACTTTCAATCATTGTTCAATTAACTCCACACTTCTAGCTTGGTTTCACTTTCTGTAGCTTGGTTTCAGTTTATTTTTCCATTCAGTTGACATGCCCAAACTTGTTGGTCAGTCAGCAGTACTTGGCTGTAGTAACAATCAAACTTCAGAAGTGATCTGCGTGAGCCATGGCAGGTCGTAAGAGAGACCCTATTTGGGTTCATTTTGTTGAGATGCCAGCAGAGCTTGGAAAGAAAAGTGGGAGAGCAAAGTGCAAATACTGTCAAAAGGATATCCAAGGACTTGTTTGCCGTTTGAAATCACATTATGAAAACTGCAACCAGAAGGGAAATGAAGATGTTGATAGTGATACAACTAATGTCAATGAACCCCCACAGCTTCTTATGCACCAGGACCCTAGCACTAGTGGTAAGTCTGGCAATTACAACCTATTTTAACAGACGTTTTACTGGGATGATTAAAGTCTATGAAAAGAAAAATTTCTAGCACTGGTTCTGGAGTATAGAATTTAAATTTATGTTAAGGCAATATTTCACAGAAGATTAACGTTAAGTAAAAATAAGAGTGTGTATACGCCTATTTTTTTTTTTATTGTAGGCTACAATTCACTTTTGAAGTCTGCCAAATTGACCATTTTTTTAAAAAAAACATTTTTAAAACTTTTGTGACATAATTTTTTTCAGTTGCTCTGATATTACTAGTATTACAGCAACTTCACCGGAAACTTGAGTAGCATAACTTTTGAGACAGCCCTTATAGGACGAGGACCATTACATTGTTCAAAAAGTTTGTTTCAAAATATTTTCGTTATATTTCTTCAAATACGCAGTCGAATTATATTTTTAATTACTGTGCTTTCAGGGTCAAATATGGCTTGTGCTGCACGTGACAATCAATATCTGGGTACAACTTCAACAAAGCAGCCCAACAAAAAACTTTGCGTGCAAAGTGTAGAAAAATTCCTCTTAAAGACTACGACGAGCCAGAAAGAACATTTTGATGAATTAATTGCTAAATTCATATTTGCAACCAATTCTTCTTTCCGACTAGTTGAACACCCATTGTTTGTACAAATGATCGAAGGAATAAGACCAGGCTACAAACCACCAAGTAGATTTGATATCTCAGGAAAACATCTTCAGGCTGTATACGACAAAGAAAGAGCGGCTTGTACAAAATATTGAAAGACAAAGTTGTTAACATGAGCTTGGATGGTTGGAGCAACATCCACAACGACCCCATAATTTGCACTTGTGTCACAACAGAAGATGGTGAAACTTACCTTACAGACACAATCGACACATCTGGAAATTCACATACTGCTGAATATTTACTTGAAATTGCTAAGAACTCAATTCACCAATGCCAAGAACAGTTTGGATGTAAAGTAAGGAGCTTAGTTACTGATAACGCAAGTAATGTGGCAAAAATGCGAGCGGAACTGGCACATGAGGATGACACAAATGTCATTACATACGGTTGTTCTGCCCATTTGTTGCATCTTTTGGCAAAAGACCTGCATATTTCAGGTGTCAAAGAACATGTTGTAGAAATTGTTAAATATTTCCGCAATAATCATTTTGCACATGAAACCTACAAGGAAATGGGAGGACTGAAGTTGGTTCTACCACAAGATGTTAGATGGAATACCTTGGCTGAATGCTTGGAACTGTTTATTAACAACTGGTCAAAATTAGTGTCCATTTGCGAAACACATCGGGATAAAATTGATGCTAATATACGAAGCAAAGTATTAAATCTTGGTGTGAAGAGAAATGCCGAGGACCTTTTGGAAAGGTTAAAGCCAATATCTATTGCGTTGGATAAAATGCAGAAAGATACTGCAACCATAGCTGATGCCACAGAAGTTTGGAAAGATTTAGAAGGTTCGCTAGATCGCTTGAACCTCTCAAACAATGTAAAGGTTGCAATACACCACCGCAAGGACCAAGCATTAAAAGAAGAACACTATTTAGCCAATATCTTGCATCCCATCTACAGAGGGAAAAAACTATCTGAGGCGGAAATCAACTCTGCAATGGAGTGGCTCGCCAATACTAACCATGACATTGTGGCAACTGTGCTGAAATTGAAGTATGAATCTGCACCATTTCAAAAATACATGTTTGCAGATAACGTCGTTAATGAACTAAAACCACTGGACTGGTGGAAGTCGCAATCACTTGTTCTTCCAGCGAAGATAATAAATGTAGCTACTCAGCTACTGACTGCATCGGCTTCATCGGCAGGAGTAGAGAGATTGTTTTCTTCATTTGGTTTTGTGCACACAACAGTCCGAAACCGCTTAGGAACTGCTAAAGCAGGACAACTAGTTTTCCTATTAAAAGTCCTAAATAAACAGTAGGATTAAAGGACTGATGTATTCACTGAAGATGTTTGCTTACTTCAAACGTTAGAGATAGGCTATTGTTAAAAAGTACTTACTCTCTGTAGTTCAATTCTGATTGTTTAATAGTGCAAATAAAAATTATTAGGTTTCATAATCATCAACTGTTTTAATATTTTTATTTGTGTAAAATAATTTGATTTGCAAAAAGACAAAGTTTTGCTTGTGTACAACTTGATTAAAAAATCCTATTTAAATCAAAAAAATCCGATTTAAATAAAAAAAATCCGATTTTTTTGATTTTTTTTAAAAAAATCATGATTTTTATCCACCCTGCTTCCAGGTTCTGCAGGGAGGCGGCTTCCTCAGTGCCTGCTGAGAGTAGGAGCTGAGAAAGCCTGCAGCAGTGCCAGTGAGATTGCTGGTCTCACAGAGTGCTGTGCACACTGTCAGACCAGTGATCTGATGTTATACAGTGATGTCCCACCCTGAGACAAAGTAAAAATGTAAAAAAAATAAAAATAAACATGTGCAAAAAAATTCTAAATAATGAAAAAATATATATTTCCCAATAAATTAATTTCTGTATGTAAATAAAAAAAAAAAACACAATAAAAGTAAACATATTTGGTATCGCCGCGTCTGTAACGACCCGCCCTATAAAACTGTCCCACTAGTTAACCCCTTTAGTGAACCCCTTAAAAAAACAAAAAAAAACAAAAACACTGCTTTATCACCATACAGCCGAACAAAAAGTGGAATAACACGCGATCAAAAAGACGGATATAAATAAACATGGTACCGCTGAAAACGTCATCTTGTCCCGCAAAAAACGAGCTGCCATACAGCATCATCAGCGAAAAAATAAAATAGTTATAGCTCGCAGAGTAAAGCGATGCAAAAATAATTGTTTTTTATATAAAATTGTTTTTATTGTATAAAAACGACAAAACATAAAAAAATTATATAAATTAGGTATCGCTGTAATCGTACTAACCCGAAGAATAAAACTGCTTTGTCAATTTTACCACACGTGGAACGGTATAAACGCCCCCCCAAAAGAAATTCATGAACTGCTGGTTTTTGTTCATTCTAACCTCCCAAAAATCGTAATAAAAAGCGATCAAAAAATGTCACATGCCCAAAAATGGTACTCGTCCGGCAAAAAATAAGACCTCAAATGACTCTGAGCCAAAATATGGAAAAATTATAACTCTCAAAAAATAATAAAATTTAAAAATTGTATTTATTTCCATTTTCCCATTAGGGTTAGGGTTGAGGCTAAAGTTAGGGTTAGGATTGGGGCTAAAGTTAGAATTAGGGTTAGGGGTGTGTTAGGGTTAGGTTTGTGGTTACGGATATGGTTAGGGTTGGGACTAGGGTAAGAGGTGTGTTGGGGTTAGGGTTGGAGTTAGAATTGGGGGATTTCCACTGTTTAGGCACATCAGGGGCTCTCCAAATGTGACATGGCGTCTGATCTCAATTCTGGGTTGAAAAAGTCAAACGGTGCTCCTTCCCTTCTGAGCTCTGCCATGCGCCCAAACAGTAGTATACCCCCACATATGGGGTATCAGCATGCTCAGGACAAATTGCACAATAACTCTTGGGGTCTAATTTCTTCTGTTACCCTTGGGAAAATAAAAAATTGGGGTCAAAAATATCATTTTTGAGGAAAAAAATTATGATTTTTTTTGTTTTTACGGCTGTACGTTATAAACTTTAGTGAAACACCTGGGGGTTCAAAGTACTCACCACACATCTAGATAAGTTCCTTGAGGGGTCTAGTTTCCAAAATGGTGTCACTTATGGGGGTGTTTCCACTGTTTAGGCACATCAGGGGCTCTCCAAATGCGACATGACGCCTGCAGACTATTCCATCAAAGTTTGCAATCCAAAACGTCACTACTTCCCTTCCGAGCCCCGACATGTGCCCACACAGTAGTTTTCTCCCACATATGGGGCATCAGCGTACTCAGGACAAATTGCATAATAACTTTTGGGGTCCAATTTCTCCTGTTACCCTTGGGAAAATAAAAAAATTGGGGACTAAAAGATCATGTTTGTGGAAAAAAATATGATTTTTTTTTATTTTCATGCTCGGGCGTTATAAACTTTAGTGAAACACCTGGGGGTTCAAAATTCTCACCACACTTCTAGATAAGTTCCTTGAGGGGTCTAGTTTCCAAAATGGTGTCATTTGTGCGGGGTTTCCACTGTTTGGGCACCTCAGGGGCTCTCCAAACACGACATGGCGTCCCGCCACTTCTGCGTTGAAAAAGTCAAATGGCGCTCCTTCCCTTCCGAGCTCTGCCATGCATCCAAACAGTGGTTTACCCCCACATAAAGGTTATCAGAATACTCAGGACAAATTGCACGATAACTTTTGGGGGGTCTTGTTACCCTTGGGAGAATAAAAATTGGGATGAAAAGATAATTTTTGCGGAAAAAATATGATTTTTTTAATTTTACGGCTATACGTTATAAACTTGTATGAAGCACTTGGGGGTTCAAATTGCTCATCACAGACCTAGATAAGTTCCTTAGGGGGGGGTCTAGTTTCCAAAATAGGGTCACTTGTGGGGGGGTTTCCATTGTTTAGGCACATCTTGGGCTCTGCAAACGGAACATGACACCTATCAATGTCTGCATTCCAAAACGTTATTACTTCCTTTCCAAGCCCTGCTGTGTGCCCAAACAGTTCCCCCCTCCTACATATGGGGTGTCAGCGCACTCAGGACAAATTGGACAACAACTTTTGGGGTCCAATTTCCTTGGGAAAAATCAAAAATTGGGGACTTAAAAATCATTTTTGTGGAAATTTTTTTTTCACACCCAGGCATTATAAACTTTTGTGACGCACTTGGGGGTTCAAAGTGCTCATAACAGATCTAGATAAGTTCCATAGGGGGTCTAGTTTCCAAAATGGTGTCACTTGTGGGGGGTTTCCACTGTTTAGGCGCATCAGGGGCTCTCCAAACGTGACATGGCGTCCAATCTCAATTCCAGCCAATTTTGGTTTGAAAAAGTCAAATGGCGCTCCTTCCCTTCCGAGCTCTACCGTTCGACCAAACAGTGGTTTTCCCTCACATATGGGGTATTGGCGTACTCAGGAGAAATTTCACAACAACTTTGTCCATTTTCTCCTTTTACCCTTGTGAAAATAAAAAAAAATGTTTGTAAAAGATCATTTTTGTGACTAAAAAGTTAAATGTTCACTTTTTCCTTCCACTTTGCTTCAGCTCCTGTGAAGCACCTGAAGGGTTAATTAACTTCTTGAATGTGGTTTTGAGTACCTTGAGGGGTGCAGTTTTAAGAATGGTGTCACTTTTGCGTATTTTCTGCCATAAAGACCCCTCAAAGTGACTTCAAATGTGAGGTGGTCCCTAAAAGAAATGGCTTTGTAAATTTGTTGTAAAAATGAGAAATCGCTGGTCAAATTTAACCCTTATAATTTCCTAACAAAAAAAATTTTGGTTCCAAAATTGTGCTGATGTAAAGTAGACATGAGGGAAATGTTATTTATTAACTATTTTGTGTTACATATTTCTCTGTTTTAAGGGAATAAAAATTCAAAGTTTGAAAATTTCAACATTTTCGCCATATTTCCATTTTTTTTCAAAAATAAACGCAAGTTATATCGAAGAAATTATTTTACCACTAACGTGAAGTACAATATGTAACGAGAAAACAATCTCAGAATCGCGAAGATCCATTAAAGCATTCCAGAGATATAACCTCAAAGAGACAGTGGTCAGAATTGTAAAAATTGGCCAGGTCATTAATGTGCAAACCACCCTTGGGGGTAAAGGGGTTAAACTGTATTTTGTGATCAAATCGTGGATGTGTGGTTTGTTTGACTATTTTCTTGCTGAAAGGGGCAAGTTTTCCTTTCAAATGTTGTATAATTTGTGTGTGTGGGTGCAGTATGAAAGGAGATACAAAGTAATCACCGAAAAACAGTGTTTAGAAATAATAGACGGATTTTGGTAAGACCTTACCTGTAAAATCTTTTTCAGCGAAGGAAGGAAGGGAGACACAGTCATTACTAGTGGGTAGGCGGAGCCCACACAGGATAGAACACCTCAGATTAAAAAGTGTTGACCGGCCCCTCCAGCTTGGGCTCCTCCTACTCCAGCTCTCCAGTCCGTACACAAGCTAAGGAAGAGCAAATATCACCAGCGGAGCAACATAACCCCTTCTGAAAAAGCTTCAGAGAAAAAACCAAAAGACAGGTTATGCATATAACAGAAAAAACCACACAGTCCCAGGTACTACTCACTGAACCTGACCACTGCGATGAGCTGGCAATGCTGGAAACAGAGCCTTAGCGCGCCGACCTCAGCCCAGATAATCGCTATCAGAGAAGGGTCACGCCGCATCTGAAAACACAACAACACACTTCTGCCATGGGAGGGAGCTGTGTCTCCCTTCCTTCGCTGAAAAGGATTTTACAGGTAAGGTCTTACCAAAATCCGTCTTTCAGCAGCAGATGGAAGGAAGGGAGACACAGTCATTACTAGTGGGACGTCCCAAAGCAGTCCAGAAATTAAGGGTGGGCAAAAAACCAACAGAGGTAGATTCCCAACAACTTAAATAAATGCGCAACTAGCGCTAAATACAAGTTCACAAGAACTTTAAACTACAGCCGCCTGCAGGACCCTACGTCCTAAGGCCGCATCAGCGGAAGCACTGACGTCCACCTTATAAAATTTCGTAAATGTGTGGACGGAGCGCCAGGTCGCCGCCCGGCAGAGCTGAGCTGCCGAGGCTCCTTGATGAAAGGCCCACGATGAACCCACAGCCCTCGTGGAGTGAGCTCGAATCTTAATCGGGCAAGGTTCGCACTTAAGTCGGTAAGCCTCTAAAATGGCCGACCGAATTCAACGAGCTATAGAATCCTTGGAAGCTCGTTGACCACGTCGACGACCTGCTGGAATCACAAACAGAGAATCCGACTTCCGAAAACTTTGAGTAATAGACAAATAAAACTTCAAAGCCCGCACTAAATCCAATGTATGCAAGGCCCATTCCTTCGCATTCCTCGGCTCCGGACAAAGCGAAGGCAACACAATATCCTGGTTAACATGAAATTGTGACACCACCTTAGGTAGAAAGTCGCCCCGTGTGCGAAGCACTACGCGATCCGGGTGAAACTCCAGAAAAGGAGGCGAGCAAGAAAGAGCCGCCAACTCAGAAACCCTTCTCAAAGAAGTGACCGCCACTAGGAAAGCAACCTTCCAAGAGAGCAAAGAAAGGCTAACAGAGTCCATAGGCTCAAAAGGCCCATGTTGAAGAGCCTCCAAGACAAGATTAAGCCGCCAAGGAGACACAAGCGCCTTCCGCGGCGGAAACTGACGGGTTACCCCGCGAAAAAAGGAACGTACGTCCCTATGCGAGGCAATAGCCTTCCGAAACAGCAAGGACAGAGCAGAAACCTGACCCTTCAGAGTGCTAACTGCCAAACCCTTGTCCAGCCCGAACTGTAAAAAGGCCAATAAATTGGGAATGGAAAAAATCCTCGGGTTCCTAGAAGAACCCGAACACCACGAAAAGAAGGCTTCCCAAGTCTTGTGATAAATCCTAGTAGTAGCCGGACCTCTGGCAGCTCGCAGAGTGGCAATGACTTCGGCTGAAAAACCTTGACGGATCAAGATTTCGGTCTCAAGAGCCACGCCGTCAAACGCAGAGACTTCAGGTCCGGGTGACGAACGGGCCCTTGGGTTAACAGGTCCGGGCGAAGAGGGAGTGGAAGTGGAGGCGCTGCCAGAAGCGACACCAGCGTCGAGAACCACGTCCTCCTTGGCCAATCTGGGCTATCAACATAGCCGGGACTCTCTCCAGTCTGATCCGACGCAACACCAGAGGAAGTAAGGATATCGGCGGGAAGATATAGATTAGCTCGAATTGGTCCCACGGAGCCACCAGAGCATCCACCGCCACAGCCTTCGGGTCCTTGTACCTGGACATGAACATCGGTAACTTGGCATTGAACCTGGATGCCATTAAATCCACTTGGGGAGTTCCCCAACGGGAGCACAGCAGTGCAAAAATTTCCGGATGAAGACTCCATTCTCCGGGATCCATCTTTTCGCGACTTAGGAAGTCCGCTGTGATATTCTGAACTCCTGGAATGTGAATCGCAGAGATGGCTGGCACCCTGGCCTCGGCCCATACCAGGATCCGAGACACCTCCATCATGAGCCTGAAGCTCCTCGTTCCACCTTGATGGTTGATATACGCTACCGCCGTCGCGTTGTCTGTCTGCACTCGGACTGGTAGACCGCTTAAAGGGACCGTCCAGTGTTGGAGGCAAAGGAAAATTGCCCTCAATTCCAGGATGTTGATCGGCAAGACAGACTCTTCCGACGACCATACTCCCTGAATCCAGAGATCGTTCCAGACACCCCCCAGCCCGTCAGGCTGGCATCGGTGGTTATGACCGACCACCTCGGAGGGAGGAAGGACTTCCCCAGGGATAACACTTCCGGACGTAACCACCATCCTAGAGACTCTTGCACCCTGCGGGAGATGATGACACTGCAATCCAGTGAAACCTGCGATCGATCCCAACGGTTCAAAATGAGCATTTGGAGAGCCCTGGAATGAAATTGGGCAAACGGAATTGCCTCCATCGACGCCACCATCAAACCCAGAAGGCGCATACACCTTCGAAGGGACACTGCTGTCGAAGACTTCATAACCTGTACATGTCGAAGAAGACTCGCTTGCTTGTCTGGAGGCAGAGATACCACTGCTCGTACCGTGTCGAAATGCATTCCCAAAAACAGGATTGACTGCGACGGTTCCAGAGACGACTTCTCCCAATTGACCAGCGACCCGAAGTCCTCCAGGAGCTGAAGGGATAGATTGCGAGCCGTCACCGCCTCCTCCTTTGAGGACGCCACAATCAAAAGGTCATCCAGGTAGGGAAGAATCGTAACCCCCTGTCTTCGAAGAATCGCCATGAGAGGTGCCAGAATTTTCATAAAAACTCTGGGTGCTGAGGCCAACCCGAATGGCAGGGCCACAAACTGGTAATGGTCCTGACCTATGGCAAAACGAAGGAAGCGTTGGTGGGCCCTTCCGACGGGAACATGCGAATAAGTGTCGCGAATGTCGATTGATACCAAAAAGTCGTTCTGCGACAGGGCCGCCACAACGGAGCGAAGCGACTCCATGCGGAATTTCCGGGTGTGTACATGCCGATTCAATCTTTTGAGATCCAGAATGTGGCGAAATTTGTCCTCCTTTTTGGGGACCACAAAGAGGTTGGAATAAAACCCTCTTCCCCGGTCCTCCGGCGGAACCGGTACCACCACACCCTTCTGCAGAAGGGAATCGACCTCCCGCAGTAGAGCGGCAAATAGCTCGGGCTCTGACGGAATGCGAGACTGGCAAAAACTGTCTGAGGGTCGAGAAAGAAACTCTATGAAGTAGCCTGCCGACACAACCCGGTCACCCAGGCGTCCGACACGCGGGAAGCCCAAGTCGGTTCGAATTGGAGCAAACGACCCCCCACTCGAGAGCCCTCGAGTGAGACCCTGGCGTCAGTCCGCCTTAGCGGGCTTTTTGTCAGCTTTCCGCTTGTCTTGACGGAAGCTCTGTTTCCAGGGAGTGCGGGATTTCTGAGAGTTCTTTTTTCCTGAAAAAGAGGGACGACCCGATCCCCAAGAGGGCTGACCGAACCGTCCCCTGGGCCGAAAGGACCGCCGACTACTACTGGCACTAGGCCTGCCAGACGCAGAAGTCACAGCTCTTCGCTGCGGTAAAGCCGTTTCTTTTGTCTTTGCCTTGACAATCAGCTCCGTGAGGTCAGATCCAAATAGCTGACCACCCTTGTAAGCTAAAGATAGCAAACCTTGCTTGGAAACCGCGTCCCCGGTCCACTGTCTAAGCCACAGTGCTCTCCTGACTGTGACCGCCGAGGATTGCGCCCTGGACAGCAGTGACGCATTATCCAAACCTGCATCACTGCCATATCAGGCTGCATCCTCCAATAACTTGAAAAGCCCATCTACCTCGGATAGTGGGGATCCATCTTGCCACGCCGTCCGTAGACGGTCTAACCAGCTTTACAAGGGAAGCTGGAAGCTTTACAAGCACACATGGACCCTAGTACTGCTCTGAATCCATGACCCGCGGCCTCGTAGATGGATTTCGCCGCCATCTCCGTTTTTCTGTCCAGCGGATCCTGCAAACTCACCTTCCCTTTAACAGGAAGTAATGACGATTTGCTAAGCTGGGACATCCACTTCAGGAGAAGGAATCCAATTATCAATCAACTCCGCTGTACACGGATACAGCGTCTCAAAAAAACGTGTCCCCTGAAAACGTTTATCTGGACACAGGCGTTCCTTCTCCACTGCCCCATTAAGCTCATCCAGAGATGGTAATGCTGATCGCGACCTATGCGACTCCTGAAACATCCGGGCCGACTTACCAGGACGTCTAGTTACCTCCTCCGGTAACTGTAACGCCTCCCTCATGGCTCCAATAAAAGCCTCTGTACGGCCCAAAAGAGAGGCAGAGTGTCCCTGCCAATCCTCCTTATCCGAATCGGACATCTCCCCATCCGAGCTTGAAGGGAACCCTCCATGCCCGAGATCTCCGAGTCGCTACACGGGAAGGATGGCACCGGCCTGTGTCGTTTCCTGCCATGAGAGTATCTAGCTGACACCCAATAACCTAGAAGTTCAGACAGGCCATCAATAGAACGAGTGAGGGCCTCCATTTTGACATCACTGAAACCCCCGACCGCTGCGCTTGACGCCGTCGAGGTCTGCGTGTCAGATACGCGAGACTGATCCTGCAGCGGATCTGGGAGACGGTCCGCACCTCCTGGACCCTGATCTGACATGCCCTCACACAGTATATGGCAGGTTAAACCTGTCAGTAACTAGAACAGTGTGGTTTCTTAAAGAAAAAACGAACGCTGAAGGGTTAAAGCTCTTAAAGAAAGAGCTACCCCAGCTGTCCCCCAATTAAGGGTTAACCGCCTAAGAAGGGGTTAATGTCGCAGACTCCCCACAACCTCTGTTAATGAAAAGGGTGTGCGAGCCCCAGACAAAAAAAGGTGCCTCTTATGAGGTAACAGCTGCAGGACAGCGCAGTCTGCCACCTAATTGTGCCTCAGAAAGGTGCCCTGCGCTGTGGGGGTGAGGGGGTTAAGCTTCTGCCCTGACAGGCAGAAGCGACTCACCCAGCTGGCCGCGGTGCAGTGTCCTAATTGTTCCTTCGGTCGGTCGGGGAGAGCGGAGAGTGAGGAGCCCGAGGAGGCCGTCAGTAATGGCCGCCGCGGTGAAGGAGAGAAGCCGGAAGAGGAGAGGCAGGGTAAAGCGCGCGCTCAGAGCGCTTCCTGCCCGCGAAAGAACGGGAAAGCGCGAAGCCACGCCCCCCCGCCGGCTTCAAAAAAGCGCGCGACTCCTCCGATCTCCGCTCCTGCCCCGCTCCCATGTCCTGCAGGCATCCACCTGCGGACAAAAGTACACAAGTCACCAACACTGAAAACATGTAGCAGCGGCTGCCGCAGCAGCCGCTGAAGCACTCAAACACATATTAAAATGTTGAGTACTCACCCAGCTGAGCGCCACAGGGACCCCCAGGGATTTGTGGCGCTGTGCCCATAGCTTCCCCCCCAGGGGGGGAACGCAGTGACCCCAGAAGCGCGGTTTGTGTCCCCGCCAGGGAAGCAACCCTCATCCCCCAGGGCCGGCAGGGTTCTGCAGGGACCACCTTAAAGGGTAATGCAGATCCGCCAAGGGAGGGGTGGGGGTCCAGCAGCGCTGAGACCCCTGAGACCTCAAGACCACGGGGGTCCAAGTCCCTGTCCGATAAAAATAAAAAATTCTTCTGAGGAGCTGCTCCAGCAGCGACTATCCTCTGTGACCTCAAATTTTAGACTGGAGAGCTGGAGTAGGAGGAGCCCAAGCTGGAGGGGCCGGTCAACACTCTTTTTAATCTGAGGTGTTCTATCCTGTGTGGGCTCCGCCTACCCACTAGTAGTGACTGTGTCTCCCTTCCTTCCATCTGCTGCTGAAAGAATAGTTTTCACACAAAACCCCCAAAATGGGGCAGACAAAATTGGTGGCACCCTCTACTTAATATTTTGTTGCACACCCTTTGGAATAAAATAACTGCAATCAATTGCTTCCTATAACCATCAACATGTTTCTTACATGTCTCATCTGGAATTGTGGACCAGTCTTCTTTTGCAAACTGCTCAAGGTCTCTCAAATTTGAAGGTGCCAACAGCAATTTTAAAATCAACAGGTGTTCAATGGAATTTTGATAAGGAGTCATTGCTGGCTACTTCAGAACTCTCCAGCGCTTTGTTTGCATCCATTCTGGGTGCTTCTTGAAGTGTATTTGGGGTCATTGTCCTGCTGACAATGACCTAGAACACAAACCCAGCTATCTGACAATGGGCAGCACTACATAGCAACCCAAAATCCTTTCATAATGTTCAGATTTCATTATTCTTTGCACAGTCAAGGCACCCAGTCCTAGAGGCAGCAAAGCAACTCCAAATCTTTGAACCTCCACCATATTTGGATGTAGGTACTGTGTTGTTTTCTTTATAGACCTCATTCCATTTTTGGTAAACAATCGAATGATGTGCTTTACCAAAAAGCTTATATCTTGGTCTCATCTGTTCACAAGACGCTTTCCCAAAAGGATTTTGTCTTACTGAAGTACATTTTGGCAAACTGCAGTCTAGCTTTTTATATCTGTGTCAGCAGTGGGGTCCTCCTGCATCTCCTGCCATAGCGTTTCATTTCATTCAATTATCGACAGTTTGCGCTGACAATGATGCATGATGCAGGACAGCTTGAATTTCTTTGGAACTTGACTGGGGCTGCACATCCACCATCCGGACTATCCTGCTTTGCAACTGTTCATCAATTTTTCTCTGCCATCCTCATCCAGGAAGATTAGCTACAGTGCCATGAGTTGTGAACTTCTTCATTATGTTGTGCACCATGAACAAAGGAACATCAAGATCTCTGGAGATGGACTTATATCGTTGATATATTTCAATAATTTTGGTTATCAAGGCTTCAGACCGTTCTCTTTTCTTTCTGTTCTCCATTCTTAGGGTGGCACACAGACACACAATGCAAAGATTGAGTCAATTTCTCCTCCTGTTGCAGATGTGATTTTCATAATGCCTACACCTGTTACTTGCCACAGGTGAGCATACCATGCTTGAAAAAGTTGTTTGCACACAATTTTGGAAAGGTGCCATGACTATATCTATCTATTCTCAGGGTGCTGGCTGTGTACTTCCTGTGTTTGGCTGAAGCAATTCCTTGGTTCTTTTAGATGTGTGCGTAAAAAAAAAAAAAAAATCGGACGCCATACGCACGGTCTGTGTGCTGTCTGTTTTTCTTCTCACACCCATTGACTTGCATTGGTGAGTCCCGCCCGATATATGAGGCCACTCGCACCATGCTGCGATTTTTTCCATAGTTTGATTACAGCTGAAGAAAAACTCACAGATCAGCAATGACTTGTCTGATTTACGGTGGGTACGGAAAGTATTCAAACCCCTTTAAATTTTTCACTCTTTGTTTCATTGCTGCCATTTGGTAAATTCAAAAAAGTTCTTTTTTTTCTCATTAACCCTTTAACCCCCAAGTGTTGTTTGCACGTTAAAGACCGGGCCAATTTTTACAATTCTGACCACTGTCTCTTTATGAGGTTTTAACTCTGGAACGCTTCAACGGATCTTTACAATTCTGAGATTGTTTTCTCGTGATATTGTACTTCATGATCATGGTAAAATTTCTTCAATGTAACTTGCGTTTATTTATGAAAAACTGAAATATGGCGAAAATTTTGAAAAATTTGCAGTTTTTAAACTTTGAATTTTTATTCCCTTAAAACAGAGAAATATGGCACACACAATAGTTACTAAATACCATTTCCCACATGTCTACTTTACATCAGCAAAAATTTTGGAATCAAAATTTTTTTTGTTAGGACATTATAAGGGTTAAAATTTGACCAGCGATTTCTCATTTTTACAACAAAATTTACAAAACCATTTTTTTTAGGGACCACTTCACATTTCAAGTCACTTTGAGGGGTCTATATGGCAGAAAATACCCATAAGTGACACAATTCTAAAAACTGAACCCCTCAAAGAACTCAAAACCATATTCAAGTAGTTTATTAACTCTTCAGGTGCTTCACAGGAGGAAGGAAAAAATTTACTTTTTAGTCACAAAAATTATCTTTTACAATTTTTTTTTATTTTCACAAGGGTAAAAGGAGAAAATGTACAGACAAAGTTGTGAAATTTCTCCTGAGTATGCAGATACCCCATAAGTGGGGGAAAACCACTGTGTGGGCTCGGAAGTGAAGGAGCGCCGTTTGACTTTTTCAAACCAAAATTGGTTGGAAATGAGATTGGAAGCCATGTCGCGTTTGGAGAGATGTGCCTAAACAGTGGAACCCCCCCCACAAGTGACACTATTTTGGAAACTAGACCCCCTATGGAACTTCTCTAGATCTGTGGTGAGCAATTTGAACCCCCAGGTTTTTCACAGAAGTTTATAATGCCCGGGCATGAAAATAAAAAATCCTATTTTTTTCCCACAAAAATGATCTTTTTGTCACCAATTTTTTATTTTCCCAAGGGTAACAGGAGAAATTGGACCAAAAAAGTTGTTGTCCAATTTGTCCTGAGTACGCTGATACCCCATATGTGGCGTGGGACTGGCTGGACAAAAATGAGAAAAAACTGCCTCAGTTGGCAACTTGAGTCTATATATCCTTTACTCGTAGATTAAAGTGTGCTAGTTGAACTCTGCTAAATGTTTCTTCTGCGTTTCTCCTAATCCCCCCTCTGGATCGATTATTGGTGGAGAGAAGATGGAGCTTTCTCTTCCCGGTTGGATAATACTGGCCTGCTTTAGTGGCACACGCGGGCTCCAGAATTTATTTTAATGGTTACATTCTCTTTTTGCTTTCAACTCCTTTCTAACTACCCCACTCCCCTTACCCTCTCTTCTTTCCTCCCTCACCCTTTTTTTTTTTCTCTCTTTTTCCAGTCCATCCATGAATACGCAAGAATACTCAGATGATCTGCAACGAAGACTCCTGTAATATGTGGAGCGAAAAAAGGAATGTGGTATAGAGCAGATTTGTTTAGCACTGCTTCTGGTTGGTGGCGGTAGTGAGCTGCTAACAACCCCCCCATTTTTTCTGGAGAGCTGAGGGATAATGGTCTGGACTCTCGCGGTGAGCGAAGAAAGGGACTCCCGGCCTCCAGTATTATGTTTGAACTGAGACTTGGTTCTTTTAGGGAGGGGGGAGGGAGAGGGTGGGTGAGTTGGGAATTGTTAATATTCTCTCTTAATTATCTCTTGGTGTGTGGGGCTATTGCGTCTAGGTGTATGCATGACATGTTTCTCCATGGTGCTCTGTTGTTTATGTCTTTCCTAAGTAGTTACCATGGCCCGAACACTTAAAATATTGACGTGGAACGTCCGTGGCCTGAATGAACCGACAAAGCGTAAAGCTATAATTGACTATGTAAAATCTTCCAGGCTGAAGTGGTATGTTTGCAGAGAATGCATATGACCAAAAATAAGACTCCACTCTTTGCGTCCCCGGTGTGTTGGGCAATGCTTTCATTCCACTTTCTCCGCTTACTCTAGAGGAGTGAGTGTGTTGTTCCGGAAGAATACTACGTTCCTGGAATCTGATTCGAAAATTGATGTGGATGGTCGGTATCCATGTTTGAGAGGGAGGCTGAATGAGATTGAATGCTTGATCGTGGTTCTCTATGTCCCTCCTTCGTATTCTGGAATAGTGCTGAAGGAGAGTCCCTGGGGTCCCGATGGTGGTACTAGGAGACTTTAACAACACAATAGATATCTCATTAGATAAATCGCAGGGGTCGGGGGGAACACTGGGAGTGCGGACACCCTTTGGGAGACTGCTAACTGAAGTTGAGCTGATGGATATATGGCGGTGAGATAATCCACAAACGAGATTATACTCTTGCTTGTCCCTCTCCCACGGCTCGCTGTCTAGGATTGATATGGTACTGGGTAACCCACAGGCAGTTCGGCTGGCCAGAGGAGTAGAATACTTGCCCAGAGCTCTGTCTGATCACTCCCCTGTTATGGCAACCTTTGACTGTGGGGGGTGGTGGGAGAGGGGAACGTGCACCATGGTCGTTTAATGCATTCTGGATACCTATTATACAGGCAGGTGCCAGGATTCCCAACCTACTCAGAAAATTTTTTGCTATTAATGAAGGCACAGCCCCAAGAGAAATAATATGGGACGCGTCTACGGCCTATCTAAAAGGCCTATTGATCACGGAAGTGAATAGACTTAAGACTAAGTCTAGAGCATATGGGGACTTCTTGCAGAAAGAGGTTATCTCTGCGGAAATGCAATACCTGGAAACTCCGTCAGATACGCATCTTAGTACATTAAAGGATGCGGAAAAAACGACTAGATCAACACAAGCTTTCAAAGGCTGCAGATAAACGTTATTTTCAACGCCGGGTTCATTTTGGAGAGGGGGAGGGAACTGGGCATTTGCTGGCTACCTTGCTCAGGACCCAATCTGGCCCTGCGCTGGTGACGGAGATAAAAAATAAAAACAGGGAATTGGTGAGGTCATTTGGGGTAATTTTAACAGCTTTTAGAGAATTTTTTGGGACACTATAGACTCTCTGGTGGGTTTCTCTGATGAGATCCTTAATAATTTGTTGCCCGCCTTGTCAGAATTGGACGCTGCCAAGCTGGAGGCTCCAATTAGCTTGGAGGAGGCTCTAGACTCTATGGCAGGAAACAAGGCAAAAAGTAAAGGACTGGTGCAGGTTACCATTGAGTATGGTGGGCAGAGCAAACTTAACGAAAATGGTCCTCATGCCTCAAGCTTTGTATATCCTCCATAGTGCGCCCATCTGGATTCCTAGCCAAATCTTTTACCAGCTAAACAGAGAATTCAGAGAGCTTATTTGGGAGAGGAGTGTCCCTAGAATTCAGCTGGAAGTATTACGCAGATCTAAAGAGAGGGGGGGGGTTTGGCAGTTCCTGATCTATTTCTTTACTATCTCTCAGCATAATTGCAACATTTCAGAGGATGGGGAGAAGAGGACCTCACAGGGCGGAATTTCTCAGGGCATATGCTCGCATGTGTAGTAGGCAATGACTTGCTGGTGCAATCGTTGGACTCGGGGCGGTTTCGTTAAGATAAGGCTCTCCGTATTCAGATAATGACCTGTATGGATAAGGTCTGGAATACAGCCAAGAAATTACTAGGTATACATGGGGTCACGAGACATGCCCTGACCTGAAGAAACTCGACCTGTGCAAAGCTCAATAAATTAGAGGGATTCGAGTCGTGGGAGAGGAGAGGCCTAAAATTAATATTGCAACTTTGAGATGGGGAATTTCAGTCTTTTGAAGATCTCAAACAGACATTTTCCATTCCTAATGCAAGATTTTTCCAATATTTGCAGCTACGGCATGCGTGTGAAACACAACATCGACTCACCCTGCTTGGTAAGTGCGATAGAACTCCATTGTCGATAGAATAGTGATGGGAGGAGGATCGAGAGGCATTATATCTATGATATATGCAGAGATGTCAGAACAGAGAGTGGCGAATTTGGAAGTTTTGAAGACTAAATGGCAGGCTGATGTGGAAGACTTCACAGATGATGAGTGGGAAGATATACTGCAAGAAGTCACGAAAGTGTCAGTTAGTGAGGCAAAGAGAGTGTCACATCTTTTCTTGCTTCTTCGGGTATATCGAATCCCTGTCCGCTTGCAGAGAATGGGTTATGCTAGAGAGGCTGACTGTTGGAAGTGTGGTTTGCCTAATGCGGACTTGATTCACCTGACCTGGAATTGTCCCCGGCTATGTAAATTTTGGGGAGAAGTGGCTGATCTGCTCGTCAGTGTTTATCAATGTCAAATGGTACTGGATCCCAAAATAGCCCTTTTGGGTCAGGTGGTGAGTCTACCACCTTCGGAGGGACACCGGTTGGCAATCTCAAGCATATTATATCAAGCTCGTAAGAGGGTGGCGGCTCACTGGAGGGGATCCGCTGTACCCACAATCACGGAGGTAACTAACGCAGTCAATAATACTATTGATATGGAAAAGTATGTATATCAAAAGCGGCAGACAATTAAGAAGTGGGAAGATATGTGGGCACCCTGGCTGGATGCTCCAGGGCTGGCACCTACTGCATTAACATGGATGAGAGCGTTGAGTAGAATGTAATGAGATCCTCACAATATGACTGATGTACACCTGGTGGGTGGGATTGTTAATAAGGGAAATATTTTGGATGGCACTTTTCACAGCATGATAGGCTTTCGGCGATGCACTATGGTGATAGAAGTGGCTTTTGAGGTTACGCTAATGGCACATGATCTGAAACGGACATTACAGATGTTAAGGAAACGTCTAGAAATTTGATTATTTGTAATGGAGAATTGTAGTTGTAAGGAGACCAAATACACCAGGAGAGAGAGAAACTTTTGTTGAATGGGGGTGAGGGGTGGGATTGTGGGGAATTCCATTGGTTTCTAGAGTGCTTATGTAATATATTGTTCTGGAATCATCCTGTATTTGATTGCATGTCTTATGGATTTTGAAAATGTTCAATAAAAATTTACTTGACCCAAAAAAAAAAAAAAAACACTAGACCCCCTAAGGAACTTATCTAGATCTGTGGTGAGCACTTTGAACCTCCAAATGCTTCACACAAGTTTAAAACGTAGAGCCATAAAATTAAAAAAATCATTTTTTCCACAAAAATGATCTCTTCACCCCAATTTTTATTTTCCCAAGGGTAACAAGACCTCAAAAGTTATTGTGCAATTTGTAATGAGTACGCTGATACCCCATACACTCCCTGACAGAAGTTATGTCGCTTATCCATGTTGTGTAAATAAAAGCTTATAACCGGACGTTAAATTCATCCATTGGTTGTATAAATTATTCTTTTGAAAGCTGAAACCCTCCGAAATGTGGTTTAGGTTAAGAAAATTGAATTGGCATCAATGCAGAAATATTGATCATTTAATGGACACAGAATGGTCAGATTTTGGCAAGACAAAAGTTTTGTCACTTGGTCATATAATGCACCCAATCCTAGTTTACATCCTCACCTGTGCTCAGTAAATGATCGGTTAATTAGTGGGTGTGTATAAAAAAAAATACCACCCCAGACCTTCACTTGAACTGCAACTTGAGCTCTGACAACATGCCAAAAATCCACCCTGCGACCAAAGCCCGGATTATCAAGAGGCTGCAGACCAGATCCACTGCAGAGGTGGCTGGCACCTTTAATGTGTCTCAGCATCAAGTACAAAGAATAAAAAAAAATTTGAAGAGACTGGAGATGTGTTTGACAAGGCCAGATGAGGCAGACCCCGCAAGACAACTGCTCAAGAGGAACATTTGTTGGTTAACAAATCCAAAGCAAGCCCCTCTCTCACTGCAGCAGAGCTTCAACAGGCCTGGTCACCTCAAGTCCCTGTGTCAACTAGGACAGTTTGTAGGATTATGTCTCGAAATGACCTCCATGGTCGAATCAGTGCCCAGAAGTCAGCACTAAATAAAAGGCAAATAAAAAACCGTGTGGCATTTGCAAAGTCCCACAGCCTACTAAACAGATGGACGCTGGAAAAGTGGCAGAAGGTGGATTTCTCTGATGAATCTTCAGTAGAATTACACCACAGCCGCCGCAAATACTGCAGGAGACCTACTGGAGCCCGTATGGATCCAAAATACACCCAGAAAATAGTTAAATTTGGTGGTGAAAAGATCATGGTCTGGGGTTACATTCAGTATGGGGGTGTGCAAAACATTTGCAAGGTGGAAGGCAATATCAATAGCCTAAAATATCAAGAAGTACTAGCTACCTCTTATATTCCAAATCATAAAAGGGGTCAAATTCTGCAGCAGGATGGTGTTCCATCTCATACATCCATCTCTACAACAGAGTTCCTCCAGGCAAAAAAGATCAAGGTGCTCAAGGACTGGCCAGCCCAGTCACCAGACATGAACATCATTGAGCATGTTTGGGGTAGGATGAAAGAGGAAGCTTGGAAGACAAAACCAAAGAATCTAGATGAACTCTGGGAAGCATGTAAGACTGCATTGTTTGCTATTCCTAATGACTTCATTAATAAATTGTATGAATCATTGTTGAACCGCATGGATGCAGTCCTTCAAGCTCATGGAAGTCACACAAAAAATTAAATATGACTCTAATAGCACCACAACTTCATTCACCAATGTTATGCAACATACATTTGTATTTTAAGTTAATTATTTGTTTGAATATCACATTACTTTCTCTGGGCGACAAAACTTTTGTCTTGCCAAAATCTGACGATTCTGTGTCCATTAAATGATCAATATTTCTGCATTGATGCCAATTTATTTTCTTAACCTAAACCACATTTCAGAGGGTTTCAGCTTTCAAAAGAATAATTTATACAACCAATAGATGAATTTAATGTCAGGCTATAAGCTTTTATTTACATAACATGGATAAGCGACATAACTTCTGTCAGGGAGTGTATGTGGGGGTAAACCACTGTTTGGGTGCATGGCAGAGCTCAGAAGGGAAGGAGCGTTACTTGACTTTTTCAACGCAGAATTGGCTGGACGCCATGTCACGTTTGGAGAGCCCTTGATGTGCTGAAACAGTGGAAACCCCCCACAAATGACACCATTTTGGAAACTAGACCCTTCAAGGAACTTATCTAGATGTGTGGTGAAAACTTTGAACCCCTAGATGTTTCACTAAAGTTTATAATGCCCGAGAGTGAAAATAAAAAAATCATATTTTTTCCACAAACATGATCTTTAAGTCACCAATTTTTTATTTTCCCAAGGGTAACAGGAGAAATTGGACGCCAAAAGTTGTTGTCCAATTTGTCCTGAGTAAGCTGATAACACACATGTGGAGAAAACTACTGTGTGGGCGCATGTCGGGGCTCGGAAGTGAAGTAGTGACGTTTTGTAATGCAGACTTTGATGGAATGGTCTGCGGGTGTCACGACGCGTTTGGAGAGCCCTTGATGTGCCTAAACAGTGGAAACCCCCCAGAAGTGACCCCATTTTGGAAACTAAACCCCAAAAGGAACTTATCTAGATGTGTGGTGAGCACGTTGAACCCCCAAGTGCTTCACAGAAGTTTATAACGTAGAACCATAAAAATAAAAAATGATTTTTTTCCACAAAAATGATATTTTCACGCCCAGTTTTTTATTTTCCCAAGAGTAACAGAAGAAATTGGACCCCAATTTGTCCTGAGTCCGCTGATACCTTATATGTGGGGGTAAACTACTTTTTGGGCACATGGCAGAGCTCAGAAAGGAAGGAGAACCGTTTGACTTTTTCAACGCAGAACTGGCTGGAATTGAGATCAGACACCATATCACGTTTGGAGAGCCCCAGATGTGGCTAAGCAGTGGAAACCCCCAATTCTAACTCCAACCCTAACCCCAGCACACCCCTAACCCTAGTCCTAACCATAACCCTAACCACAAACCTAACCCTAACAGACCACTAACCCTAATCTTAACTTTAGCCCCAACCCTAACCCTAAATTCAGCCCCAACCTAATGGGAAAATAGAAATAAATAAATGTTTTAAATTTTATTATTTTTCCCTAACTAAGGGGATGATAAAGGGGGGTTTGATTTACTATTTATAGGGGTTTTTAGGTTTGGCAGCTGTCACACGCTAAAAGAAGCTTTTTATCGCAAAAAATAATTTTTGCATCACCACATTTTGAGAGCTATAATTTTTCCTCATTTTGGCCCACAGAGTCATGTGAGGTCTTATTTTTGCGGAACGAGTTGACGATTTTATTGGTACCATTTTTGGGCACATGACATTTTTTGATCGCTTTTTATTACATTTTTGGGGGGCAGAATGAACAAAAACCAGCAGTTCATGAATTTCTTTTGGGGGTTGGGCGTTTATACCGTTCCGCATGTGGTAAAACTGATAAAGCAGTTTTATTCTTCGTGTCAGTACGATTACAGTGATACCTCATTAATATAATTTTTTTATGTTTTGGCGCCTTTATATAATAAAAAGAATTTTATATAAAAAAAAATAATTATTTTTGCATCGCTTTATTCTGCGAGCTACAATTTTTTAATTTTTTCGCTGATGATGCTGTATGGCGGCTCGTTTTTTGCAGGACATGATGATACATTAGTCAGAGATTGCTTTGAAACGGGTACACCTTGACGTTTGGTGGAGCGGCTTAGTATACATTTTTTGCAAAAAAAAACGTATCAACCAAATACCGTTTTTTATCATTTTTTTACTACCACTTACTGTTTACTGTTACTTTTTTACAACAGAGTATTTTTATACATTTGTTTTACTGTGCTTTTCTACGTTTCATACTTATGAACATGAGAAATTTCAGTTTTTCTTTTTTAATAAATTTGCAAAAAATTCTACATTTCTGTTTTTTTTCAGTCAAGATGGGGAGCAGAGTGTACATTGATTTGGGGACAAATGACACCACAAGAAATGACATGGAAATCATCTGCAGTGACTTTGAAAACTTAGCTAAGAAAGTGAAAGAACTGGGAGCGCAGGTGGTCTTCTCTTCCATCCTCCCAGTGGATGGCCATGGAACAAGGAGGTGGAATAAGATTCTGCAGGTGAACAACTGGCTACGTCGATGGTGCCATCAGCAAGGATTTGGATTTCTGGATCACGGCGTGAATTACCTATACGAGATGGGGTGCACCTTACGAAGACTGGAAAACATGTATTTGGAAGACGCCTTGCTACACTCATCAGGAGAGCTTTAAACTAGAACAATATGGGAAGGGAAGCAAAACGCCAGAAAAAGCCATACACCTGACAAATACTATTGAGAACTCTGCTATTAGAAGTGGAAAGAAAGAACGAAGACAAAAAAATCTAAATAATAAAAATATGGGAGAAAAAGAAACCAATCACAAACTAAAATTTTCTATACAAATGCACAAAGCAAGGGCAACAAACAAGGAGAATTGGAACTACTAACGCAGGAAGTATGATGTCATTGGAATAACTGAAACTTGGTGGGACGATACACATGATTGGAATACAAGGTTAGATGGATACAACTTATTTGCAAGAAACAGACTTGATAAACGAGGAGGAGGTGTCGCATTGTATGTTAGAAAAGTGTATATCTGCACAGAGATTGAAGCTTCAGAGACTGGGAGTTC
Source organism: Oophaga sylvatica (assembly GCA_033576555.1). Lineage (NCBI taxonomy): Eukaryota > Metazoa > Chordata > Amphibia > Anura > Dendrobatidae > Oophaga > Oophaga sylvatica. The sequence goes on along the minus strand of JARQOD010000010.1, from coordinate 113,375,177 downwards.
TGTGGAAACTGTTTGGGTAAGAATACAAGGAGCGAACAATGGAAAGGGCACCATTGTAGGCATTTACTACAGGCCGCTTATGCAAGTGGAAGATATGGATGAACTCTTTATGCATCAAATGGCCTAGTTCTCCAAAAAATATGACATAGTGGTCAGGGGAGATTTCAACTATCTAGACATTTGTTGGGAATCTCTCTCAGGCAAAACAGGTCAAGCAAATTCTTATCCTCTCTTTCTGACAACTTTATCTTCCAAAAGGTAGGGGAGAAAACAAGGGGATCTGCTACCTTGGATCTAAACCTTATAAACAGGAAGGAAATGGTTGAGGAGGTAAGTGTGGCTGGGGCTCTAGGAGATAGCGACCATGCTATTTTAGAATTTTGGATAACTAGAGGAGGAACACCTGTGAAGACTCAGACTTCAAGGTTAGATTTCAGAAAGGCAGATATTAAGGGACTCAGAAACAGAATCGGAGTGATCCAATGGCTGGATATCCTTAAGGACAAAAATGTCCAGGAAGGATGGGAAATCTTGAAAAATGAGATTCTCAAAGCACAATCATTAACAATTACAAAAACAGGGAAGAATAGGAAGCATTTAAGGAAACCAGGATGGATGAACACAGAACTTAAACACATGCTAAAAAGGAAGAAAGAAATATTTATCAAATGGAAGAGGGGAGGCATATCTAAAGAAGAATATATTGATGTCTGCAGAACCTGCAGGGTAAGAATCAGATTAGCTGAAGTGGACAATGAATTACATCCAGTTGGAAGAATGTATCAAGAGGGGTACCACTGGGCTCCGTCTTGGGCCCTGTATTGCTCAACATCTTTGTGATGAGTGCTGTGCTGGAATTGCTGTCCTCATCTTTTTTTTTGTACTGCGGAAAGCCCACAAAGCAAAGCCCCCTTCTTCTCTCTGCAGCTCTCATACTTCTCACCAACCCCCCCAGCCTGCACTCAGGCAGTGTAATGTGAGCTGCCAGTGCTGGAAGTTTTCCCGCTTCACCGCAGGGGTCCCCCATTGTCAGCACATGTGCTGCTCCTACACTAGCAGCCATTTTGGAGACTGCATTCTGTTTTGGTTAATAACACGGTGGGAGCGTCCGCTAGAAACACGAAAGTACTGTTGTGAAACATGCGCCTGACAGGCAACGGTCCCGTGGTACTGGTAAACCCGTAACTCCAACAGAACCCGAGAAATGGAATTCTCGGATGCCCTATAAACTAGCCCACCCGCGTGTGGGCTCATTTGAACCGTCATTTCAAAGTAAGATCATTGATAGGTCTGCCATTCTTCTGCGAGGTTCTCAGGATGAGTTATGCTCCTGATAATCTTTCAGAACTCCAACCATACCTTTCAGCAAGAGGAGGACCCTGGTAACTCCACCCCGTTTATGATGTCACGGCCACAGGTCTATAAGGTAGGGGCCAGGTATTCTGGCTCAGATCTGCCCTGGACACCAGACTTATAGCAGCTCTGTGATGCATTGTGATGTCTCCCCTCCCCCGACCGCATGGCTTGCCTACTATGATCTAAGAACTGTAAGTTGATCTTCCTTATGTTAACCCCTTTTATTTTCTAATTGTCTTGTACATAACTATATTGCCTCAGCTTGTTACATCTTTTTATATTGTATAAGCACTGCCTGTCTTTTTAGGAATAAACCTATAAATTTATTAGTTGTTTCTCCTGCTCTATAAACGAATTTGCACGTGCCTGAAGCACTACGCTACTGTTTTGGGGTTGCTACGGACCCTCTTGATAAATTGTTCATCAAAAGCCGTAGCTGGTGGCAGCAAAAAGGAAGGGGTGTAAAGTGTTAATCTATTGGCTGACGCTGGCAGTGACGGAGCGGGGTTTATAAGGGTACTGCCTGGCTGCAGCCAGGAGTAATTATAATTCTCTCACTGCAGCGTGCCCAATAGCCAGCACACATCCAAGTGACCCGTCTGGCGACCAATTATCCTAGGTGCAGTTCCCTGACTGACCTGAGGGTAAGGGGGGCGCCAGAGAGCTGCAAGTTCCTAAGTGGAAGTGGGATAATTAAAAGTCCCTGCAGTTTACCGGGTCGGACGGCAGCAGCCGTCGTGTGTGTGCGCGTTTTGTCACATTTGCGGCACGGAGGGATCACAGGCCGTGATACCCCAGGCTACCGTGTGGCGGACCGTGTGCCCGTTCATCACATATTGGTGGCAGAGCGGTGGGATTATAGAGCATTAGTGATCTGGTTTGAGCAATCATTCCATTCACTAAAAAACTTGCACGGTTCTTCAGCGACCCTGCAACTAAAGTTTTGGAGAACAGACTCAGTGTTTATTAGTCCTGAGACAATTGTGTGTACTTGCGGTTACCCCTCCCTTCTCTTTGTTTTTCTATCCTATCTTTTATTTGGCAACCATGGCTACGAGGGGATTCGACTGGTATAATCGGAGTAGCAGGGAAACTCTTCTAGCCATATGCGAGTGGAGGCAGATTGTCCCCATGGACCAAACCAAGGCCGCAGTGATCCAGGCCCTGATGGCGCGGGACCACGCTCAGAGCGAGGAGGGCGCAGGAGCCGGCCCAAGCCAAGGTGGTGCCGCAGGAGCAGAGGCCCAACCCCTGACTGCTTACACCCAGGGCGGGATGGACCCTTACCTGCAGGCGGCCCTGGAGGGACTCTCCACTGACGACCATGAAGAACGCCTGAAGCTGATCCAGAAAGCTCAAGAGAGAGCCGACCATCGAGAGGCCAACCAGCGAGAGGCCGAGAGAGCCCAGCGAGAGGCCGAGAGGGCCGAGCGGGAGGCTGAGAGAGCCGAGCGGGAGGCTGAGAGAGCCGAGCGGGAAGCTCAGAGAGCCCATGAACTGGAGCTGCTCAGACAAGGGGCAATGCCCTCCTCAGCCCAGAGCAGTGTGCCCAGCAGCGCTCAGAGTCCCAAGCCCCGGCCGGAGCACTTTCCCGTGATGGAAAAGGACGGAGACTTGGACACTTTTCTGCGGGCCTTTGAGAAAGCCTGCAGACAGTACCGGCTGCCTGACAACCAATGGGCCAGGTACTTGACTCCCGGGCTAAAGGGCAAAGCTCTGGAGGCGTTCGCTTCACTCACGCCGGATCAAGATGACAACTATCAGGCCATCAAGCAGGCCCTGATCGCCAAGTACCAGCTAACCCCTGAGGTATACCGAAAGAAGTTCCGGAACCTCCAACGTGGCCCACACGACAGTTATAGCGATGTGTGCAAGGACTCAGGAAACTTTGACGTGGATCGAGTGTTGACACCTTTGAGAACCTGAGGGACCTGATGATCAAAGACCAGTTCCTGCATCTGTGCCCAGCTGAGGTCCGACAGTTCATCCTGGACCGAGAACCGGAGGACGCGGTCAGAACAGCACGGATCGCCGACAGCTATGAGGCCAACCGGAAAACCGAGGTGTGGAAGCCCGTCACCACCCGCTGGGGAGGGGGTAAGCCTGCAACCAACCCCAGTGCCCCTGCCAGCCATCCCTCTGGAGGCACTATCCCCTTTGCCAGCGCCAGGCCTACATCAGACCCCCGCCAGTGTTTCTCCTGTAAAAGGACTGGACACATCAGCGCCACCTGTCGGAGAGGCAGAAGAACCCACCAGCCAAGGCCTCCGGGCCCAACGCCTCTGTTCTTTTGGTGGGTGGTGTGGTGGGGAGGGTTGATGACAACGTGCAGCCCGTCCGCGTGGGGGCCCGTCTTGCTACAGGCCTCAAGGACACCGGGGCTGAACGAACCCTCATCCGACCCGAACTGGCGGCCCCTGAAGAGTTGATTCCGGGGAAAACCTTAACTGTCACAGGGATTGGGGGCGTCCACTACCCCTTGCCGATAGCCCGAGTTTTCATTGACTGGGGTGCCGGGAGCGGGGTGAAGGAAGTGGGAGTGTCCGAAAACCTGCCCACTGATGTTTTATTGGGGACTGATCTGGGGAGGATGGTGGCGTACTATGTCCCTGACACCCCTCCCCAATCTGATGATAAGGTTAACGTTAACCATGATGTTGATGTTGATGATGATGGGAAACTGATTGTGTTACCTGCTAATGCTTTGCGAAATGATGATGCAACTGATAACCTTTCTTTCCCTAGGACTGATGTTGATAGTGATGTATCTGTGCCATCTGAATCTGTTAACCCTTTCTCTGAAGTGGTAGATGTGTCCACAGGTACAGGAGCGTTCAGTCCCGTCGCTCTGCGGAGTGAGACGGCTGAGGAACCCCTAGCAGGAGCAAGCGACAGTGCTCAAGGAAATCGGGAGGTGCATGGGAACCGGGAGGAAGGTGACGCCATGACACTGACCAGTGCCACCGAGGAAGGTAACTGGCCCATAAGTAGCACTGCCCCTGAAGTGTTGGGGGTGGATGGGGAGGTAGAGCCCATAGCAGCGCAGGCTGATGGGTCTATAGAAATCCCGGGGAGACTGCATATGTAGCTGCTGTCACCCGCAGTCAGAGTGCCCGGATCGCAGGTAGCGCCCTGCCATCTGGACCCTCCTCCGCTACAGGAGAGACTGAACCAGAGGTGGACCCAGAGCCGGTCCCAGAGGGTCCCAGTGAGGAAGGAACCCTGACGTCACTTCTGGCTGCCTCCAGCCAGGAGTTCCAGGCCGCTCTGCACTCAGATGCGAGCCTGGAGAACTTGAGGCACCTCGTCGAGACGCCCACCTCCGTGACTGATAAGGAGAGGGTGTTCTGGGAACGAGGAAGGTTGTACCGGGAGACAGTACCCGGAGATTCCCAAAAGGAGTGGTTGAGGGAAAAACAGCTGGTCGTCCCGCACCAGTTCCGAGGTGAGTTGTTGAGGATTGCCCATGAGATTCCACTCGCTGGACACTTGGGGATCAGCAAAACTAAGGCACGGCTGTCTCAACACTTCTATTGGCCCAAGATGGGGACAGATGTGACTAACTACTGCCGCTCCTGTATCACCTGTCAAAGAGTGGGGAAGGCGGGGCCTGCTCTTAAGGCTCCCCTGATCCCGTTGCCAGTGATAGAGGAGCCTTTCCAGAGGATCGCGGTGGACATTGTGGGCCCGCTGGCCGTCCCCAGCAGCTCTGGAAAGCAATACATCCTTACTGTGGTAGACTACGCTACCCGGTACCCGGAGGCAGTAGCTCTGTCCTCAACTAGGGCAGATAAGGTGGCGGATGCACTGGTGACCATCTTTTCACGGGTAGGATTTCCCAGGGAGATGCTTACCGATCAAGGGACCCAATTTATGTCTCGCCTAATGAAGGCTCTCTGCAGCAAAATGCAGGTGACGCGTATGGTATCGAGTGCGTATCACCCACAGACCAATGGTTTGTGTGAGCGCTTTAACGGTACCCTCAAACAGATGCTCCGCATGCTGGTTGAGACCCAGGGACGCGATTGGGAGCGGTACCTCCCACACCTGCTATTTGCCTACAGAGAAGTCCCGCAGGCCTCGACGGGGTTCTCCCCCTTCGAGCTCCTGTATGGTAGGCGAGTCCGGGGACCCCTTGGGTTGATAAGAGAATCCTGGGAAGATGAGCCAAACCCCACGGAAGTGTCCATCGTGGATTATGTCATGCGCTTCCGCGACAAGATGCAGACCTTGACGCAGTTGGTGCATGACAACATGACGCAGGCTCAGGCTGACCAGAAGCACTGGTACGACCAGAACGCCCGGGAGCGGACCTACCAGGTGGGTCAAAAGGTGTGGGTGCTGGTCCCCGTACCAAGGATAAGCTTCAGGCAGCCTGGGAAGGCCCGTACGTCGTGCACCAACAGCTCAACCCAGCCACCTACGTGGTCACGCTTGACCACACTCGGGGTAGGCGCAAGGCCTTTCACGTCAACATGATGAAGGCCCATCACGAACGTGAAGCCTGCGTCCTACCGGTCTGCAATCTGCCCGAGGACGGGGAAGAGGATCCCCTCCTAGACATGCTGGCCCAAGCTAATGCCAATGGGTCCATTGAGGACATGGAGGTAAATGCCTCGCTAACCGTCTCCCAGCGGTTGCAGTTGCTGACCACTCTGGAACCCTTCCGGGCCGAGTTCACGAACCGACCCGGAAGGACCGAGTTGGCAGTCCACGAGGTGGACACCGGGAATCACGCCCCGTTACGGCGGACACCTTATCGGATCTCTGAGGAAGTGCAGCAGATTATGCGCCAGGAGATCCATGAGATGTTGCAGCTGGGGGTGATCCGGCTGTCCAAAAGCGCGTGGGCCTCACCTGTAGTTCTCGTGCCCAAAAAGGATCGGACCACCCGGTTCTGCGTGGACTACAGGGGGCTCAACGCCATCACTACCTCTGATGCGCACCCAATGCCACGCATTGAGGATCTGCTGGAGCGGTTGGCGAATGCCAAGTACATATCCATCATGGATTTGAGCCGGGGATACTGACAGATTCCCTTAGCCCTGCGGCGCAGGAGAAATCCGCCTTTATCACCCCTTTTGGACTGTACGAGTCCACGGTCATGCCTTTCGGCATGAAGAATGCCCCTGCCACTTTTCAGCGGATGGTCAACCACCTGCTTCAGGGACTGGAGGAGTACGCTGTGGCGTACCTGGACGACATTGCCGTCTTCAGTTCCACCTGGGAGGAACACCTTCAGCATCTCCAGGAGGTGCTCAAGCGTATTCACCAGGCAGGTCTGACCATCAAGCCGGGAAAATGCCAGATGGGCATGAGGGAGGTCCACTACCTGGGGCACCGGGTAGGTGGGGGTTCCATGAGTCCAGAGCCCGAGAAAGTGGACGCAATCGTGTCCTGGCCCACCCCCAGGACCAAAAAGCAGGTGAAGTCCTTCCTGGGCACTGCAGGGTACTATAGGCGTTTCGTACCGAACTATAGCGCCATTGCAAAACCCTTGACGGACCTCACCAAGGGCGGTCTACCCCAAACAGTCAGCTGGACAGATGGCTGTGAGGCGGCATTCCGAGCTTTGAAAACAGCCCTGTGCAGCTCTCCAGTGTTGAGAGCCGTCGACAGCAGTCGGCCCTTCCTGGTAGATTGACGCCAGCGAATTTGGCCTCGGTGCTGTACACAGCCAGGTTGATTTGGGGAACCAGGAGCACCCCGTGTTGTACCTGAGCCGGAAACTTCTGCCAAGGGAAGTGGCATACTCCACCATCGAGAAGGAGTGCCTGGCCATGGTCTGGGCACTGCAACGTTTGCAGCCCTACCTGTACTGGCGCACCTTCAAGGTGGTCACCGACCACAACCCTCTGAGCTGGCTGCACACAGTGTCCGGAACCAATGGTAGGTTGCTACGCTGGAGCCTTGCCCTGCAGCAGTATGATTTTGCCGTACAACACAAGAAAGGCAGCGATCATGGGAATGCTGATGGGTTATCACGACGTGGCGAACCCGCTGAGGTGCGCATGTCGGATTACCGACAGGTCATGCCTCCGTAGCACCCTCAAAGGGGGGGAGGTGTGATGAGTGCTGTGCTGGAATTGCTGTCCTCATCTTTTTTTTTGTACTGCGGAAAGCCCACAAAGCAAAGCCCCCTCCTTCTCTCTGCAGCTCTCATACTTCTCACCAACCCCCCCAGCCTGCACTCAGGCAGTGTAATGTGAGCTGCCAGTGCTGGAAGTTTTCCCGCTTCACCGCAGGGGTCCCCCATTGTCAGCACATGTGCTGCTCCTACACTAGCAGCCATTTTGGAGACTGCATTCTGTTTTGGTTAATAACACGGTGCGAGCGTCCGCTAGAAACACGAAAGTACTGTTGTGAAACATGCGCCTGACAGGCAACGGTCCCGTGGTACTGGTAAACCCGTAACTCCAACAGAACCCGAGAAATGGAATTCTCAGATGCCCTATAAACTAGCCCACCCGCGTGTGGGCTCATTTGAACCGTCATTTCAAAGTAAGATCATTGATAGGTCTGCCATTCTTCTGTGAGGTTCTCAGGATGAGTTATGCTCCTGATAATCTTTCAGAACTCCAACCATACCTTTCAGCAAGAGGAGGACCCTGGTAACTCCACCCCGTTTATGATGTCACGGCCACAGGTCTATAAGGTAGGGGCCAGGTATTCTGGCTCAGATCTGCCCTGGACACCAGACTTATAGCAGCTCTGTGATGCATTGTGATGTCTCCCCTCCCCCGACCGCATGGCTTGCCTACTATGATCTAAGAACTGTAAGTTGATCTTCCTTATGTTAACCCCTTTTATTTTCTAATTGTCTTGTACATAACTATATTGCCTCAGCTTGTTACATCTTTTTATATTGTATAAGCACTGCCTGTCTTTTTAGGAATAAACCTATAAATTTATTAGTTGTTTCTCCTGCTTTATAAACGAATTCGCACGTGCCTGAAGCACTACGCTACTGTTTTGGGGTTGCTACAGACCCTCTTGATAAATTGTTCATCAAAAGCCGTAGCTGGTGGCAGCAAAAAGGAAGGGGTGTAAAGTGTTAATCTATTAGGTGACGCTGGCAGTGACGGAGCGGGGTTTATAAGGGTACTGCCTGGCTGCAGCCAGGAGTAATTATAATTCCCTCACTGCAGCGTGCCCAATAGCCAGCACACATCCAAGTGACCCGTCTGGCGACCAATTATCCTAGGTGCAGTTCCCTGACTGACCTGAGGGTAAGGGGGGCGCCAGAGAGCTGCAAGTTCCTAAGTGGAAGTGGGATAATTAAAAGTCCCTGCAGTTTACCGGGTCGGACGGCAGCAGCCGTCGTGTGTGTGCGCGTTTTCGTCACATTTGCGGCACGGAGGGATCACAGGCCGTGATACCCCGGGCTACCGTGTGGCGGACCGTGTGCCCGTTCATCACAATCTTTATCAATGATTTAGATGAAGGAATTGAGGGTAAACTAATTAAATTTGCTGATGACACAAAGCAAGGAGGGATAGCTAATACTAGATAAGAGAGGATTCAAAAGAGATATGAATAAACTGGAGCAGTGGGAAGCAACTAACAGAATGGTTTTTAACAGGAAAAAATGCAAAGTATTAAATTTGGTTAATACAAATAAAAAAGCATATACAGAATAGGAGAAATAGGGCTAAGCAAAAGCACATGTGAAAAAGACTTGGGTATAATAATAGATCGCAGACTGAACATGAGTCAACAGTGTGATGCAGCAGCAAAAAGGCAAATACAATTCTGGGATGTATTAACAGAAGCATACAGTATAGATCACGGGAAGTCATTATTGCCCTCTACTCCTCTTTGGTCAGACCTCATCTGGAATACTGTGTCCAGTTTTGGCCACCACATTTTAAAAAAGACATCAACAAACTGGAGCAAGTTCAGAGAAGAGCGACCAGAATGGTGTCCGGTCTGCAAACCATGTCCTATGAGGAACAGTTACAGGATTTGGGAATGTTTAGCTTGCAAAAAAGAAGACAGAGAGGAGACTTAATAGCTGTCTACAAATATCTCAAGGGCTGTCACATTGTAGAAGGATTATCTTTATTCTCATTTGCACAAGGAAAGACTAGAAGCAATAGGATGTAACTGAATGGGAGGAGACACAGATTAGATATTAGAAAACATTTTTTGACAGAGTGATCAATGAGTGGAACAGGCTGCCACGAGAGGTGGTGAGTTCTCCTTCAATGGAAGTCTTCAAACAGAGGCTGGACAGAGATCTGTCTTGGATGATTTAGTGAATCCTGCTTTGAGCAGGGGGTTGGACCAGACGACCCAGGAGGTCCCTTCCAACTCTACCATTCTATGATTCTATCCATGAGAAAAAAAAAAACTTTTTTGAACTTACCAAATGGCTGCAATGGAACAAAGAGTGAAAAATTTAAAGGGGTCAGAATACTTTCCATACCCACTGTATATGCTAATGTGAGCAAACCCTTAAGAACTGAGCCCTAAAAGCAATCTCTTTATCTTCCTTGGGGGTTCTGCTATAAACAGAAACCACAGTGTTGTGCCACAGCCATGGCATGATGGACACCAATGACACTAGGTGCACACTACTAAACTATAATAAAAGGGGCCACTCGGTTCAGTTGTGGTGGTCATCATTGGCCAAATTTAATAGCGCTTAGAGAACTACTTTTCCCATAAAGGGTAGAGGTACACAGTGACATGTGCTGCCCAACACTGAAATCGCAGTGACATGATGCAACATTGTATGTAATGGTTTCCTATGTTGTCATGTTGGGACCTGAAACATGCTGTGACTGAAATAATGTCGCAAATGATTTCAAAGGTCTTGGATTTACTGTCACTTCTTCCAAGTGACCCAATTGCCATGGACTTCAATGCAAATCATATGTGTCAAATGGCTTATTTGCAACTTGCCTATTTTATTTACATCAAAATCTCAGCTCTGAAATAGTCGCATGACAGCAAGTCACTGACCGGTTGCACGGATGTTTTCGCGTGGCATGACTTTTCTGAGAATTGCTGTTGCGCGACACATTGCCTTTTAGCCCTAGCCTAAAGGTGATGGAACCTCCAGTTAACACGTGTGGATAGCCAGACCTTCACTTTCTGAACCACAGGATTCCCATTTCTTACACCATACGTATTTTCCAATGTATTACGGCATTTTAATACTTACCTAAAACCCAAGAAAAGCCAGTTAATCCACATCCAGGAAAATATTAAGATGAAGAAGGCAATGGGAAAAGAGAATGCAATCCACGATCCAAAGTTTACAAACTGACATCCAGGGTATCGCCTGCAGAGAAATAGAGAGCTGTGAGTACATCAGGACTCTGGGGTCTACCTTTGGAGTGTACCTAGCATTTCATATCAAGTTAAAAAAAAAAGTGAAGTATCGCGACTGCACAGTTGCATAGCCTATCAGAATGTTCCCAGGATAAGCCACACCCCTGATAATGCGACATCTGCGGTTTTCCAAGGACAGTAGGTGGGACCTTACCACAAGGATTACAATATTGTGGAATGATTGATCATTTGATCTACTGATGGTGAAAATCAACTATGTTTGCCTTTCATTGTAACGGAACTGCAGGTGGAGTGCACACGGCCCTATGCAACAAGTAAAGACCTGATTGTTAGCTTCTATGCAGCATAAACTACTGATTACAGAAAACCCGAAAGTCTACTTCTAACGAGACCACGGTGATTAAATACGAGCACACATTACCACCTCTAGAGGACTGCGACAGTCCTCACAATCCAGTAACACTAGCTGACCATTACTAATAGGTATGAGGCATGCGGCCAGCTCTGCCCTGGGGGTCATCAGCACATTGCAGCATGGTCAGATAAACAGCTAATGTATCTCCCTATGGTGCAGTCTGCAGAAGCAGGGGGATGTGGAAGTGTAGTTTACAGTGGTCACATGGGCAGCACTGAAGGACCACCTACTTCACACTGAGCAGACAATTATAGAGGAGACAGAAAAGGTAAGAAATGAGCCAGCGAGGACCTGAAGGCACGGCAGTGCCATTATAGAGAAGTTATTAGAATACAGCGAGTTTAAGAAAAAAAAAAGGAATGATTGTAGGAGAACACCTTCTAATTGTGTGTGTGACAGACATGAACTGTGCTACAGACAACGACAACATGTACATGAAACAATGCAGGAAAGATCACTCACGTTTCAAACTGCTCTATGAATATGAGGTTAGTGGAGGTCCCCGTGAGTGTGGCCATTCCTCCAATGGTGGAAGAATATGCAATTCCCAGCGAGAATGCTTTGCACATCATGTGATCACGTTTAGTCCTATAGAACCGTCCAGACTTGGTCTGCGCAAAAAAACACATAAAAAAATGACAATATTAATAAGACGGCTTCCCCAGCCTGTCACAAATGCAACCAACGTGTCTCGTGTACCGTGCTGGATTTTCTACACTGCTTATCTACTTGTATTGACATACTAGAAGTTTAGAGTAATAACACTTTGCACAGCACATCTTTTGGAAAAGCAGGCAATATACTATTATTCACTGTCAAATCCAATTGGAGTAATAATTAAAATCTAGCTTTTAATGTATACCGTATATACTTGAGTATAAGCCGACCCGAGTATAAGCCGAGGCCCCTAATTTTGCCACGGAAAACTGGGTAAGCTTATTGACTCGAGTATAAGCCAGGTATGCATTCTCCCCTCATCCCTGTCCTGCTATGTGTGGCTCCCCGTCCTGTCCTGTGTGACTCCACCCATCCTGTCCTGCTCTGTGTGGCTCCCCATATTGTATGCATGGCTCCCACTGTTGTATGCATGGCTCCCCCCCAGTCCCATCGATGTATGCATGGCTGAGCTCCCCCGTCCCATCGTTGTATGCATGGCTGGGTTCCCCCATCCCATCGTTGCATGCATGGCTGGGCTCCCCCGTCCTATCGCTGCATGCATGGCTGGGTTCCCCCGTCCCATCCTTGTATGCATGGCTGGGCTTCCTCCCCGTCCTCCTCACGCCGTCGCTGCACGTCCCTACATCTCCACTCTCCCGGCGCGGCAGCTCTTCCTGTGCTGAGCGGTCACATGGTACCACTCATTAAGGTAATGAATATGCGCTCCACACCTATAGGAGTGGAGATGCGTGCATATTCATTACCTTAATGAGCGGTACCACATGACCGCTCAGCACAGGAAGAGCTGCCGCATTGGGACAATGGAGATGCAGGGACATTCAGCGACGGCGCGAGGAGGGCGAGTATGATGTCACAGCCGCCGGCTCCTGCCGCTGCTCCGCAGCTCCCTTCCCTCACTGGATTTCTGGACAATGACTCGTGTAAAGTCGACGGGGGCATTTTCAGCACAAAAAAATGTGCTGAAAATCTCGGCTTATACACGAGTATATACGGTATATTAAAAAAGCATAACCACATGGTTCTGTTTGTGTGTTCCTTACATCTATTTTTTTTTTATT
>JARQOD010000010.1:113101922-113359422 GCA_033576555.1 Oophaga sylvatica | reverse complement strand
TTAGTTATTAGTTTTTTTAGATTTTTTTAGTTTAGTTTTTTTTTATTTGTTTTTTATTTTTAGTATTAAGTTTTTTTTTTTTTTTGTTTTAGTTTTTTTTTAGTTAAGTAGATTTTTTTTTATTATTTTTAGATTTTATTATTAGTTTTTTAGTTTTATTTTTATTTTTTAGTTATTATATTTTATATTTTATTTTTTAGTAGTAGTTATTTTAGTTTTTTTATTTTATTTTTTTTTTTAGTTTTTTTTTTTTAGTTTTTATTTTAGTTTTTAGTTTATTAGTATTTTTTAGTTATTTTATTTTAGTTTATTTAGTTTTAGTATTTTTTTTAGTTTTTTTTTTTTTAGTTTAGTTTTATGTTTAGTTTTTAGTTTTTTAATATTTTTTAGTTTTAGAGTTTATTTAGTATTTAGTTTTTTTTAGTAGTTTTAGTTTTTTTTATTTTTTTTTTTTAGATTTTTTATTTTTTTAGTTTAGATTTTTTTATTAGTTTTATTTTTTTAGTTTTTTAGTTAGTTTTTTTGATTTGATTAGTTTTAGTTTTTTAGTTATTAGATTTTTTATTTTTTTAGTTTAGTTTTTTTATTTTTTTAGATTTTAGTTTAGTTTTTTTAGTTAGTTTTTTTTTTAGTTTAGTTAGATTTTTTTTTTATTTTTGTTTTAGTTATTTTAGTTTTTTTTTAGAGTTTTTTTAGATTTTTTAGTTTTTATTTTTTAGTAGTTATTTTTTTTTAGTTGTTTTTATTTTATTTTTTTATTATTTTAGATTTTTTTATTATTTTTTTAGTTAGTTATTTTTTTTGTTTAGTTAGTTATTTTTTAGTTAGTTTATTAGTTGTTTTTTTAATTTTTTTATATTTAGTATTATTTTATTTTAGTTTTTTAGATTTTAGATTAGTAGTTTTAGTTTAGTTTTTTAGTATTATTTTATTTTATTTTTATTTTTATTTAGTATTTTTTTAGTTAGATTAGTTAGTTTTAGTATTATTTTTAGTTTTAGTTTAGTTAGTTAGTTAGTAGTTTAGTTATTATAGTTTTTATTAGTTTTTTTTTTTAATTTTTTTTTAGATATTTTAGTTTAGTTTTTAGTTTTTTTTAATGTAGTTTTATTTTTAGTTTTTTTAGTATTTTTTTTAGTTTTTTATTTTTTAGTTTATTTAGTTAAGTTTAGTTTATTTATTTTAGTTAATATTTAGTTTATTATTAGATTTATTTTTTTTTATGATTTTTAGTTTTTTTTAGTTTTTAGTTTATTTAGATTTTTTAGTTTTTTAGTTATTTAGTTTAGTTTTTATTTTTTAGTAGTTAGATTTATTTAGTATTTTAGTTTTATTTTTTGTAGATTTAGTAGTTTATTTAGTTTTATGTTATTTTTTAGTAGTATGTTTTAATTTTTATTTAGTTTTTTTTTATTTTTTTTTAGTTAGTATAGTTAGTTTATTAGTTTATTTTTAGTTTTAGTAGTTATTTAGTTTTTATTAGTTTGTTAGTTTTTTAGTAGTAGATTTTTTTTTTTTTTAGTTTTAGTTTTTATAGATTTAGATTTAGTTTATTTTTTAGTATTTTTTAGATATTTTAGTTTTTATAGTTTTATATATTTTTAGTTTAGTTTTAGTAGTTTTTTTTTTAGTTATTAGTTATTTTTTAGTTAGTAATATTTTAGTTATTAGATTTTAGTTTTTTATAGTTTGATTTTTAGTTAGTTATTAGTTTTTTTATAGTTATTTTTAGTTAGTTAGATTTTTGTTTTAGTTAGATTGATTAGATTTTTTTTTATTTTTTTAGTTTTTTTTTTTAGTAGTTTTTTTGTTTTTATAGTTTTTAGTTTTTTTTGTTTTTTTTTTATTTTTGATTTTTTTTTTTTTTTTTAGTAGATTTTTTTAGTTTTTTTTGAGTTTTATTTTTTTTTTTTTTTTTTTTTTTGTGTTTTTTTTTTTTTAGATTTTTTTAGTTTTAAGTTTTTTTTTTTTTGATAGATTTTAGTTTTTTTTTGTTTTTTTTTTTTTAGTTTTTTTTTTTTAGTTAGTTTTTTTTTTTTTTTTTTAGTTATTTTTTTTTTTTTTTTTTTTTTTTTTTTTTATTTTTTTTAATATTTTGGTTTTAGATTTTTTTTTTTTTTAGTTTTTTTTTGTTTTTTTTTTAGTTTTTTTTTTTTAGTTATAGTTTTTTTTTTTAGTTATTTTTTATGTTTTTTTTAGTAGTATTAGTTTTTATTTTTTAGTATTTTAGAGTAGTTTTTTTTTTAGTTTTTATTTATTTATTTTTTAATTTTAGATTTAGGTTTTAGTTTTTTTTAGTTATTTTTTTATTTTAGTATAGTTTTTTTATTTTTTTTAGTTTTTAGATAGTTTATAGTTATTTAGTATTTTTTTTAGTTTTTTATTAGTTTTTAGTTTAGGTTTTTAGATTAGTTAGTTTATTTTAGTAGTTTATTTTTTTTTTAGGTTTATTTTAGTTTTTTTATATTAGTTAGTTTATTTTTAGAGTTAGTTTATAGTAGTTTATTTTTTATTAGTTTAGTAGTTTTAGAGTTTTAGTTTTTTAGTTATTTATTAGTTTATTTTTATTTTAGATTTTTTTAGTTTTTAGTATATTTTTAGTTTAGTAGTTTTTTTTAGTTTATTTTTAGATTTTTTTATTAGTTAGTTAGATTTTTTTTAGATTTTTTATTTAGATTTATTTTATATTTTTTAGTTTTTATAGTTTAGTTTTTTTAGTAGTTAGTTAGATAGTTTATTTTTTATTTAGTTTTTTTTTTTAGATTTTTTAGTTATTAAGTTTTTTATTTAGATTTAGTTTTTTTAGTATTTTTAGTTTAATTTAGTTTTTTTTAGATATTTTTAGTTTTTATTTTAGTTAGTTTTAGATTTTTTTAGTTTAGTTTATGTTTTGTATAGATTTATTTTTTTTAGTTTGCCCCCATATGTTCCACAGATTATGCCCCCATATGCTCCACAGATTATGCCCCATATGCTCCACAGATTATGCCCCCATATGTTCCACAGATTATGCCCCCATATGTTCCACAGATTATGCCCCCATATGTTCCACAGATTATGCCCCATATGCTCCACAGATTATGCCCCATATGCTCCACAGATTATGCCCCATATGCTCCAGATTATGCCCATAGTATAGGTCCCTTATGCTGCCGAAAGAAAAGAAAAAAAAAATGACATACTCACCTCTCGTCGCTGGGGGCCAGGTGCCGGTGTCCTGAGCAGGCAGTGACACCGGCGCGCTATAGGGGACAGGTGCCGGTGTGACCGCTCGCTCAGGACCCCGGCCCCTGAGATATTTACCTGTCACTGGACCGGTCCACCGCTGAGCTGCTCCCTCTTCCGGGTCCTCGGCAGTGAATGATCAGGCAGAGGGTGCGGCGCGCACTAACTACGTCATCTCGCCCTCTGACTGAACATTCACAGCCAGAGGAGTCGGACGAGGAGGTCGGAGCAGCGCACAGCGGTGGACAGGTGAATATCTCTATACTCCCCCCCGCCAGTGCGTCACTCTCTGTAGCCTCTCCTCTCTCCCGGCGGTCTCCGCAGCTCTTCGATCCTACAGCGATCACGTGGTACCGCTCATTAAAGTCATGAATATATGCATATTCATGACTTTAATGAGCAGTACCAGTGACCGCTGCAGGAAGGAGCCGAAGATCGTCGGAGAAGCAGGGGGGCTACAGAGACGCGCCGGCGGAAGGGTAAGTATGATCCGACACCCCCGTTCCCCCTCTCCCGCCGACCCCCGGTATATGACTCGCGTATAAGCCGAGAGGGGGACTTTCAGCCCTAAAAAAATGGGCTGAAAATCTCAGCTTATACGCGAGTATATACGGTAGTTATCATTTACTGGTTGCTCAATGGCACATCATATTGCAGTTTTAAATGTTTGTTTAGTATTTATCGTCATGCATATCCCGCATTATGTATGGTATGTTATGCCATTTACCGATCAGATTAATTGATTTTATATTTTGATAGATCGGGAATTTCTGATAGCGGCGATACCAAATGTGTGTATATATAATTTTTTTTAACCCTTTAATTTTCAATGGGGCGAAAGGGTTGTGATTCGAACTTTTAGGTTTTGTTTTGTTTTTTTATTTTTTTAAATGTTAGTGGTTAAATTTTAGTGATTTTTGTGTGTACAATATTGTGGAAAATGAGAAACATGAAATAATTCACATGCCTTGAGCAAGTGGTAAATCTAAATTTAATGTCAAACATATTTTACATGGTGAATCCTTATGCCAAATGGTACAAATTTGAGGGGCAAGACTTACCAATTTGCAAAGTTCACTTTTCCTTGGCACCCTAATATATCTATCTATCTATCTATCTATCTATCTATAAGAATTAGAGCAGCACAAAAAGGAAAAAAGCAAGTCCCCACAGGAAAATACCAAACCTTGCAATATAAGAGTCCAAAAAGCAGGAACAGCACTCCGTTTTGGTAAGTGAGAAAAATAGCTACTTTATTTAGCCCATTGATGTAACGGTTTCGGTTCAAAGTGTGAACCTTTTTCTCACCTACCAAAACGGAGTGCTGTTCCTGTTTTTTGGACTATATAATATATATATATATATATATATATATATATATACACATATATAATATATTAATATATATATAATATATATATATATATATATAGTGGTGTAGTGACTAATGTGGCACCTAGGGGGCGCTGTATAAGTTGCTCAAATTATGCATGGAGGCATGAGATGGATGGGAAACCAGTCCCTGGTATGGTGCTAAATGGAAAGTATGTGTCGCAGAGCTATTCTGTGCTGTAGGTCAGTAATGTTGTTCTGGGACTTGTTGTCCCATAAGAGTTCTGATTGTTGTTAAGGGTGAACCTACAGGGTTAGCTTGTGAGCTGGGTGGGACATGCTAACCACACATACACCGCCCACTGGTGGTGGGAGAATGAATGTTACATACTGGTGATTGTATGTGTTCTGAAGGACCTGTGATGAGGTCATGAACAGGTGACCAGACCATGTGCTTCATGCCTTGGCTTGGGGAGTGGCTACAAGTATGAAAGACAGTGTTTGGCACATGGTGAGGAGATTGTGTTGGAGACTGAGGAGTCTCTGGGAGTCTGGCTGAGACAGTGGAGAGTGTGTCCTGCACAGGGCTGCCTGAAAGGTTCCTGGAAGGTCTGTCGGTGTTGGAAGATCCTGGGGTTGGATCGGATTCCTGGAAGCACGTGGTGAGACTTGGAACTTGGTGGCCAGGGTGTTGGGGCTACTGAATAGCACCCGGACAGGACACATGGGTGTGCGGAGCCTGTGACGGTCCCACACTGAGAACCATGCGGTTCTATTGAGGAGTTTGGCTGGAGTCAGCCTGGAAGTGACTTTCTGTTACATTGTGTCAGTGAGCACCGGAAGCGAGTCCAGATCACCCGGGAAGGCACCTGGCGGTCCCTGCTGGCTTGCAGCCGCTTAGTCAAGCCCGTCCCATGCAAGGGTGCGTCTGGGAACAGTAGTTTGCAAAGCTGGAATGCATTGATGTTTTTGTCATGTTTTGTTACCTGGCGTTTAAAGAGAAAGTAAACAATTGATTTTTGGACTAAAAGCCTGTGTGTTGCCTCATAACTGCGGTCCGGCCCTTGCCTTCCAGAGCGGATCCCTACAGTTTGGTGGAGAATGCAGGCAGACGCAGTGAGGTCAGGCTGTTTTTTTTTTTTTTGGATGTTTTTTCCATGCATGACAAATAACCAGGTGAAGACGTCTGGCTGTAACCCGGTGGGGTTACGAAGGTGACAAGAGGCTGGCTGTAACTCGTGGGGTTACGAAGGTTGTTGTGGATCAGGGGGTCCATGAAGACGGCGCAGCGGAAGCGTGCAGAGCTTGGTGGTAGCGGGAGCTACCGGGACACTTGCAGGAAGAGGTTCTGCAGTAGCAGCAGCTTGTGAGCGGCAGTCGGAGGTGCCGGTGGTTGGTAGCTGCCACAGCAGCAGTGTCGGTGCCAGTCGGTGCCAGCTGGTGGTGTAATAGAAGGACAGTGTGAACCCGGTCACACAGACTCTTAAAGGGCCACTAACAGCCCAAAAGAAATAAAACTGTATTGTGGGAGTTGTGCCTAAGAAAACTGTGGGGGAGTCCACAGGGTGTATCCCATAGTGGGGTGGTGGCCAAAAAGGGGCGGTAACCCACCAGCAGGGATGGTTGGCAAAAAGGGGGTGGAGAACTGTCCGGAGATGGAGAGCACGGTAAAAATGCTTGTGGAGGCCGTGCGACAGCAGCAGCTGGCTACGCAGCAGCAACAGCAGGCTATGCAGCAGCAGGCTATACAACAGCAGGCTATGGAACAGCAACAGGAAACCAACAGGCTACTGATGCAGCACATTACAACGCCGTAGACAGCAGGAGCTGCCCAGGGGCGCCGGGATGTCCGGCGAGTGGTGCGTGCAGCGATTCCAGAAAGGGAGACATCAGATGACGTCGGGGTGTACCTGGAGGTGCAGCCGAACGGTTGCTACGGGAAAATATATGTGTGTCCAATTTGTCTTATGAACTATCCACCTGGCGCAAGGCTACGGGGGTGTGACCTGCCGATAAATAATGAAGATATGGTTGGCCTGATCGACCCGGGGAGTCCGGTGACTTTAGTGAGAGTTGCACCTAAGGGGTCTCAAATACCAGGTAGAAAGGTCGGGGTCACCTGCATTCATGGGAACACTAAGAAGTATCCCGTGGCAGCGGTAACTGTGGGGACAGGCTGGGACATGAGGGAACAGGAGGTCGCTATAGTCCCAAATTTGGCGTGTTCAGTACTTATAGGTCAGGACTCTGAACGGTTCTCCGACTTGCAGGAGGAGGGAGATCGCTCTACTGTTGGGATGGTGGGTATTAGTACGGTGACACCTACCAAAGTGGATGGGTCTGACCAACTCGGTGACTTAGCAGACGGTGACACAAGCGGAAAGGGTGCATCTACCCAACTGACAGACCTGATGTCTCTTGACGTATGCCAGAAGGGGGGTGACTCAGACTCCGAGGGTGACTGTGACTCTAAGTTTAAAAAGGAGTACAGTAAGGAAGGCCCCATCAGGAGGAAAAATCCTCCCGTCGTTGGAGACGTAAAGGGCGCAAAGCGCCGGAACACAATGTATGTACTGAGGATGGTAATAAAGAACAACCTATGACTGATGCGTTAGTGCAAGATGTGAGTACTCTTCCAGACACTGAAGAGCTGGAGAGGGTTGAGCTCTCTGAAGGTACAAAGAGTCAAGAGGGGCCTAAGGATGACCGGGCCGAGCCTCAAGAAAAGTTGAAGGGGTCGGATACGGAAGTCGCCGACCCCATACAGTTGGAGCAGGTGTGCCACCTGGAGGCCGAGGTTGCGGCCATAAAGCAGAACATTGCTAAAAAGTTGTCAGGTGAGAAGCAAAGGTCTGCTGAGCTAGAGACACTTAAAGAGCAGATCGAACAAGAAAAGGCCCTGAGACAAACGGCCGAACAAAGAGTGGATGAGCTGGAGAGGGAAGTCTCTGAGCTCAGAGGTCACCTGTCCACGTGGCAAAGTGGGAATAAGGCCGTCAGGGAATATGTGATTGCGCTCGGAGAAGCAGTAAGAGGTCTTCTGCAGGAGGAGAAGTTGGTGGGCGAAAACTTACAGCGGCTGTGCCCGAGTGATAACCAGGCGGAAGTGCCAGTGCCCATCTTGGCAAGGGGTCGTGAAGAACGTGAGTCTCAGGAAGAGGAGAAGGCTTCACTCTTTAGGTGTGTGATAAAGGTACCTGCAGACATGCGAGAAGCCTGTGCCAGTGAGGGGGTGCATGAGGCCTTTAAAAAGGCGGTAAAAGCCGATAGTGTGAACTGGGCACCAGAGACGAACCAGTTGGTGATCCTGGCAGAGGGGGAAGACACAGAGAAGCTGGTGGCTGTCCTGAAGGATATGCATCTGCAGCATCTCCACGCGAAACATGTTTACGTTGAGTAACATGAAAGCCGCTCGACGTCTGGAGCAGGCAAAGGAAGATCAAAATCGGCTGGGCTTGGTAGAAGAGGTAATTCCGGTACCCAGAAATCTGGTGGGGAGAGTCGTTGGAAGATTTGGAAAAGTGATGCAGGAGATGGTGGATAGATCCGGTGTAAGGAGAGTGAGGATTCCAGCTGATGGCGAGATCAAGGTGGCTGGAGAAGAAGACATGGTTCCATTCATCGGGGTGGGCTCAGTAAAGAGCCTGAAGAACATCCGAATGCTCCTGCAGTATGGAGTGACGTACCTACGAGAAGTAGAGCAGCTGATCTCAGGAAGAAAGCAGATAAAGGAACAGCTGCAGGAGTTGAAACGAAGATGGCGACTGCTTCCAGCCCAAGATATAGAGAAACAAGAGGCTTCTCTGGGGACTGGCAGTAGACGAGCTGAAACACTGAGGGGTAGAGATGATGATTCTGTTTGCTCAGGGCTGAGTGACCTAAGTGTGAGACCCAGTGAAGAACAAAGGGATAGAGAGTCCGACTCAGATCAACCAGTGAGCTTGACTGGACGATGGACTCAGGACCGCAACAACCGTAGGAGGCGGTACTGGAGGGGTCTGGTGACACAGACGGGAAAACAAGGCCGACATTCTGACCACTGGGGGCGGGGGAGGCCTAACCAAGTGGTAATGTTGCAAGATGCCCAAAATCGAGTGAGACGGTCCCCTCGACTTGTAGGGCAAGGTGACATGGGTGACCTGTCTCGGGGTCCTCGGGTTGGAACAGGTGTTCAACCTCACAAGTTTGAACAGAGGGGGAAGGTATGTGGTGTAGTGACTAATGTGGCACCTAGGGGGCGCTGTATAAGTTGCTCAAATTATGCATGGAGGCATGAGATGGATGGGAAACCAGTCCCTGGTATGGTACAGAAACGAGTAAAGTTGTTTATTTAAAAGTTGAATTGGACTGTATCTCTACTTACGCAGGACCGTCTATAGGGAGCCTTCAGCAACACATATTGGACCCTGACTGCGCAGAAACCAGAGACACAGGCATGCAGAGCGATGGACATTGTTTTACTGTGAAGGGAGGCCAGGGCGTGCTACAGGGATTGCTCTCAGCCATGACTACCGCCCTGGCCCATCCTCACATAACTAATAGCGGGTGATTATTAATGAAAAACACTCAGACAGGGTCACAGCTAACATTGGGGTACAACAGTGGTCAGTATTGGGCCTCCTCATTGTTAACATTTATTAATGACTTTGTAGAGGGCATACAGTATTTTTACGCATTCCACGCCCATGGGAGTGGAATGCGGTGAATATTCATGTCTCTTAAGTAGCGGCACACGTGTCTGCCGGCAGCCGTAGGAAGCAGCAAGTGTAGAGCAGCGAGTATGCCGGCAGCTGCCCTTCGGCTTGGAAGCAGCGCATGACGACCACACACTTTGTGAATGGCACAGTGACAAGCCTCTACTACATTAAGGCTACTACATGAATAACATTAATCCAATCATTGTGCCTCTGCATGATCAACAAAGGCCTAATCTCATCTTCATAGACGACAATGCTCCAGTTCACTGCGGTCGCATCATGAGGGAATGGCTGCTGGAGACTGGGGTACTTCCTATTAGTGGCCTGCCCTTTCTTCAGCCCTGAATCTCATAGAAAACCTATGGGATCAGCAGAGTCGCCGTGTAAAGACAATGACATTTATGGGATCAGCTGAGTCGCCGTGTAAAGACATTGACATTTTTGTGGGGTATCCCCACAGCTGTTCTTGGCTTTTGTTTCAATAAATTGTTTGAGATGAGGAAATTCTTAAATGCCCTAATTTCATGATGAAATATCACTGTAGCATTAACTTTTTACATTTTCAATAAATTTCACCTGAAAGTCAAATATCCCTAATGCTTTGTGAGAAGTGTAGATCTTTCTTATGATCTTTTGAAACCCAGGCCAATGACTGACAAGGGGGCTTCCTCTACATCATGGCTGTAATGGCTAATTTACTAAATGAGGGTCTGGATGCCTTTCATGAAAAATATAATATTGCAAGGTAGGTATGGCTGCTAAAGTTTATGATAGGCCATCGATCTAGGGAACTAGTTTGATGACCATATGTGAGAAATAGTTTTTCCCCTAATATAACACCTGCCTCATGGGAATTTTACCTGCCTCTGGAACATGCTAGACTATAGATTGAAGTCGATGGACTTATGTCTACTTAAAACCTTTACTACTACGAACCATAAAATATTTGATCAATGGCAAATGAGCAAATTATCAGTGATGGCTGAATCTCTGTATATACTAGACAATGATTGGTAAACCACTTGATTTTCTTACATAATGGTTCGAGTGTCCTTTATAGCTGTAAATGAAACACTTCCTACTGACTCCCCAAGAAATAGCAGCATGTGCACAGGCGGAAAATGCATCTCAATAGAAAGAGGCAGATAAGCCATACACTTCTCCTAGGAGCATATAGGATTGGAAACTCAAAAAGCAATACACAGGATCTTTCATTCAAAGATGATATCAAAAGGACAGCAGGCTGCTCTCTGCACATTAGATTGTCAGCAGGTACAACCAACATTTCTCTACTGTGCAAGTCCAGCTCGATAGTTCTGTTACACCACGGCACCATAACCAGTATTTCTAGGATTACATAATCTTTTACCCCATCAATTTTGTAAAACATATTAAAGGGAATTTGTCATCAGGGTTTTGCTGCACCATCTGAGAATAGTATGCTGTAGGCGCAGAAACCCAAATACCAGCTATGTGACTTATTGGGCTGATGGCTGTAGTTTTAATAAAATCATGTTTTATCTGCTACAGATCTACCAATTCACTTAACGCTGAGCGCTGTAAAACCCCACCCACACCACAGATTGTCAGCTGTATATCCTGTGCATAGGCAGAAAACTGCCAATCAGTGTTGGGGACGGTTTATATAGAGCTCATAGATATGGAAGACTACATGACAGCAGGTTTACTATTCCTCTACTGATAATCTCCTGCTGATAAACCTGATTTAAAAAAAAATATATGGCAAGCAGCTCAGTAAGTGGTACATCGCTGGAATTAGGGTATCGGTCTTCACATTATGTTGCTCTCAGATTAAGTGGCAAAAACCTGGTGACAGGTTTGTTCCCTTTATACGACATGTAAAAGCATACTTTTAGCTGGACTAACAGTTTTGCTTACCTTTCAGTAAAAGATGTAAGATCAATCTTTGTATTGTCTGTAAATAGGAAGCACAAACAAGAATACATTAAAAAAATATAAAAATGAAAAAAAGCAAGAAATAACTGGCAAACAAAGCTGTTGTCAGAAGTTTTGCCTCCATAAGAGTTTTAAGTGAAGTAATGAAAGCTGCAGGTAAAGACACAAGGAGAGGAGAATAATAAAAGAAAAATCGCCCTTGGTCACAAACCCAGGATTATTCATGTGAGCAAAGAATATGAGGAGGAAAACTTATTTCAGCTGGCACCTAATAATCCAGAAAGTCTGATAATTTGACAGTTTCCATGTGAAAAAATGCAGTATAATAAAGAAATTTCACAAGAGCACGTGTGGAAAATTGAAGCAAACAGGATTTTTTTCTGCATAAACTTGTAGTAAGATATCTTGTGCTTACATTGAGAGTTGGGTTACCTTCTCATGGATTCTCTTATCTTACAATGGTGTTTTATACTTTTCTAAGAACATCCAATTATCCAGAATATTCCGGGTCCTATTTATGAAGGAATTTTACTGCACACATTTGACTTTATATACAGAGAGCATTGGTTTGAGCAGTAATCACTGGGCACCTTTAGGCTTCCTTCAGACATGCGTATATCACTGCCCAAATACACAGCACGGTGCATGGACCAGCATGCAATAGCCTCATAGGCAGATGAGAAGCCATTGGGTTTGGGCCAGGAGCCCTGCAGCTAGTCTGTGCATTGTGGTCAGTACTTGGACTGTGATGGATGTCTGAATTCACCCTTAGCTAGTCACACATATATATTGCATCCTTTCTACGTGCCTTCGTTGTTTGGCGGCGGGCTCAGACTAGTGTCGGTTAAGGCTTTCTCCTCCGGTGCAGCGCTGTTGAGCTGACACAGAACGGCATCCACAATCGGCATCACCATGGCAGCTGTTGATGTATTACTCAACCACATGGACAACAGAGAGGTGCAGCCCATAAATCCTAATAAAAGCCTGAAAAACAGACAAAAAGACAGGATTTATTAGAAAACAAAAAAATAATTCAATCTAGCTAGAGGAATTGTTCATGATGACTAATAAGGGGTCAGCCTTTTTCCTGCACACAGCGCCACTACATGAACCTGGTGTGGCACTGCAGACATGGCCCATGGGTGAGAGTTGTGATCTTTCTGGAGGCAGAAAATAGGAAGACACATTTTATAATCTGAAACAAACCCTTTAAATGGAGCCGGTATCGACCAGACACATTATCAGGTTATTAACTTTTTACCCCTGTTATTCACTAGAGGGATGTACAGATATGCAATCCAATTTTTTATCCAGGGTCACAAATAAGACATAGCAAGAGTGATTGCCAAGTCGGTAATAAAGCTTGACGTCTACAATTTGTAGCCTCTCCTTGCAAGAAGTTCTCCAAGACTCCGGTGTATGACAGAGGAACGGACATGACAGCTTTTTACTGCAGCTGGACCTGCGGCGCTCTGTACTGACAGTAATTGCTGAGCTACGACTATCTGGTGAGAGACGCTGCTCCTGCACATGAGTGATAAAACAGCCCAGAGGCCTACAACAATGCTAGTCACTGCATCCCCTGTCAGGAGTCAGGAGCCGTGTGCAATGCACATAGCATCAATATTTAATGCTGTATACATAGTTATGGAAGAGCCACGTTCATCAGCACAGACAATATACAGTACAGCAATACCCAGATGGCTCTCGCCATTTCATATACCATGGTAATTAACGCCTAAATCTGTTGTCAAACTACAATATTAATAACTGTAAAATATCAGTGTGATGCCAGTACTGCTGGTAGAAGAAAAAGACGAAAGAGCCAGGACAAAGGCTCGGTTTACACCGCCACCAGATCATTATTTTCTTGTGTTTCGATAAATTACTTTGCAATCAGGGATCTGGTATTTTTAAAAGGAATCTATTAAGGAGGTGTTTGTTATGTAATCTCAGGACACCATGTAGTAAGGGCTGATACACTGATTTCAGCAATGTGTCACTTATTAGACTGTGTGCTGTTTCTATACAATGAGCGTTTTATAAGCAGGAGATTATCACTGCTAGACTACAGCTCGAGAGCCAAGTAGTCCAACTCCACCTCCATCACTGATTAGCAGAGTATAGTTGTGGCATTTTCATGTGGTGTATGGCTGAGGGTTGTACTCCAGACAGGGTATGATGTATCTTACGGTGGCCAAGCTTTCGGTCAGAAGAAGAGTATTTCCTTCTCAATTACACACACACAGGAAACTCCACAATACAATGTTTGCAGAGTAACTGCCTCTAGGCAGAAGATGATGATGGTGGTAGTAGTTGATGCATTTGAGCCCCAGTCATGAAGCAGCCATAAGGATTTAAAACAGGAGTCTTTTTACGAAGGTAATGGGGCAAAATATTATTTACAAACAGCAGGTAACTGAGGTACAGGATTACACTCACAGTCGATGATTGCTGTGTACCTGCAGATAGGCAGATCTTAGTAACCTCTAGTTTTATTAAGTCTGAATATCTCTTCTTCAGTACTGTGCTCTGTTTCTGCCCTTAGGTAATTCTTCCACCTAGAGGTGCAATGGTAGTCTTCCTCATATGAAAACTATTAACTCCCCTTATCGAGTCAGTCCCCTTTTTTAAGTAAAGCTGGCAGGGAGAAGGTAGGTAATTCCCTCACCTACAAAATGGCTTCCTCTTTTTAAGATGTCCGACCACCAACTGTCACTTCAAATTAAAAACTATCCCTCAGGACTTGGCTCCTCCCTTTCTTTGAGACTGTAGAGCTGCAGTCATTTGCTGACTGCCCTGAGGCGTTTTTCCAGAACCTTCTGCATATTAAAACAGAGCTGGGTCACCTTATCAAGCCTGTGAGGAGAAGATTAAGCCTTTTTGTGCTGCCTGTCAGCAGGTCTCACAATGTCTTTAAAATGCACAGTCCACATAAAAATTCACAGCATTTATATGAAAACACACTATATATCCGGTATCCCATAGAAATGGCCAATTTGTGGGATACCACATAGTCACTATACAATGTACACAAAAAGATGTGGTGGGGCAGTGTTAGCTTTCTGTGCTCTGCTACATCTAAAAACTCTGATTGTGCCACAACTGCTGCACCCAGTAAACTAAGTGACATCGCAGGAATCAGGGTCTACATTATGCTGCTGTCAGATGTGGTAACTAAAACCTGGTGTCAGATTCACTTTATGAGCTGCACTAGCACTGGCTATCTCATCTGTAAGTGCCATGCAGACTGGTAGTTGTGTAGGATCCAGAAAGGTTTCTACCCCATAGTAACTGTAGATGTGTAATATAAAGTAAAGCGGACAGTAAAAATCCTTCAAATGTGAATCAAAGTATCTGTCATTTCCCAATATGTGTACTGTTTAGTCCCATAAATAGCTGAATCCCAGCGAGTAAGCCAGTAATCAGGTGGCCCCGAATCCCCATGGGGGGGGGGCTACCTACATGCTACAGCTCCCACATCTGGAGCAGAGCGTCATGCTGTAACAAGACATCAGTCCAGGTCATGTCTTTGGCGAGGAGAAATCAGTGTTGTCCAGTTATTGGTAAACACCAACGTGATGCCCCTTGTCATATCTCTATAGTCTGGGCCATATGGAGCAGCAATTAACACAGAGCCACAAAACTCATTGAATGCATTTTAAAAGCTTTTAATTTTCCCCTCTCTCGAGAAATCATTAAAGAGAACCTGTCACACCCCCCTCCCCGGGCGTTTTTAAGTAAGGCTGCTTTCACACATCAGGCTTTTTGAATCAGGCGCGATCCGGCGTGTTTTTAAAAAAATGGATCCGGTACCGGATGCGTTTTTTTATCATTGAGTTACATTAGCGCCGGATCGCGCCTGATGTCACTGCGTTGCATCCGTTTTTGGCCGGATCCGTCGGAATAGTACATTCCGGCGGCCGGACAAGACGCTTGCTGCAACGTTTGTTTTTTTTTCCGGAGGCGCCTGACAGTGCCTGAATCGGCACTTCAGGCGGCCGGAAACAATGCAAATCTATGGAGCCGGAAACTGATCCGGAGTCCAAGGTCGGTCTCTCTCTCTCTCTCTCTCTCTCTCAGAAGGCTATTGCGCCTGCGTCTCTTTCAGGCACCAGATCCCTCCCTGCAGTGTGTTATCATGTATTCACACATAACACACTGCAGGGCTGGGAATCTGGCGCCTGTTCAGTCAACATGTTTAGCTGCGCCTGCCCCCTTCTCCCAGTCCCTCCACAGGAAAATGATCAGCACATCCGACACAGCACATGGGATGAAAAGGAAAGTGGAGTGACTGGGAGAAGGGGGCAGGCGCAGCTAAAAACGCCCGCGGGGGGGAAGGTGGAGTGACAGGTTCCCTTTAAATGGCCATTTCAGGTAAATGCTGTAGATCAAAAGCAGGGAACCTTTTTATGCTTAGTACTATGCTGCACTAGATCTGCAAAAAAACAAAAAACTATACATCTCTGTAGGTTTTGTGGATGCCAGCAACACTGGGTTACCACCTCGTCCTCTGTAAGTAAGGGACACCATCAGCTGAAATGGAAAGAGCCTGTTTTACATTGTAAAAAGGGTCTGATTGTACAGTTTAATGCACTTTTTTTTTTTAGGACATGATTTGTAAAGGCACACACCTGTCTACATAAGACCTCACAGCTCACAGTGCATGTCAGACCAAATGAGAATCACAAGGTCAAAGGAACTGTCCAAGGAGCTCAGAGACAAAATTGTGGCAAGGCACAGATCTGACCAAGGTTACAAAAGAATTTCTGCTGTACTCAAGGTTCCTAAGAACATAGTGGCCTCCATTATCCTTAAATGGAAGAAGTTTGAGAACACCAGAAGTCTTCCTAGACCTGGCTGTCCAGCCAAACTGAGCAATCGTGGGAGAAGAGCCTTGGTGATAGGGGTAAAGAAGAACCCCAAGATCACTGTGGCTGAGCTCCACAGATGGAGTAGTGAGATGGGAGAAAGTTCCACAAAGTCAACTATCACTGCAGCCCTCCAGCAGTCGGGTCTTTATGGCAGAGTGGCCTGACGGAAGCCTCTCCTCAGTGCAAGGCATATGAAAGCCCGCATAGAGTTTGCTAAAACAATACATGAAGGACTCCCAGACTATGAGAAATAAGATTCTCTGGTCTGATAAGACGAAGATAGAACTTTTTGGTGATAATTCTAAGTGGTATATGTGGAGAAAACCAGGCACTGCTCATCACATGCCCAATACAATCCCAACAGTGAAACATGGTGGTATCAGCATCATGCGAAGGGGGTGTTTTTCATCTACAGGGACAGGGCGACTGGTTGCATTTGAAGGAACCATGAATGCGGCCAAGTACAGAGATATCCGGGATGAAAACCTCTTCCAGAGTGCTCTGGACTGTTGTGAATGGGTTTGAGATGAGTTCTGAGCAGAGGCTTCCTCTGGTGGTTACAAGCGGTGCTGGTCTGTCCAGTGAAGATTGTGAGGACTGGGAATCAGGTGTTACTGACTGGTCTTATATAAGGGAGTCACCTTCCCATCAGGGTTGCCAGTGATCAATTGTTCTGGTCTGAATCCTTCATTCCTGTTTCCCTTGTAGCCTGCTGTGTCGTGTCTGCATCTCCTGCTAACAGATAAGACATTTTCTTCTTTTTGTTTTTGTGCTATATTTTTGCATTTTTGTCCTGCACTTCTGTGGGGGCCTTCAGGGTCCCCTCCGGGGCTTTTGCCCTCTCAGTTTAGTTCAGCCACTTATGTATGTACTTTTGCTTTTTCCAGTTTTTTCAGTGGCTGCTGTTTTGATTTTGTTACACCAGAGAACTAATTTAGGTGGTAGAGGTCGTGTGATCTCAGGTGTTTTTGAAATTAGTGGTGTTGGTGCTTTTCAGGGTTTTCTGGGATTGCAGTAAGTACCCTTCCTGTCCTTTTCTATTTAGTTAGTTTGGGCCCCAGCGTTTGCTCATACTATTTTCTTTCTGTGTCAGTATTTCATCTTGTCTAACCGCCATTACATGTTTGGGGGCTTTCTATTGTCTTTGGGGTTCTGCTCCGGGGCAGATAGCTTTCCTATATCTATCTTTAGGTGTAGTTAGTTTCTCAGGCTGTGACGAGGCGTCTAGGACCAACGTAGGAACGCTCCACGGCTGCCTCTAGTTGTGGTGGTTAGTCAGGGTACTGCAATCTCATAGTTTCCAACTGCTCTGGTGTATTGCCTTTTTTTACCTGCACTCCTCAGCTACTAAATCATAACAATGGACCTCAGACTTGGCCAAAGGTTCACCTTCCAACAAGACAATGACCCTAAGCACACAGCTAAAATAACAAAGGAGTGACTTCAGAACAATTCTGTGACCATTCTTGACTGGCCCAGCCATAGCCCTGACCTAAACCCAATTGAGCATCTCTGGAGAGACCTGAAACTCGCTGTCTACCAACGTTCACCATCCAACCTGACGGAACTGGAGAGGATCTGCAAGGAAGAATGGCAGAGGATCCCCAAATCCAAGTGTAAAAAACTTGTTGCATCATTCCCAAGAAGATTCATGGCTGTACTAGCGCAAAAGGGTCCTTCTACTCAATACTGAGCAAAGGGACTGAATACTTTAGACCATGTGATATTTCAGTTTTTCTTTTTTAATAAATTTGCAAAAATGTCTACATTTCTGTTTTTTTCAGTAAAGATGGAGTGCAGAGGGTACATTAATGAGAAAAAAAATGAACTGTTTTGAATTTACCAAATGGCTGCAATGAAATAAAGAGTGAAAAATTTAAATGGGTCTGAATACTTTCCGTACCCACTGTATACTGGCCCTTATCTCTGTTCTGCCAGAAAAAAACATGGACGTATTAATAGCTCAATAGAGTGTAATGGGTACATATTGTATTCATGAAAAACAAAAATAGAACATGTACATGCAACACGGATGTCTGAATGAAGCATTAGACTAGGTAAAAAAGGCACTTACCTTCAATTATTAAGTGGAAGAATTGTGTGTTCACACTCACAGATAAAAAAAAATCTAACAAATCTCTTTGGGAGAACTTACACAATGAACAATGGCTAACCAGCAGTTTACTAAGTCTATTGGGCTGGTATGTCCAAGATAAAGGTTCACATGCTGCATGGCAAGTTTCTTCTTTTAATTTTTCTTTACTGCATATCTCACTCACTACATTCCCATTCAATATGTTAGTCCAAGACAACTTTTATGTCAGGGTCTAACCTTACCTTGGGCTCTGCAAAAACTTTTACTGTTAGGCTGTGGTTCCACGGTCCGGAACCACAGCGCTTTGGACGGAGCGGAAAGTCTGCTCTGCCCAAAGCCCCGCCCTCTAGTGAAAGCGCGGAGAATCCGGATGTGTTCATTGAACACATCCAGAATCACCGCAGCGCTGCATAGCCCTGTGTTATTTCCCTTGCGGCGACGGAGCGTCGCTGCAAGGAAATAGGACATGCTGCGATCTGAAAAGACGCGCAGCATGTCCGTTAACGCAGGTCTGCCGCATGCGTCCTTTTACACATAGTGGAGACGGGATTTCTTGAAATCCCCTCCACTATGCTGTAACATCTGGACGCTGCGTGTTTGACGCTACGCCAGCGCACAGCGTCAAACACGCAGCATTTACTGAAGGAAACCTGATGGTGGAAATACACCCTTAGGGCTTGCTCTCACGAGTGTATAACATTGCCAATTACTATGCAATGCTTCATCGGATAGCACTCGGCCTCATATTATACTATGGGGCAGCTCAGATCTGCGATTTGTTTTTCTCATGCCAAACCGTTCTGAGCGAAAAACAAAAAGAAAAAAAGCATACTGCAGGTGCATCCGAGAACTGGATCACACTCGCTCATGCAAGTCTATGGGTGCATGTGAAACATCGGACTGTACCCAGATGTCATTCGATGTTACCCGAATGCAGTCCGATTACCGCTGACTCCAGCAATAAAAATTACTTTCTCAGTCTCCTGTAATGTAAAGGGCTGCGGAATATGTTGGTGCTATAGAAATAAATAGAAATAAATTTATTCTGTGATTATATTCGTATCTTACAGATATAACTAAATGTAAATACCCGTATATACTCGAGTATAAGATGACCCGAGTATAAGCCGACCCCCCTAATTTTACCACAAAAAACTGGGAAAACTTATAAGCCTAGGGTTGAAAATGAGATTATGCCCCATATGCTGCCCCATGTATTATGCCCCACAAGATGCTCTATGTATTGTGCCCCATATGCTGCCCCATGTATTGTGCCGCACAAGATGCTCCATAGATTGTGCCCCATATGCTGCCCATGTATTATGCCCCCATAGATGCTCCATAGATTGTGCCCCCATAGATGCTCCATAGATTGTGCCCCCATAAGATGCTCCATAGATTATGCCCCCATAGATGCTCCATAGATTGTGCCCCCATAGATGTTCCATAGATTGTGCCCCCATAGATGCTCCATAGATTGTGCCCTCATAGATGCTCCACAGATTGTGCCCCCATAGATGCTCAATAGATTATACCCCCATAGATGCTCCATAGATTATGCCCCTATAGATGATCCATAGATTATGCCCCCATAGATGCTCCATAGTATAGGTCCCATATGCTGCCTTAGCTGCTTCAAGCAATAAAAAAGAAAAAAGACATACTCACCTTTCGTGGCTGGGGGCCAAGTGCCAGTGTCCTGAGCAGGCGGGGATACCGCCGCGCTATGGGGGACAGGTGCCGGTGTCACCGCTCGCTCAGGGCCCCGGCACCTGAGATATTTACCTGTCACCGGACCGGTCCACCGCTGCGCTGCTCCCTCTTCCGGGTCCTCGGCAGTGAATGCTCAGGCAGAGGGCGCGGCGCGCACAAACTACGTCATCGTGCCCTCTGCCTGAACATTCACAGCTAGACAGGACACTGCAGCGAGCAGCGGTGGACCGAGGACAGGTGACTATCCCTTATACTCACCCTCCCACCGGCGCGGTCTCTGCAGCCCTTGCTCTTCTCCCGCGGTCTCCGGCGCCAGTGTTCAGCGGTCATGTGCATATTCATGACTTTAATGAACGGTACCACCTGACCGCTGAACACAGTCGCCAGAGACCGTGGGAGAAGAGCAAGGGGGCTGCAGAGACCGTGCCAGGAGGAGGTGAGAATGTAGCACAGCTGCGCTCCGCCTCCCCCGCCGACCCCCTGGTATATGCTTTGAGTATAAGCCGAGAGGGGGACTTTCAGACCTAAAAAATGGGCTGAACATCTCGGCTTATACTCGAGTATATACAGTACATGTTTTATTTGTATGTTCAGCCAGGAAGCACCTAAACTAAGTGCATTAATCATTCTCTCTCCATTGTACCACATTAATGGATTGAGAAAAGATGCATATACAATAAAAGAACAATGTGGGTGAAATCCGCACATGGATGAGCATGTGCTGAAGATTTATAAGCCGCACTCTACTTTCTTTTTTGTGCGTATTCATTTTGGTGCTATTAAGAAGATAGTGGATAGTTGCATCTGAAAAACAGCACACAGTGCTATAAAAGTGTTTAGTAAAAATTATTAGCACATCATGCTGGACCGAAAAACAATGTGGTACTAAAAGGAGGACGTGGCATTCGCATTTGGGGACAACAACTCTCTCAACAGCAGAAGTGGCTAATCAGGGGTAAATGGCACGGTGTTATCAGATTTCAGTCAGTCCTGTTAGAGATAAGCTACTTTCACACAACAGTTATTTGCCATCAGGCGCGATCCGTCCTATTTTTAAAAAGACGGATCTAGCCTTATCCGGCACCCATAGACTTCTATTGTATGAACTAGCCTGATGCGCCGCTTCAGGCGCTGTCCGGTTTTTGCGCCGGAAACAAAAAACGTTCCTCTGGCCGATTTGTCCGGCCGCCGGAATTAACATTTATGCCGGATCCAGAAAAAAAACGGACGAAACGGAAGGACATGCGGCGCGATCCGGAGCAAAGAATGTCAATCTGAAAAAACCGGATCCGGCGGTAAAAAAAAAAAAAAAAAAAAAAACGGATTTGTTTTTTAAAAATAGCCGGATCGCGCCTGACGGCAAAAAACCGATGTGTGAAACTAGCCATAGACAGCAGGTACCAGCACAGGGGAATTCACAAGTGATTGATAAATATCTGATTTCTGTTACCACTATCTTAGAGGAGAGAGACAAAAAAATATGCCAAAGAGAAAACAAGTTTCATATTAGCTGCACTAGAGCTGTTCCGGTTAGGACAAAGAGAGATAAGATACAAGCCCACTGGTCTCCTAACTTTAGAGCTGCATCCATGACACTACAGAAATGAGTCGTTTTCCCATCTATATATATAAAATTGAATGTGTGTGTGTGTGTATCACCAATCAATCACGAAGCAGCTTTCATTTCACTAGAGCTGCTTAAAAGAAGCTGACCTGTGATTGGTTGCTATGAGCAACAGTTTTCCTTGCAACCAATCACTAAGTATCTTTCATTTTACCAGAGCTGTTTAAAAGAAGCTGAGCTGTGATTGGTTGCTATGAGCAACAGTTTTCTCACTCCACAACAACACCTCAGCAGACACTGACCGGGGGGTTCTGACATCAGGCCTCTCTAAGGGTATGTTTCTTCGGTCAGGAAACGCTGCGTATTTGACGCGGTGTACAGCAGCAGCGTCAAACACGCAGCGTCCAGATGTTACAGCGTAGTGGAGGGGATTTCATGAAATGAAATAGTCTCCACTATGCGTTAAAAGACGCAGGCGTCAGACCTACGTAAACAGACATGCGGCGCATCTTTTCAGATCGCAGCATGTCTATTTACCTTGCGGCGACGCTCCGTCGCCACAAGGTAAGTAGCAGAGTCCTAGGTAGGGGTGCGGTGATTTCGGATGTGTTTGATGAACACATCCAGATTCACCGCGCGTTCTGAAGAGGGCGGGGCTTTGGGCAGAGCGGGGTTTCCGCTCCGTCCAAAACGCCAGCATTCCGGATCATGGAACCATACCCTTAAAAGGGATCCCCGGTATGGAAGTTAGGACCGTTCCACTCAGCGCTGTGGTTCTGACCCCAGGCTCTCTGAAAGGGATCCCCGGTATGGAAGTCAGGGCAATTGCCTTCAAATGCTCTGGTACTGACCCCAGGCCTCTCTTAAAGGGATCATTGGTATGGAAGTTAGGGCAATTCCACTCAGCACTCTGGTTCTGACTCCAGGCCCCTCTTAAAGGGATCCCCGGTATGGAAGTTAGGGCCATTACATTCAGCACTTTGGTTCTGACCCCAGGCTGACGGAATGATGTGGGATATTAGGGGTAGTAGTCCGGTGGCTCTGGCTGACGGAATGATGTGGGATATTAGGGGGAGTAGTCTGGTGGCTCTGGCTGACGGGATGATGTGGGATATTAAGGGTAGTAGTCTGGCGGCTGTGACGGGATGATGTGGGATATTAGGGGTAGTAGTCTAGCAGCTGTGACGGGATGATGTGGGATATTAGGGGTAGTAGTCCGGTGGCTCTGGATGATGGGATGATGTGGGATATTAGGGGTAGTAGTCCGGTGGCTCTGGCTGACGGGATGACGTGTGATATTAGGGGTAGTAGTCCGGTGGCTCTGGCTGACGGGATGATGTGGGATATTAGGGGTAGTAGTCTGGCAGCTGTGACGGAATGATGTGGGATATTAGGGGTAGTAGTCTGGCAGCTGTGACGGGATGATGTGGGATATTAGGGGTAGTAGTCCGGTGGCTCTGGATGATGTGGGATATTAGGGGTAGTAGTCCGGTGGCTCTGGCTGACGGGACGATGTGGGATATTAGTGGTAGTTGTCACGTGGCTCTGGATGACAGGATGATGTGGGATATTAGGGGTAGTAGTCCAGTAGCTCTGGCTGACGGGATTGTGTGGGATGTTATAGTGAATGTGGCTATGCGGAGTGGGCGCGGCTCTACACTCAGCTTTATATATAGAGATATAATCATTATAATTTGTTATAATTAACCGTAGTTAGTTACTATGCCCGGGCAGCGCCGGGCTCTTCAGCTAGTCTATTTCTATAATTGCCTTGTAATGTTTTCATTTCCTGTTCTGTCCAGATGTCACCGTATCCCAGAATTCCAAGCGGAGGAAGTTCACCGACCGCCATATTGGGACACCCAAGTGATGGGTGTTTCAATATGGAAACTGCTGCTGGTACCAACCTATTGCACAATACCACCAGCGGAACACCGTCGCACCACACACACACACTGTATACACCGTACGCACCACGCACACACTCATACTCAAGCAGCCTCTTGCGCAGTACCAACAGTGGAACCACGTCGCACTGCGCATACGCAAATTCCACGCATGCGCAGTGAATCATTCGGCTGATCCCAGCGGCAGATGCGCAACGTGTCTACAGGCAGAGGAAACCGGTCACATTAAAACCCCTTCATAACCCAGCCTATTTTGACCTAAATGACCTGGCCATTTTTTGCAATTCTGACCAGTGTCCCTTTATGAGGTAATAACTCAGGAACGCTTCAACGGATCCTAGCGATTCTGAGACTGTTTTTTCGTGACATATTGGGCTTCATGTTAGTGGTAAATTTAGGTCGATAATTTTTGCGTTATTTGTGAAAAAAATGGAACTTTGGCCAAAATTTTGAAAATTTTGCAATTTTCAAATTTTGAATTTTTATTCTGTTAAACCAGAGAGTTATGTGACACAAAATAGTTAATAAATAACATTTCCCACATGTCTACTTTACATCAGCACAATTTTGGGAACAAAATTTTTTTTTGGTAGGAAGTTATAAGGGTTAAAAGTTGACCAGCGATTTCTCATTTTTACAGCAAAATTTACAAAACCATTTTTTTTAGGGACCACCTCACATTTGAAGTCACTTTGAGGGGTCTATATGGCAGAAAATACCCAAAAGTGACACCATTATAAAAACTGCACCCCTCAAGCTACTCAAAACTACACTCAAGAAGATTATTAACCCTTCAGGTGCTTCACAGGAACTAAAGCAACGTGGAAGGAAAAAATGGACATTTTAATTTTTCCAACAAAATTTTTCTTTTAGCATAAATTTTTTCATTTTTGCATGGGCAACAGGATAAAATGGACCCTAAAATTTGTTGGGCAATTTCTCCTGAGTACACAGATACCTCATATGTTTTCATAAACCACTGTTTGGGCGCACAGCAGGGCTCAGAAGGGAAGGAGCGCCATTTGACTTTTTGAATAGAAAATATGCTGGAATATTTAGCGGTTGCCATGTCGCATTTGGAGAGTCCCTGTGTGCCTAAACATTGGAGCTCCCCCACAAGTGACCCCATTTTGGAAACTAGACCCCCCAAGGAACTTATCTAGATGCAGAGTGAGCACTTTGAACCCCCAGGTGCTTCACAAATTGATCCGTAAAAAAAAGAAAGTACTTTTTTTTCACAAAAATTTTCTTTTAGCCTCAGTTTTTTTCATTTTCACATGGGCAACAGGATAAAATGGATCCTAAAATTTGTTGGGCAATTTCTCCTGAGTACACAGATACCTCATATGTGGTCATAAACCACTGTTTGGGCGCACGGCAGGGCTCAGAAGGGAAGGAGCGCCATTTGACTTTTTGAATGGAAAATATGCTGGAATATTTAGCGGTTGCCATGTCGCATTTGGAGAGTCCCTGTGTGCCTAAACATTGGAGCTCCCCCACAAGTGACCCCATTTTGGAAACTAGACCCCCAAGGAACTTATCTAGATGCAGAGTGAGCACTTTGAACCCCCAGGTGCTTCACAAATTGATCCGTAAAAAAAAAAGTACTTTTTTTTTTCACAAAAATTTTCTTTTAGCCTCAGTTTTTTCATTTTCACATGGGCAACAGGATAAAATGGATCCTAAAATTTGTTGGGCAATTTCTCCTGAGTATACCGATACCTCATATGTGGTCATAAACCACTGTTTGGGCGCACGGCAGGGCTCAGAAAGGAAGGAGCGCCATTTGACTTTTTGAATGGAAAATATGCTGGAATATTTAGCGGATGCCATGTCGCATTTGGAGAGTCCCTGTGTGCCTAAACATTGGAGCTCCCCACAAGTGACCCCATTTTGGAAACTAGACCCCCCAAGGAACTTATCTAGATGCAGAGTGAGCACTTTGAACCCCCAAGTGCTTCACAAATTGATCCGTAAAAAAAAGAAAGTACTTTTTTTTTTCACAAAAATGTTCTTTTAGCCTCAGTTTTTTCATTTTCACATGGGCAACAGTATAAATTGGATCCTAAAATTTGTTGGGCAATTTCTCCTGAGTACACGGATACCTCATATGTGGTCATAAACCACTGTTTGGGCGCACGGCAGGGCTCAGAAGGGAAGGAGCGCCATTTGACTTTTTGAATGGAAAATTAGCTCCAGTCGTTAGCGGACACCATGTCATGTTTGGAGAGCCCCTGTATGCCTAAACTTTGGAGCTCCCCCACAAATGACCCCATTTTGGAAACTAGACCCCTAAGAAACTTATGCAGATGCACAGTGAGCACTTTGAACCCCAGGTGCTTCACAAAAGTTTATAACGCAGAGCCGTGAAAATAAAAAATAATTTTTTCTCAAAAAATGATTATTTAGCCCCATATTTTTTATTTTCACAATGGTTACAGGAGAAATTGGACCCCAAAAGTTGTCTAAATTGTCCTAAGTTCGCTAGTACCTCACATGTGGGGGAGAACCACTGTTTGGGCACACGTCAGGGCTTGGAAGGGATGTAGTGACGCTTTGAAATGTCGACTTGATGGAATGGTCTGCGGGCAGGCAGAGCCCCTGATGTGCCTAAACAGTAGAAACCCCCCACAAGTGACCACATTTTGTAAACTAGACCCCTCAAGGAACTTAACTAGATGTGTGGTGAGCACCTTGAACCCCCACGTGCTTCACAGAAGTTTGTAATGCAGAGCCGTGAAAATAAAAAATCATTTTTTTCCTCAAAAACTGATTTTTTTAACCCGCAATTTTTTATTTTCACAAGGGTAACAGGAGAAATTGGACCACAAAAGTTGTTGTACAGTTTGTCCTGAGTACACTGGTACCCCATATGTGGGGGGGAACCACTGTTTTGGCGCATGGGAGAGCACAGAAGAGAAGGAGCGCCATTTTGGAATGCAGACTTGATGGAATGTTCTGTGGGCGTCATGTTGCGTTTGCAGAGCCCGATGTGCCTAAACAGTAGAAACCCCCCACAAGTGACACCATTTTGGAAACTAGACCCCGCAAGGAACTTATCTAGATGTGTGGTGAGCACTTTGAACCCCCAAGTTCTTCACAGAAGTTTATAACGCAGAGTCGTGAAAATAAAAAATCATTTTTTTTCCAAAAAAATAACTTTTTTAGTCCCCAATTTTTTTTCCCAACAGTAACAGGAGAAATTAGACCCCCAAAGTTGTTGTGCAATTTTTCCCGAGTACGCTGATACCCCATATGTGGGGGTAAAGCACTGTTTGGGCACACGTCGGGGCTTGGAATAAAGGGAGCACTGTTTGACTTTTTGAACGCAAAATTTGCAGGAATCAATGTTGGCGCCATGTCGCGTATGGAGACCCCCTGATGTACCTAAATAGTGGAAACCCCTCAATTCTAACTCCAACCCTAACCCCAACACACCCCTAACCCCAACCCTAACCCCTACACACCCCTAACCCTAATACAAACCCTAACCATAACCCTAACCCCAACACACCCCTAACCCTAATCCCAACTCTAACCATAAACCTAACCACAAGCCTAACCCTAATCCCAACCCTAACCCCAAAACACCCCTAACGCTTATCCCAACCCTAACCCTAATCCCAACCCTAATTCCAACCCTAACCCTAATTCCGACCCTAACCCTAATTCCAACCCTTACCCTAGTTCTAACCCTAACCCTAGTTCTAACCCTAAGGCTGGGTTCATATTGCGTTTTACCAGCCCGTTCAACACGTAGCGTTGACGGGCTGGTAACGGTATAGCATAACGCGATCGCGTTATGCTATACCCGCTAGTGCAGAGGAATCAGCGATGATTCATCTGTGCTAGCGGTGATGGAGCCCAGACGCTGCAGCCTGCGTCCAAGGCTCCGTCACTGAATGACAACACGTCGCGAACGCATGCCGCTTCATGGCATGCGTTGCGATGCGCACACAAATGGGGTGAATGGCAGCGTTAACGGACTGCGTTACACCGCGTTATACCGCGGTGAAACGCAGTCCATCTAACGGACTGCCATAATGCAATATGAACCCAGCCTGACCCTAAGGCCCCGTGCACACGTTGCGGATTCACTTGCGGATTTTTCTAAAATCTAAAATCCGCAGGTAAAACGACCTGCCTTTTACCTGCGTATTTAGCGCGGATTTGCTGCGGTTTTTCTCTGCGGTTTTACGCCTATAATGGAATAGGTGTAAAATCGCTGCGGAATCCGCACAAAGAATTGACATGCTGCGGATTTAAAACCGCAGCAAATCTGTGCTGAAAAATCTGCAGCATGTGCACAGCGGTTTTTTTTACCATTTATTTGCATTGTACTGTACATATTTTCTGGATCTGCTGTGAATCCGCAGCGCCAAATCCGCTGCGGATCCGCAGCGAAATCAGCTGCGGATCAGCAGCGAAATCCGCTGCGGATCAGCAGCGAAATCCGCTGCGGATCAGCAGCGAAACCAGCTGCGGATCAGCAGCGAAATCAGCTGCGGATCAGCAGCGAAATCCGCTGCGGATCAGCAGCGAAATCAGCTGCGGATCAGCAGCGAAATCAGCTGCGGAATCGCAGCAAAATCCGCAACGTGTGCACAGGGCCTAATAGGAAAAAAAAAAATTCTTTATTATTTGTCCCTACCTATGACAGGGGGTGTTCACTTACTTTTTTTATTTTGATCACTGTGACAGTTTATCACAGTGATCAAAATAAATCTTTTGACTATGTAGGGCGCACTGCGCATGCGCCGGCCGGCGGGCGCACTGCGCATGCGCCCGCCATTTTCCAAGATGGCGGCGCCCATGAAGAATCCCGGGCAGCAGCCGGGAAGGATCCAGGGACATCGGTGGACCGGGAGAGGTGAGTATGGGGGTCGGAAGTGAGGGGGGGGGATCGGAAGGTGGGGGCAGCGGAGGCCAGGACGAGGGGTGCTTTTAGTGACGGCGGTGACCGACCGCTGCCATCTTTCGGTGGCGGCGGCCGATCGCCGCGTGAATCCGTGTGGGGGGGTCAGGGCTCGGTGTCCAGCCATGGCAGATGCTATTGCAGCATCGGCCATGGCTGGATTGTAATATTTCACCAATTTTATTGGTGAAATATTACAGATTGCTCTGATTGGCTGTTTCACTTTTAACAGCCAATCAGAGCGATCGTGGCCACGGGGGGGGGTTAAGCCAACCCCCCTGTGGTGAAGCACAAAGGGTCCTGTGCCGGCGGGTCGGGTGACCTTTCAGTGACCCCGGTCACCCGGCCCGCAGGGACGCGATCCTTTCATGACGCCACATAGGCGTCATGGGTCGGATTGGCACTGACTTTCATGACGCCTACGTGGCGTCATGGGTCGGGAAGGGGTTAAAGGGGTTTTTCCCACGAACAAAAGTTCATTTTAAAAATTGTCTGTGTCTGACCGTGTACGGAGCATACCACATCTCCTGGGCAGGGGAGGAAGCAAAAGACAATACTGACATTACAGCAGGGGATCACAGAGGATTCATTTTGTGAGGTAAAATATTTCACTGACTGTTTTAAACAATATTTTACCTCACAAAATGTATCCTCTGCGGTCTCCTGCTGTAATGTCCGTATTGTCTTTTGCTTCCTCCCCTGCCCAGGAGATGTGGTATGCTCCGTACACGGTCAGACACAGGGGTGAAAGACAGAGTACAGGGGGGAGACAGCTCAAAAGGGACAGCACATGAGGGGAGAACACAGCACAGGAAGAAGAGAGACAGAAGACAAGGGGGAGAGAACATGGGGTAGACAGGTCAAATAAGAGAGCACAGATAGGAGAAGTCAGCACATGGGGAAAGAGAGAGTGGATAGGTGGGTGAGCACATGGGGGGGGGAGATTCTCAATGCTGCAAAGCTTGACCCCATCGTGACATTACTGCCCTCCCGATGCGATAGCATCGGACCTCCATCTAGTTTAGCTATAAACAGGCTACAGAAATGCACAAGCCTGGGGCTGATGTGTGGCAAACTGGTCTGGCCCTCTACCTAGGGACGACCTTACAGTGCTCATGGTAAAACTAGCTGACATGTGGCAAGTTATCAATTGCAGGAAACAGATGGATGACAATATGGCCGAAGAATCAGCCAACAGAGGTGGTTTGTGAAGGCTCCAATACACCTTAGGTTAAAGTCCCGACCCTCCATAGAAAGTAATGTCTGGGTAGACAAAGATCGGGCAGCTTGACGCAACCAAATGATCCTTTTGGTCTGCAGCTAGATGTGTCTAGTTAGCAGCTGCTCCACTCTCCCCATAGAGAACATAAGAATACTGATGTAAATGCATTGCTTAATGGGAACCCGTCAGTAGTACATTAATGCTGCCCAAACAGACAGCATGAATCAGAGCCTGGCTGTGTAATTGCAGCCAGGTAAGAAAACAGTTTGAAGATTCAGCTGTGGATCATAGCTAGGAAAGCAGCTGGTCCGGCTCCTACCCTGCAGGCTTTTCACCGTACCACTACAAGTGACTGACAGATCTCTTTGTGCACACATGGGGGAGACCTGTCAATCAACCAGAGTGGTGCAGGCAGAAGCCTTCCGGGAGCAGTGCTGCCAGGCTAGTCACTTCTATTCCTATGGTCCCTGGCTGGCTTTTTCCACTGTGCTTTCTATAGAACATTGAAGCATTTCAGGGAAAAAAAAAACATACCTTTCTGCATTTGTGCAGCCAGACTCTGATTAATGCCGCCCATGGTTTGGGCAGCATGAATCAGCCACACACATGCATTTTTAGAGAACACATTCATGGACATTGAAGGTGTGTATGTAAACTACTTCAAGACATTTTAACAATGTGCCACATTTCAACTTTAAGGAAAAACATAGCTATGGAGCTAGAAATGTTTTTATTTTATAAATCAAGATTTTTTTTCTTGGGTGTCGAAAGTGTGAAAACTGTCCCACCAGTGAAAGTCAAATTCCTTTGGTATGGCTAAGAGATTTTTCTCAAAAAAATGGATACAATACAAAACTGCTTCCGATATTTAGTATGAAATCTCTAAGCAGTGAGATTCAGGAGCTCTACAGAGACCAGGTAATCTGCGGCGACACATTACAACAGAAACTTTAAAAGTGGATTTAGGCTGCATGTCCCCTTTAACGGGCATTTTTGGCCCCCCAATACTTTTACTTGTAAACAGAATCTGCGTGACCAGCAATCAGCAGACGTAGTGCTGCAGGAGCAGTTATTACTCCCCCCATTACCCACAGGAGGGGGTGTCAGCCTATTCATGCATGCACAATTACATGTATGGCCATTATCAAATGCGGCTGGGGCGTTTCTATCTGATGGACCCACAACATTGTTAGGCTAAGTCCACATGGCCAGCAATCAGGACCCAAACTTTACCTGTAACTATTCATGTGTGTGAAGTTTGGGTCCTGATTGCTGGACATGTGAACTTAGCCTTATTCTATGAAATGTTGGATAACTAAAAAAGGGGACTTTACCTGTAATAAGTGTGAATTTTGGGTCCCAATTGGGCATACACAGATAGAAGTCAATTGGAACATCCGTCATTCTTCTGATATCGGATGACTTGAGTTTCATTATAAGGCTGGGGTTACAAGGCCGTCAACACAGAATCGGGCTGATTATGCAAATGAACATTCGGCTCAAACCATCATAGTGTGAGCATAATGTCAGTGCTCTGATCCTCCTGCATGAGAAAATCGCAGCGGAGGAGACAAAGTAATTTCTCCATCTCCTGCATTGCTGATGTCCGCGGCAATCGGACTGCACTTGGATGGAATAAATGGCTCAATAAAAATTATTAATAATAATAATAATTATGTCATTGGAGCGCAGTCCGATGTTTCACATGCACCCATAGACTTGTATGGGTGTGTGTGATCTTATTCTCAGATGCATTTGCAGAATGCTATTGCTGTTTTCTCATGCTGAGTCCGCATGAAAAAATAATCGCGGATCTGCACTGCCCCATAGAATAACACTGGGCCGAGTGCTATCCGATAAAACAAGGTATAGCACTCGGCAGTATTATACGCTCGTG
Source organism: Oophaga sylvatica (assembly GCA_033576555.1). NCBI lineage: Eukaryota > Metazoa > Chordata > Amphibia > Anura > Dendrobatidae > Oophaga > Oophaga sylvatica. The sequence goes on along the minus strand of JARQOD010000010.1, from coordinate 113,328,064 downwards.
TGAGCGAGCCCTAAACATTTGTCTCTGACACTACACCTTTGCAGTTCCACTTATGGTATAAGAAGTGTGATATTGGACCTGCAATTGTATACACAAGAGTTGCTGGTGCTCAGGAGACATGGGGCACACAGTCCCAGAGTGCAGAGGCTAATTGTCAGCTTGATACTGGCATGTCAGTACAAGCAGAAAGCACTTAAAGAGTATGTATCAGAAAATAAATCGGCTTTTTGTACAGTCATGGCCAAAAGTTTTGAGAATGACACAAATTAATTTTTACAAAGTCTACTGCTTCATTTTTTCTAATGGCAATTTGCATATACTCCAGAATGTTATAAAGAGTGATCAGCTTAACAGCAATTACTTGCAAAGTCAATATTTGGCTAGAAAATGAACTTTATCCCCCAAAACACATTTCAACATCATTGCAGCCGTGCCTTAAAAGGACCAGCTAACCTCTTTTCAGTGATTGCTCCATTAACACAGGTGTGGGTGTTGATAAGGACATGGCTGGAGATCAATCTGTCATGATTAAGTAAGAATGACACCACTGGACACTTTAAGAGGAGGCTGGTGCTTGGCATCATTGTTTCTCTTCTGTTAACAATGGTTATCTCTAAAGAAACACGTGCAGTCATCATTGCAATGCACAAAAATGGCCTAACAGGGAAGAGTATCGCAGCTAGAAAGATTTCACCTCAGTCAACAATCTATCGCATCATAATAATAATAATAATCTTTATTTATATAGCGCCAACATATTCCGCAGCGCTTTACAGTTTAACAATTTCAAAACACAAGTCATAGGTAACAACGTTAACAATACAATAATTAAAGCAAAATAAGCCGCCCCTGCTCGTGAGAGCTTACAATCTACAATGAGGTGGGGGAGATACAAAGTACAGGTGTATATATACAATGGTGCATTTACAATGATGGTCCAGCCATCTTGAGGGAGTGAGGGATGGATGGAGATAGTGAATGGGCTACACACACACACACTTACACATAGAATGACTTTGGTTAGTGAATGTGATAGGCTGCTCTGAACAAATGTGTTTTGAGGGAGCGCCTGAAACCATGCAAATTGTGGATAGTCCTAATTTCTTGGGGTAGAGCATTCCAAAGGATTGGCGCAGCACGGGAGAAGTCTTGGAATCGGGAGTGGGAGGTACGGATTAGTGCAGAGGTTAGTCGAACGTCGTTTGCAGAGCGCAGCAGTTGGTTGGGCCGATAGATAGAAATGAGGGAGGAGATGTAGGGGGGTGCTGCACTGTGGAGAGATTTGTGGGTGAGAACCAGTACTTTGAATTGGATCCTATAATGAATGGGCAGCCAGTGTAAGGACTGGCGAAGAGCGGACGCGTCCGAGTACCGATTAGCCAGATGGATGACCCTGGCTGCTGCATTAAGGATGGACTGGAGAGGGGATAGTCGAGTAATGGGGAGGCCAAGTAATAGTGCATTGCAGTAGTCCAGGCGGGAGTGGATCAATGCTACAGTGAGGGTTTTTGTTGTTTCCATTGTGAGGAAAGGGCGGATTCTAGAGATGTTCTTTAGGTGTAGACGGCAAGAGCGGGCAAGAGATTGTATATGGGAGGTGAAGGAGAGATTGGTGTCAAACATAACACCCAGACAGCGAGCCTGCTGCCGGGGTGTTATTATGGTGCCGCCCACAGAGAGGGAAATGTCAGATTTAGGGAGGTTATTAGATGGCGGGAGCAGAAGCAGTTCAGTCTTGGAGAGGTTGAGTTTCAGATAGAGAGCGGACATGATGTTGGAGACTGCGGACAGACAGTCGGTGGTGTTCTGTAGAACAGCGGGGGTAAGGTCGGGGGATGACGTGTATAGTTGTGTGTCATCGGCATAAAGATGGTACTGAAAGCCAAATCTGCTGATGGTCTGTCCAATTGGGGCCGTGTAGAGAGAGAAGAGAAGGGGGCCAAGGACGGAGCCCTGGGGTACACCGACAGTGAGAGGAAGAGGAGATGACGTGGAGCCAGAGAACGAGACACTGAAGGAGCGGTCAGAAAGATAGGAGGAGAACCAGGAGAGAACAGTGTCCTTAATACCTAGTGACTGGAGCCTAGACAGTAGGAGACGGTGGTCAACCGTGTCAAAAGCTGCAGAAAGGTCGAGTAGAATGAGCAGAGAGTGGTCACCGTTACGTTTTGCTGTCAGAAGGTCATTGGTCACTTTGATGAGTGCAGTTTCAGTCGAATGTAGGGGTCGGAAGCCGGACTGTGAAGGGTCTAGGAGGGAGTGAGTGGAGAGGTAACGGGTGAGGCGGGAGTATACTAGGCGCTCCAAAAGTTTAGAGATGAAGGGGAGATTGGAGACTGGTCTGTAGTTGTTTGTGCAGGAAGGGTCAAGAGTGGGTTTCTTTAGTAGTGGAGTAACGATGGAGTGTTTGAAGGAGGATGGGAAAATGCCATAGGAGAGGGAGAGATTAAAGATTGTAGTTAGGTGAGTTGTGACAACTGGAGAGAGAGACTGGAGGAGATGTGAGGGGATGGGGTCGGTAGTGCATGTAGTCGGACGAGAGGAAGAGAGGAGTCTGGAGACTTCTTCTTCTGTGATGGTATCAAATGTGGAAAGTGAGCCAGGGGAAATGCAGGGTGGGATGGGGGTCACAGCACTTGGTGGTTGAGAGCAGATTTCCTGACGGATAGTATCTATTTTTTCTAAAGTGGGAGGCCAGGTCGTCAGCACAAATGTCTGTGATAGGGGCTTGTGCTTTTGGCCTGAGGAGGGAGTGAAAAGTGTCAGAGTTTCTTGGGGTTGTTGGCTAGTGAGGAGATCAGTGTGGGGAAGTAGGTCTGTTTGGCGAGGTGAAGGGCAGCATTATAAGTTCTTAACATGAATTTAAAGTGGATGAAGTCTTCTGGTGTGCAGGTTTTTCTCCAGAGGCGTTCAGCACTCCTAGAGCATCGCTGAAGTCGAGTTTGCAATGTGAGCCAGGGCTGTTTTACTGTGTGTTTGGAGGTTCTGAGGGTGAGCGGTGCTACTTGGTCAAGGGTGTTTCTAAGAGTGTCATTGTAGTGATGGACAGCCAGATCAGTACAGGAAAAAGAGGAGATTGGGGACAGCGATAAGTGTAGGGAGTCTGAAAGTGTCTGAGGGTTAATGGCTTGTAGATTTCTGAATGTGTGGTAGGTGGGAGTGCGCTGGGGTGGTGGAGGATTTGTGAGCGTGAAGGAGAGAATGTTGTGGTCAGAGAGTGGAAGCGGTGAGTTATTTAGGTGGGAGATTGAACAGAGGCGGACAAAGACCAGGTCAAGGGTGTTGCCATCCTTGTGTGTCTCAGAGGTTGAAAGCTGTGAGAGGCCTAGAGAAGTGGTTAGTGATAGAAGCTGAGATGCAGATGTGGAAGTAGGGCTGTTAATGGGGATGTTGAAGTCTCCAAGGATAAGGGTTGGTAGTTCTGAGGACATGAAGTGCGGCAGCCAGGCTGAGAAGTGGTCGAGGAACTGGGTGGGTGAGCCTGGGGGCCGATATATGACCGCTACTCTGAGGGAGAGGGGATGGAAGAGCCTGATGGTGTGGACCTCAAAAGAAGGGAATGAGAGTGATGGAATTGGGGGGATGACCTGGAAAGTGCATTGTGGGGACAGGAGTATGCCAACTCCACCACCATGTATGTTTGTGGGTCTCGGGGAATGGGAGAACTGTAAACCACCATAGGAAATGGCGGCAGGGGAGACCGTGTCAGAATCCTGAATCCAGGTTTCAGTGAGTGCCAACAGATTAAGAGAGTGGTTCAGAAAGTAGTTGTGCAGGAAGGGTAGCTTGTTGCATGCAGACCGTGGATTCCAGAGGGCACAATTGAAAGAAGGAGATGAGGGAGTGCAAGTAATATTAATAAGATTATTATGGTTTCGGAATGAGGTAGGGTAGGGATTGAGGTTGGGGGATGGTGGACCAGGGTTGGGGGAGATGTCCCCTGAAATCAGTAGGAGTAGGAAGATAAAGAGCAGGTAGTTTTTGGAATTGTAAGTAGGTTTTTTCTGTGATGTGTTTGGGCAAGATGGGCTGAGGTTTTTCAGGAAGATGAGGAGTGCATGGGAGCTGTACATGGGAGAGGGAAGGATAGAGGGGCTGATGTGTATGAGTCGTGATGGAGGGGGGATGGGGCGGTGAATGTGGATGGCAAGGGAACACAGGAGGATAGGGATAAAATACATAATTAAAAAGAAGCAAAGTGTGGGATACCTGATTCCAGTCCTGATTAATATATTGGTCAACTTACAGTCAAATTCCAGTCCAATTCTAGTCTAATTCATAGTATAGTAATTAGAAATCTGTAATTTGAAATATGGAATTTGAAATAGTAATCCTGTGCAGACTACGTCTGTGCAGACGCATGGCTCAGAATATATCTAGGACTGAGGTGGATCAGCTGTGAGGGGGGATGGGGCGTGATTACCCAGACCACATGGTCACAGATAAGCAAAGCTAATAAAAGAGGGGGAAGGGGCCAGCAGCTCAGGTATGCATGGAGGACACAAGGGGAATGAATGCAATTGTGAATACAGGAGGATGGGTAAGTGAAATGCCAGGGATATTATATGCACTTATTAAACAGTCAAAAACAGAGAAAAAGCTGCATAGATGATTGCACACCATGCAAAATTAAGCAGTTCAAAAACACACACACAGCAATTTGGCAAAGCTGGAGATATTTGCTTCATACCATGCAAAATTAAGCAGTTCAAAAACACACACACAGCAATTTGGCAAAGCTGGAGATATTTGCTTCATACCATGCAAAATTAAGCAGTTCAAAAACACACAGCAATTTGGCAAAGCTGGAGATATTTGCTTCATACCATGCAAAATTAAGCAGTTCAAAAACACACACACAGCAATTTGGCAAAGCTGGAGATATTTGCTTCATACCATGCAAAATTAAGCAGTTCAAAAACACACACACAGCAATTTGGCAAAGCTGGAGATATTTGCTTCATACCATGCAAAATTAAGCAGTTCAAAAACACACACACAGCAATTTGGCAAAGCTGGAGATATTTGCTTCATACCATGCAAAATTAAGCAGTTCAAAAACACACACACAGCAATTTGGCAAAGCTGGAGATATTTGCTTCATACCATGCAAAATTAAGCAGTTCAAAAACACACACACAGCAATTTGGCAAAGCTGGAGATATTTGCTTCATACCATGCAAAATTAAGCAGTTCAAAAACACACAGCAATTTGGCAAAGCTGGAGATATTTGCTTCATACCATGCAAAATTAAGCAGTTCAAAAACACACACACAGCAATTTGGCAAAGCTGGAGATATTTGCTTCATACCATGCAAAATTAAGCAGTTCAAAAACACACACACAGCAATTTGGCAAAGCTGGAGATATTTGCTTCATACCATGCAAAATTAAGCAGTTCAAAAACACACACAGCAATTTGGCAAAGCTGGAGATATTTGCTTCATACCATGCAAAATTAAGCAGTTCAAAAACACACACACAGCAATTTGGCAAAGCTGGAGATATTTGCTTCATACCTGTAGGAAGAGGAGAAACAGCTTGATTAGAGTGGTACAGATGACATTGCAGGAGCGATGAGTGGGCATCATCAAGAACTTCAAGGAGAGAGGTTCCATTGTTGCCAAAAAGGCCTCAGGGCGCCCAAGAAAGACCAGCAAGCGCCAGGACCGTCTCTTAAAAGTGTTTCAGCTGCGGGATCGGGCTACCAGCAGTGCAGAGCTTGCTCAGGAATGGCAGCAGGCAGGTGTGAGTGCATCTGCACGCACTGAGAGGCGGAGACTCTTGGAGCAAGGCCTGGTCTCAAGGAGGGCAGCAAAGAAGCCACTTCTCTCCAGAAAAAACATCATGGACAGACTGATTTCGGCAAAAGGTACAGGCAGTGGACTGCTGAGGACTAGGGTAAAGTTATTTTCTCTGATGAATCCCCTTTTCGATTGTTTGGGACATCAGGAAAACGCCTCATTCGGAGAAGACAAGGTGAGCGCTACCACCAGTCTTGTCTCATGCCAACTGTTAAGCATCCTGAAACCATTCATGTGTGGGGTTGCTTCTCAGCCAAGGGAATCGGCTCTCTCACAGTCTTGCCTAAAAACACAGCCATGAATAAAGAATGGTACCAGAATGTCCTCCAAGAGCAACTTCTCCCAACCCTCCAAGAGCAGTTTGGCGATCAACAATGCCTTTTCCAGCATGATGGAGCACCTTGCCATAAAGCAAAGGTGATAACTAAATGGCTCAGGGAACAAAACATAGAGATTTTGGGTCCATGGCCTGGAAACTCCCCAGATCTTAATCCCATTGAGAACTTGTGGTCAATCATCAAGAGACGGGTGGACAAACAAAAACCTAAAAATTCAGACAAAATGAAAGCATTGATTGTGCAAGAATGGACTGATATCATTTAGGATTTGGTCCAGAAGTTGATTGAGAGCATGCCAGGGAGAATTGCAGAAGTCCTGAAGAAGAAGGGTCAACACTGCAAATATTGACTTGCTGCATTAACTCATTCTAACTGTCAATATAAGCTTTTGTTACTCATATGTTTGCAATTATATATTTCTGTCTGTGATAAAAACATCTGTCAAACACACATAAAAACCAGAGGGCAGCAGATCATGTGAAAATATAATATTTGTGTCATTCTCAAAACTTTTGGCCATGACTGTAGTACATGTATTTAACCATTTGGTGCAATTTCTATTTCATATCATGATCTGAATTAAAAATCAAAACTGGAAATTCTGCACTGAAGCCATTTCAGAAGGAGTTTACAGCAAGGCTCCTTATCATCATAAAACAAGATCACAAGACAGGTAACTACTCAAGTCACAGCAGATAACAGGATCCACCATTCACAATAGGTAATTTCACAGATCCCCTCCCATTACAATACCCTCCGCATTCCTCATTAGATGCTACAATACAAAACATAAGGGTCAGAGTCCAGCTTTTTACCCTGAAGGAACAGAGGATATAAGTCTAGAGTAGACCCAGTAACCAGTGTGAAAATTGTGAGACCTATTGTCTTTATTTTTAATACAGATCGTAAAATGAAGAAAAAAAAATAACACAAAAACCTGCTTACAACAAATAGGTTATTTTCTGATGACACTTTTTTTCCTACAAGAAAATGACGGAGCATTACCAGCCAGGCTGGCTCCCCACAGACAGGACCATCCAGAGTGCGATTCGCTTGTGTAGATTCCACTTCTGGATTGAGGATGCCAGACAGACAACACCAAAAAGCAGCAGGTGAATGTCTTTGAAGTATTCGGACGCCACCTACAAAAATAACACCACCAAACAAGATTATTATATGCCTTTAATCATAAAATCACATCAAAAGATAATTAAGAGCAAAACACCACAATTTCCTAAAAGTAATAAGTCTGTAATGACTACTGCCAGACAACGTCCATCCTTGAACGGTAAAAGATCCAAAAGTCCATGTGGACTAATTTCCAATACCTTCTGTAGTGAAATGTATATGCATGCCTGTATGACCAGCAGTAAGTAACATTTGTCTTAGGCCGGAGTCACACTAGCGAGAAATACGGACGAGTGCAATGCGAGTAAAAAGTCTTAGTTACTTACCGTTAACAGTATTTTTCGAAGACCATGACAGCACCCAACGAGAGAGGGGATCCGCCCTTCATGAACAGGAAACATACAGATAAATAAGGGCGGCACCTCTCCCACGCATCAGTTGGTTTACAGAGCACAAGAGGACCGCCAAGGTTAATGGCAAAAAAAAAAATTCTATACAATACTATCGCGTTTAACTGTTTTATCCTATGTGAAACTTATAAGAGGAGGAAGTGCATGCCGAAAAGATAAAAGGGGAGGGAATCCAAGGGTGCTGTCAAGGTCTTCGAAAAATACTGTGAACGGTAAGTAACTAAGACTTTATTCGAAGCAACCATGACAGCACCCAACGAGAGAATTACAGAGAGTAATAACTACTTCAGGGAGGGACTACAGAGATCACAGGAAGCACCCAAGTCTAATCTATAATGATTGAAGAATGTGCTTGGAGAGGACCAAGTGGCGGCTTTACATATTTGGTCGATGGAGACTTCTGACCTCTCTGCCCACGAGGTTGCCACGGCTCGAGTGGAATGTGCCCTCAGTTTCTCCGATGCCGGCTTGCCCTTTGAGGTGTATGCTAACAAAATGGCCTCCCTGATCCATCTAGCTAGTGTGCCCATTGATACTCTAAGGCCCTTCCTGAGGCCTTGAAAGGAGACACACAAGGCGTTATCCTTTTTCCAGGGGTCAGTTATCGCTAGATACTCCAAGAGACATCTCCTCACATCTAGGGTGTGGATCTTCATTTCCTTCTGGTTACTTGGATTGGGTAGGAAGGATGGAAGAACTATCTCCTGAGTCTTATGGAAAGTGGAAGCTACCTTAGGTAAGTATGCTGGATCGGCCCTGGGTATCACCCTATCATCTTGGAATTGTGTATACGGAGGGAGCCTAGACAGTGCCTGAATGTCACTCACTCTCCGTGCTGACGTTAATGCCACCAAGAAGGCTACCTTGATGGAGAGAGTTTTAACAGAGACTGTTGAGATGGGCTCAAATGGGGCCTCCATCATGGCTGTAAGAACTAAGTTTAAATCCCAAGGCATAAACCTAATTCTAACTATAGGCCTGGACCTACCCGCTGCTTTAATAAATCTACTGACCCAATAGTTCCCGGCGATGTCGCAGCTAAAAAGGGCTCCCAGTGCAGAAACCTGCACTTTAAGGGTACTGGTTGAAAGACCCAGATCTAGGCCTCTTTGCAGGAACTCTAGGATCTGAGCTATCGGGGCTGATTCTCCAGCTACAATTCCTGAGTTCTGTAAGAACTTCTTCCAGGTCCTGGCATAAATTCTGGTCGTAATTTCCTTCCTGCTCTTAAGGGCCTTTTACACATAGCGATATCGCCAGCAATATCGCTAAAGCATCACTGATTTGGTGACGCAGCAGCGATATTGCTAGCGATATCGCTATGTGTGATACTTGCCTCCGACGGGCTCCCCCGCTGTCTGTCGCTGATCGCGGGAGAATGTGCAGCTCCATTTCTCGTCGGGCACTTCCTGCTGGGCTTCCTGCTGGCGCCGACGAGCGACGCGTGGAAGCGGGCGGGAGGACGTCAGGATTGCCGCGTCTGAAGGGTAAGTAATGACCGCTGCTGCGTCGCTAAGTCGCTGTGAGATCTGCCTGTGTGGCAGCTCACTAGCGACCATTTAGTGATGCACCAGATATCCTGACCGGGTCGTATCGTGGTCGGGATCGCTGCTGCATCGCTAAATGTAAAACCCCCTTTAAGGAGGGTATTTATCAAGCTTGGAGAAAACCCTTTATCTTTTAGTAACGACGGCTCAAAATCCACGCTGTCAGATGTAGGCCAGCCACCTGAGGATGGTACACTGGGCCCTGGGACAGGAGATCCGGAACGTCCGGTAGGACCCACGGATCAGATATCGACATGGCTCTGAGGCTTGAGAACCATGCCCTCCTGGGCCAAAAGGGTGCGTTCAGTAATACTTTTGCTTTGTCTTTCATGGTTTTCCTGACCAATAGAAGTATTAGGGACAAGGGAGGGAAGGCGTAAGCTAGTGTAAAGTCCCATTTTATCAGGAAGGCGTCTACCGCCAGCAGGCTTTCCCTGGGATTTAGGGAACAGAACTGCTTCACCATTCTGTTCCTTCTGGTGGCGAAGAGATCCACATCTGGCTGACCCCATTTCTGTACAATCAGGTCGAAAATGACATTTTTTAGTGACCATTCTCCTTGTCTTAGAAGGTTGCGGCTTAGAAAATCTGCTGTGGCGTTTTCCTTCCCCTTATATGCTGCACTGTTAAAGATAGACAATGTTTTTCTGCCAGATGGAACAGGCGCTATGTTACTTGCATGAGAGGTCTGGATCGAGTGCCACCCTGGTGGTTGATATAAACCACTGCGACCCTGACTGTCGGATAGAACTCGCACATGATGACACTGTAGATACATAAGAAGTCTTTTTACTGCCTGTTTTACCGCTGATAATTCTTTCAGGTTAGAGGACATGTCCACCTGATGATGCTCCCATAGGCCTTGCACTATAAATTCACCCATATGAGCCCCCAAACCAGTAGGGCTTGCATCCGTGGTGATCACTCAGGTTACATTATACTTCAGGGCACCCCCCTGGATAAGTTACGTTCATCCAGTCACCATTCTAGAGATTTTTTTGTGACTCGGGATAAAGTCAGCTGGCCTTCCAAGCGACCCCTAAGACTTCTAGCATACCGCAAGACTTCGCCTTGTAGTGTTCTAGCATGCAACTGTGCCCACCGCACAGCGGGGATGCAGGAAGAAAGAGAGCCCAACAAGGACATGGCCTTCCTGAGGGACATGGTGGGGTTGTTAGAAGCATTTAGGACTTGATAACGCAAGCGTATTAATTTGTCGGGTGGAAGACGGCATTTCCTGATTTTGAGCATCTAAGATTAGGCCTAAAAACTGCTGCACTCTCATAGGCTGCAATCGAGACTTCGTGATGTTTGGCAGCCACCCAAATTGTTCTAGAGCAGATATTACTCTCTGTAACTGTTCCCGACAATGGTCCGCTGTTTTGCCTATAATAAGGAAGTCATCAAGGTAGGGAATTATCAGGATTTGAAATTCTCGCAGGTGGGAAATGACCTCCGCTATGATTTTCGTGAATACCCGACGGGCGACGGCCAGGCCGAGCGGAAGGGCTCTATATTGAAAATGTTGGGCTGAGCCTTTTAACCAAACTGCAACTCTAAGAAAACGCTGATGGGTTGCATGAATAGGGACATGGTAATAGGCGTCTTTCAAATCTAACACCACCAAGAAGTAGTTTTCAAATAATAGTTTTATTGTGGAATTGATGGTCTCCATTTTGAACGGCCGTACTATAAGGAATTTATTCAAGGACTTTAAATTAATTATTGTCCTGAAGGAACCGTCTGGTTTTCGGACCAAAAACAGAGGAGAATAGAAGCCTCTACCCCTCTCCATCTCCGGTACCTCCACCAGGACTTTCTTACAAAATAAATCCTGTATTTCTGACTCCAGGACCGTCTGCTCTGATGAAGATCGGGTGGGAGTAATTTTAAAGGTATCCTGTGGCACCTCGGAAAATTCTAATCGGAGTTCTGAAGCCACTAGGCCCAGAATCCAGCTGTTGGAGATTAGGGACCAGGCCGGGTAGAAGGCTGTCCATCTACCTCCCACCAGAACCGCTTGTCATTGGGAGGTTTTCTTGATTTCCCGAGACGGGGCCCTGAACATGTATCCCGTACCTTTTCTTTTCCTATCGTCCCATCTAACTCGCTCCCTGGACGACCTCCTACGGTTAAATCTCTTTCTGCCGAACGGACGTCTAAATGAGGGATTCAGCACATTGGGGAATTTTTTGTTATCCCACGCCTTTTCATAGAGTTCGTCCAGGACAGGGCCAAACAGATATTCGCCCTTACATGGGATAGAGCAGAGGCGGGATCTAGCTTGAATATCCCCAGGCCAACACTTCAACTATAGCGCTCTTCGCGCTGCATTTGATAGTCCCGCAGCCCTGGCAGCCATCCTTACAGAGTCTGCCGAAGAATCCGCCAAAAAGGCTGCTGCACTCTGAATTATTGGTAATGACTTTAATATGCACTTTCAGGGGGCCCCGTCTCCCAACTGTGATTTTAGCTGGTCCAGCAAGACCATCACGGATCTGGCTGTGCAGGTAGCAGCTACTGCTGGTCTCAGGGCACCTGTTGACATTTCCCATGTACCCTTCAGGAATGAGTCTGCTTTTTATCCAAAGGATCTTTCAAGGAGCCCATGTCCTCAAAGGGTGTGGAAGACTTTTTGGAGGCCTTAGCTACCGTAGCATCGAGTTTCGGAGCCTAGTCCCATCTATCCACCAGTGGATCTTCAAAAGGGGTATCTACGTTAAAATGCCGAAGCCAACTAACCCCTTTTTTCTGGCTTCTTCCACTCTTTGTCTATCAAGCTCTGAATCCTATTATTCAATGGGAAGGACCTGCGTTTCTTTGGGTCTAACCCACCAAACAAAGTCCTGTACTGACCGTTCAGGTCTCGAATCATCTATCCCCATGGTGGATCTGACAGCCTTAACTAACTTGTCCATTTGGTCTAGGGGAAAGCAAAACCGGGTAGAATCTTCCTCTGATGAGGAAGAAGAACGAGAAGGAGAAGAAGTGGACCCTGGGGAATCTTCGCCCTTCCTAGGCATAGCTGGGTGATCTGAGTCCGAAAACCTTGCTCCCTGGTTTCTCTTAGAAGACTCTCCCTGAGAAAATAATTTTAAAGAGTCTTTCACCTCTGTCCTAATCAAGTCTCTCAGGGTTGTGGTGAAGTCAGGGGTTTCTTCCACTACGGTCTGTCGCACACAAGGCCGACACAATCTTTTAGGGTAAGCGTCGGGTAGGGCACATTCCCTGTGCCTCAATTTTTCCGAACATTTCCTCCCCTGCTAGACAGAAAACATAAGGGGAAACTATGTGTACTTTCACGAAGATCTCTTACCGCTAGAATTAATAGGTAACGGATCACGAGGTGGGGGGGGCTGTGAGTTGATGTCTCCATGCTCTGAAGAACTATGCGCGGCTGGCCACTTGTCTGTACTTCAGCTGGGGCTTGTGCGGGCCTGCTTGGAGCTGCTTCTCTTGGTCCGTCTGCAGAATGACCTGATGCTCCGAGAGCTCTGACGCCTCCACTGCGGATTGGAAGTGTCCCTGCAGCAGGTCAGGCCCTTTTATGTGCCACCCTGATCTCGGGTCAGCAGGCTGTAGCCAGGGGTCCGCCACCTCTCACCTGGGTCCAGCCCTCTTACCCACCCCCGGCGCCCACGCCACAGCCGCCCTGTACCATGCGGGCCGGCAGCCACACCCGGTCGGTTTAAAAAGAAAAAAAAAAAAAAAAAAAGGCCGGAATCTGCATTTCAGTCCTGCGCTCCAAGCCCCGCCCCCATGACGTGTCACATCTGCGCCTCTCAGAAAGGCAGCAGGGACGCGCGGGTGGACGCTATGGAGACGCCGACCCCAGGACCAGAAGACGCCGACACCGGGACCTGACACCACCGTTCTCATCCCTGCCACCCGACCGCTCGACAGCAGGACCAGGAACGCCTCAGGACGCCAGGCAGTGGTGAAGTAGAACCCACCGACCCCGGGGGGAAATACTCACCTTCCGGCGCTGGCTTCAGGATATGGGATCCACCGGACACCGCTCCCCACACTGTCATGGAATCCTCCCCAGACCCACCGTGGCGCTTCCAGGGGCCCCCGCACCTGGTCGAGGTAGGAAACTGCCAGCTACCTGGGTCAACCGGCCGGCATGGAATCCTATAGAAGGACTTCATCCTGAAGGGATCCTGTCCTCCAGGAACAGGAAACCAACTGATGCGTGGGAGACGTGCCGCCCTTATGTATCTGTAGGTTTCCTGTTCCTGAATGGCGGATCCCCTCTCTCGTTGGGTGCTGTCTTGTTTACTTTGAAGAAAATCCCGTTGCACTCGGACCAATGTTAATCTATGGGGCAGTTCCCATCAGTCGATTTTTTTCTCGGCCGTTTTATACGTGCGAGTGAAATCGCAGCATGCTGCGATTTGCATCATATATCGGCCGAGACTCGCTAATGCAAGTCTATGGGTGCGTGAAAACATCGGATTACACACGGACCACACGTGTGACTTGCGAGAAATACGCACTGGAGTCCTTTAGAAAAGTCGGCAATTCATCCCCGGCTATACTGTAAAATCACACTGACAGGTTTAAGCCCTTAGTGACAGAGCCAATTTGCAGCTAAATGACCAGGCCAATTTTTACAATTCTGACCACTGTCACTTTATGAGGTTATAACTCTGGAACGCTTTAATGGATCCTGCTGATTCTGAGAATGTTTTTTTCGTGACATATTGTACTTCACGTTAGTGGTAAAAAAAATGTATTTGACTTGCGTTTATTTATGAAAAAAACGGAAATATGGAAAAAATTTTGAAAATTTAGCAATTTTCAAACTTCAAATTTTTATGCCCTTAAATGAGAGAGATATGTTACACAAATTTCTTAATAAATAACATTTCCCACATGTCTACTTTACATCAGCACAATTTTGGGAACAAAAGTTGACCAGCGATTTCTCATTTTTAAAACACCATTTTTTTTCTTAGGGACCACATCACATTTGAAGTCACTTTGAGGGGTCTATATCATAGAAAATACCCAAGTGACACCATTCTAAAAACTGCACCCCACAAGATGCTCAAAACCACATTCAAGAAGTTTATTAACCCTTTACGTGCTTCACAGGAACTGAAGAAATGTGGAAGGAAAAAATTAACATTTAACTTTTTTTGCAAAAAATTTACTTCAGAACCAATTTTTTTTTATTTTCACAAGTGTTAAATGAAAAAATGAACCACAAAATTTGTTGTGCAATTTCTCCTGAATACGCCGATTCTCCATATGTGGCGGTAAACCACTCTTTGGGCGCACGGCAGAGGTCGCAAGGGAAGGAGCGCCGTTTGACTTTTTCAATGTAGAATTGGTTGGACGCCATGTCATGTTTGGAGAGCCCCTGATGTGCCAAAACAGTGGAAACCCCCAACAAGTGACCCCATTTTGGAAACTAGACCCCTTAAGGAACTTATCTAGATGTGTTGTGAGCACTTTGAAACTCCAAGTGCTTCACAGAAGTTTATGACGTAGAGCCGTGAAAATAAAAAATCATTTTTTCCTCAAAAATGATTTTTTTAGCACGCTATTTTTTTATTTTCCCAAGGGTAACAGGAGAAATTGGACCTCAAAATTGTTGTGCAAGTTTTCCTGAGTACGCCGATACCCCATATGTTGGGGTAAACCACTGTTTGGGCGCATGGCAAGGCTCGGAAGGGAGGGAGCGCCATTTGACGTTTTGAACTCCACGTCGTGTTTGGAGACCCCCTGATGTGCCTAAATAGTGGAAACCCCTCAATTCTAACCCCAACACACCCCTAATCCTAACCCTAATTCCAACCCTAATTCCAACCCTAATTCTATCACTAACCCTAATTGTATACCTAACCCTCATTGTAACCCTAACCCTAATTGTAACCCTAACCCTAATTCCAATCCTAATCCAAACCCTAATTATAACCCTAACCCAAATGGAAAAATGAAAATAAATACAATTTCTTTATTTTATTATATGTCCCTAACTAAGGGGGTGATAAAGGGGGGTTTATTTACTATTTTTTTTATTTTGATCACTGTGATAGGGTGGCTGGGGGCAGATGTTAGTAGCCAGGGGGGCCTCAAAAAAATGGTCCCTCTCAAGGCTATTAATATCTGTCCTCACTCACTGGCTTTCCCTCTCTGGCGGAGAAAATACCGCAGGAGCCCACACATTTTTTTACAACAAATTTACATACACGTTAAATTAACACGTACATGTTCAAAATTTTGCAAACATACACTCATCTAATTATTAGTCAAAACCATATATCAAACTACATGAAATTAAATGGTTTACTGTATGTAAACCATGTGTCATCTCATGTCGGGTTCTGAAATGATGAGAGAGAGATTAAGAGAGAGAGAAAATAATTTGCTTTTTAAACTGATGTGTACAGGTTTTTTTTTTTACAATGCTATTTTAACATGAGCTTTTACATAGAGAGAACTACTCTATGTAAAACCTCATGTTAAAATCGCATTGCATAAGGATGTAAAACGGATGGTGCGATTAAAAATCACATACAAATCGCATGACGACTGCATAGATTCGGACCATTTTTTCCGTTCAGAAAACGGACCGTTTTTTTTTTTCGCACATGGGTATGAGCCCTAAAAGTCTGCCGGCTACACTTATGTGGTAAAACATTGGTATTACTTACCAGAAATGTGTTTTTACGAAGCCCATGACAGCACCCAAACGAGAGAGGGGATCCGCCCCACAAGGACAGGGAACCTTTAAGATAAAAAGGGCGGCTCCTCTCTCCACATCAGTGGTTTACAGAGCTTGAGAGGACCTCCGGTTAGTAGATACACATGCATATATTTATACATTTCCAACTGTCTAAACTAAAATTAATTATCATGTAGTTTTATCTCAGTTTAGTAAAGCTATGTACAATAACCCCCCAACCCAAAAAGGGGTGAAAAAGAAAGCTTATAAACGGGAGGGTATCTACGGGTGCTGTCATGGGCTTCATAAAAACACATTACCGGTAAGTAATACCAGTGTTTTCCTAGCACCCATGACAGCACGCAAACGAGAGAATTACAGAGAATTACTCTAATTAGGGAGGGACCACAGTTTGTAGAACCCTTCATCCAAAGGTCAAATCAGAAGAGGCCAATAGATCTAATCTATAGTTGCTATAGAAAGTGGAAGGTGATGACCACTTAGCTGCCTTACAGATTTGCTAGATAGACACGTCAGCTCTCTCTGCCCAGGAGGCTGCCATTGCTCTAGTCGAGTGGGTCATCAAATTTTCAGGGATGGACTTCCCGCACTCACATAGGCCAACTTGATTGTTGCCCTTATCCATCTATATAGGGTGCCTCTCGAGACTCCCATTCCCCTTCTAGGACCCTGGAAGGAAATAAACAGAGCCCTATCCTTCCTACTAGACTCTATTGCTTGTAGATAGTGAAGAAGACATATTCTAACGTCTAGTGTATGGAACTTTTTTCCCTCACCCTAAGAATGATAGGGAAAGAAAGAGGGTAGGGATATATCCTGGGACCAATGAAACCTCGATACTACTTTGGGTAAATAGGCCGGATCGGGTTTTAGGACTATCCTATCCTCCATTACCACGGTAAAGGTAGGATCCGCTGAAAGGGCTTGTATGTCCCCTATCATACGTGCCGATGTAAGGGTTACCAGGAGTATGGTCTTGAATGTTACTAATCTTATGGATGCCTCCTCTAATGGTTCGAACGGGGGTTCGGTCAGAGCATTTAGTACCAAATTTAGGTCCCATGGAGGAACCCTGGCTGTTGGGACTGGCCTAGATCTGGCACAGGCCTTAATGAATCTCACCATCCAACGGTTAGCTGCCAAGTTGTAATTACAGAGCGCCCCCAACGCCGATACTTGCACTTTCATTGTACTCAATGCTAAGCCCTGATCTCGTCCCTTCTGGAGAAATTCCAGGATCTGCTTAATGGGTATTTTACCTTCCGGAGAACATCCCGTGGAAGACAAAAACTTCTACGTTCTGCCGTAGATATTTGTAGTGACTGGTTTTCTACAGGCTAAGAAGGTGGCGATTAAGTTTTCCGAGAATCCCTTATCCTCTAGCACTGACCTCTCAAGTTCCAGGCTGTTAAGTGCAGCCCAGACACATGAGGTTGAAGAACCGGCCCTTGGGCCAGAAGGTCCGGGATCTCCGGAAGGACCCAGGGATCCATTATCAACATATTCTTGAACCAGAAAAACCAAGGCCTCTTTGGCCAGAATGGGGCGATGAGAATCACTCTCGCCCCATCCTACCTGATTTTCCGGAGGACCACTATCATACATATTGGGGGAAAGGCATAGGCAAGGGGAAAGTCCCATCTGATCTGAAAGGCGTCCACTGCATAAGGCCTCTCTGTCTGGTCCAGGGAACAGAACTTCTGTACCTGGGTGTTTTATTGGGTGGCAAATAGATCGATATCTGGCTCCCCCACATATGTACCAATCGCCTGAAGACTGATGTGTTGAGGGACCATTCCCCTTGCCGAAGTGGCGTGAGACTCAAAAAGTCTGCCGTCACGTTGTCTTTCCCCTTGATGTGAAGGGCTGACAGCGATAGGGTGTTCATCTCTGCCCACTGAAAAATCTGCTCTTTTATTTGAAGAAGGGTTTGGGATTGTGTACCCCCCTGATGGTTCAGATATGATACCGTGACCTGATTGTCCAACATTATTTTTACGTGATGGCCCTGCAGTAATGGTGAGAGGGTTTGTAGCGAGTTTCGTACTGCCCGTAGCTCCAGCATATTGTCATGTGTGCATCGCCACGAAGATCGTCGCGGTTGCACATTCTGACTTCTCACAGCTGAGTTGCTGTTTCTTTGTGTTTGGCAGTTAGGGAGTTAATTCTGTCTGTGCTCAGTTCTGGGACTGGGTGCAGTTTCTTCCGGCTGCAATTAATTATTTGTTGATTGGTTTCCTTTAAATCTCTGGTTGTCTGTGTTGGGAGTTGCCAGTGAAATTCTTCATGCAGACCACAGATAGGATTGTATCTGTATAGACTTAAGTTAAAGAGCTCCTTAGTTGTTTTAAGCTCACCTTGCTTAGAGTTTAATATCCCAGATCATTTATGTTCCTTCTGTGTTTGAGTGTGTATGCAAGTCTGTGTTTTCTCCAGTCTGTCTTATATGTCTAATCTGTGTATTTAGCAGAGATCAGCCCATATCCCTTTGGTGGTAATCAGAATCCTTCTTAGGACTGATTACAGGGTTCAGGGACTGATAGGAGACAGGGTTAGGCTGGAGACTTGGACCTCTGAACCATTATCAGTACCTCCAAGGTGAGGGATTAGTTAGGACCCCAGTTTAGGGTCAGGTTAGACCCCCGGTCCTCCTCTTTCCTGTGACAGTGTATCAAGTCCTCAAGATTAACCCTGAGTTCAACGGATATCGTGTCAGGTAAATCTATTCTATATTTACATGCTGATGTTGCTAATCTATATGTTGTATAGAGTGTTGTTCTTTTAAGAATAGTTTACTGACATTGTACACATATCATAAGACCGCGTGACATTTTCACTGGCCCATAAAATTATTCCCAGTTGCCATGGATCCAGTAGCCCAGCTGGCTCTGCAGTTGCAGGGATTATCCATGGAGCTGATGGACATTAAGTCCAAAGTTTTGTCTCCCTCGGAGCAAACCAGATTTGAACCTAAAGTAGCTCTCCCGGACAGGTTCACTGGTGGGCGAGACAAATTTTTTACCTTCAGGGAAGCATGTAAATTGTATTTTCGGCTTCGGCCTCGATCATCAGGGAGTAAAGAGCAGAGAGTGGGAATTGTTATCTCGCTCCTACAAGGGGACCCTCAATCCTGGGCCTTCTCGCTTACTCCGGGATCCCCGGCTCTACAGTCAGTAGATCGATTTTTTACTGCCCTGGGTTTGGTATATGATGACCCAGATCGGGTCTCTCTTGCTGAGACAAAATTACGTAAGATACAGCAGGGAGATCGTCCGGCGGAGGAATTTGCTTCTGAGTTCCGTAGATGGGCCACAGATACTCAATGGAATGACCCAGCTCTTAGGAGCCAGTTTTGTCATGGGCTTTCTGACAAATTAAAGGACGTTTTGGCTCAGTATGATTCTCCTCCATCACTGGAGGCTGCTATGGCCCTAGCTATCCGTACTGATAGACGGCTCCGGGAGAGGTGCGAGGTAACTCCGCCCCCTGTTGTTACTCCACCTACTACTAAAGTCCCTTATGTTGAGGTTCCCCTTGTCTGTTTGGAGGAGCCTATGCAGTTGGGAGGGACATCCTTTCGTAGGAGGGGATTGGCGGTACGCCGCAGGACTAGAAGGTGTTTCTTCTGCGGGAAAGAGGGACATTTTGTTGGGGGATGTCCATCCCGTGCCTTGTTGAGCAAAAAGTCGCCGGAAAAACTGTTAATCCCAGGTTGTGTGGTGGACGACAACCTGGGAGTATGTATTTCGTCCGCTAGTTCTTCTCAGTTCCTTGTACCAGTGGAGGTGGTGGTTGGTACGAGAGTGGAGAGATTTTCTGTTCTTCTTGATAGTGGGTCCGGGGCTAATCTGGTTGACGCTCAGTTTGCTCAGGCTCAAGGTATGCATCTGGTGTATTGGTCAAACCGATCCCTATATTCTCCATTGACGCCAGGCCTCTCGGCCAAGGTAGCTTTGTTCATGAGGTTCATAACATTGACCTTCGGGTAGGGGCAATACATAGGGAACTATTATCTTGTTATGTGTTGGAGGGTCTACCTACTCCTATTGTGTTGGGACTTCCTTGGTTGGTTAAACATAACCCTGTGATTAATTGGCAGTCCAGAGATATAAGCCAATGGGGGGAGTTTTGCAAAAGTAACTGCATGAACACAGTCATCAGTGCGGTCGTGCCTAGTACTTTGCCTCCTTTTTTGGAGGACTTTGGGGATGTGTTCTCTGAGGAGGGGTGTCAGGAGTTGCCTCCTCATCGCGTGTATGACTGCTCTATTAATTTACTTCCTGATGCTAAGTTACCTAAAGCTAGGTTATATAACCTTTCTGGTCCTGAGAGGCAGGCTATGAAAGATTATATTTCGGAAAGTCTGGCCAAAGGGCATATTAGACCTTCATCTTCCCCAGTGGCCGCGGGGTTCTTCTTTGTGAAGAAAAAAGATGGAGGCCTACGCCCTTGCTTGGATTTCCGCGAACTTAATCGGATTACTGTTCGAGATCCGTATCCACTCCCTCTGATTCCTGATCTCTTCAATCAAATTGTTGGCGCCAAATGGTTCTCTAAATTGGATCTCAGGGGGGCGTATAATCTGATTAGGATAAAAGAGGGGGATGAGTGGAAAACGGCGTTTAACACGCCGGAGGGACATTATGAGAACCTTGTCATGCCTTTTGGTCTGACTACTGCACCAGCAGTATTCCAACATTTTGTTAATGACATTTTTCGTCATCTGGTGGGGCTGTTTGTGGTCGTATATTTGGATGACATTTTAATTTACTCACCAGATCTTGTGTCTCACCAGGAGCATGTGAGACAGGTGTTGCAGATCTTGCGAGACAATAAACTATACGCCAAACTGGAAAAGTGTGTATTCGCCGTACAGGAACTTCAGTTTTTGGGTTTCTTGGTGTCAGCCTCCGGTTTCCGTATGGACCCTGAAAAGGTGAGAGCAGTGCTTGAATGGGATCAGCCAGAGGATCTTAAGGCTCTGCAGCGTTTTCTGGGGTTTGCTAACTACTACCGGAAATTTATTTGTAATTTCTCATCTGTTGTCAAACCTCTCACTGACATGACAAGAAAAGGGACGGATTTTTCTAAATGGTCGGACAAAGCTTGCCAAGCTTTTTCCTCTTTGAAAAAATGTTTTGCTTCGGCACCCGTTCTCATCCAACCAGATGCATCACAGCCGTTCGTTGTGGAGGTGGACGCGTCTGACGTAGGGGTGGGTGCAATATTGTCCCAGGGTCCGTCCCCTGGTAAATGGCATCCGTGCGCTTTCTTTCTAAAAAATTGTCGTCCGCCGAAAGGAATTATGATATCGGCAATAGGGAACTTTTGGCCATTAAGTTGGCTTTTGAAGAATGGCGTCACTTTTTGGAGGGGGCAGTCCACCCGGTCACCGTCATTACTGATCACAAGAACCTGCTGTATTTGGAATCTGCTAAGCGTCTGAATTCCAGACAAGCTCGATGGTCGTTGTTTTTTACCAGGTTTAATTTTGTTGTCACTTATCGCCCTGGATCTAAGAATGTTAAGGCGGATGCCTTGTCTCGCAGTTTCCAGGGGCCGGGAAAATGGATGACCCGATTCCTATCCTTCAGGAGGGGGTGGTAGTGTCGGCTGTATGTTCTGAGCTTGAGGAGGAGGTGTTAGAGGCTCAGGGGGACGCCCCTGCAGGACCTCCAGGGAGACTGTTTGTCCCAAATCAGTTGAGACAAAAGGTTATTGAGGCACATCATAATTCTGCTTTAGCAGGACATCCAGGGAGTAAGGCTACTTTAGATCTCCTTTCTCGCCGGTTTTGGTGGCCTAACGTTAATAAAGATGTTTTAACTTTTGTCGCGTCCTGTGGGGTTTGTGCTCGCTCTAAGACCCCTCATACCCGTCCGTCTGGGACCCTCTTACCCTTGAAACTTCCGGAGCGTCCATGGACTCATTTGTCTATGGACTTCATCACGGACCTTCCTCAGTCGTCAGGGAAGACTGTCATACTGGTGGTTGTTGACAGGTTCAGTAAGATGGCACATTTCATTGCTCTTCCTGCCCTCCCTAATGCTAAAACTCTGGCGCAGGTGTTCATTGGGGAGATTGTGAGACTTCATGGGTTGCCTTCTGATGTGGTGTCAGATAGGGGGTCTCAGTTTGTGTCCAAGTTTTGGAGGGCATTTTGTTTACGTCGGGGGATGCAATTGTCATTTTCCTCGGCTTTTCATCCGCAGACCAATGGTCAGACAGAGCATCTGAATCAAAGCCTAGAGACTTATCTTCGGTGTTTTGTCTCAGAGAACCAGGAGGACTGGTCTTCTTTCTTGCCTCTGGCAGAGTTCGCTCTTAACAACAGGCGGAGCGAGTCCACTAGTAAGTCCCCGTTTTTTGGGGCATATGGTTTTCATCCCCAGTTTTGTACATTCAATGGGGGGGGCCCTTCTGGGGTTCCTGAGGAGGAGCGTTTCTCGTCGTCACTTGCTTCAGTGTGGAGAGGTGTATTGAATAATCTGAGTGCTATGGGGAACCGTTATAAACGTATGGCTGATAGGAGGAGAGTTTCTGGTCCAGATCTTAATGTGAACGATCTGGTATGGTTGTCTACCAGGAATATAAAACTTAAAGTTCCCTCCTGGAAGCTGGGCCCCAGATTCATCGGGCCGTACAGGATCAGTTCCATAATTAATCCTGTGGCATTTCGTCTGGACCTCCCTCCTACGTTTAAAATTCATAATGTGTTCCACAAGTCATTACTTAAGAGGTACGTGGCACCAGTCATACCATCACCTCTACCTCCTCCTCCAGTGGTGGTCAATGGTAACTTGGAGTTTCAAGTGTCAAAGATCATTGACTCACGTCTGAATCGCCGGTCCCTTCAGTACTTGGTGCATTGGAAGGGGTATGGTCCAGAGGAGAGGACGTGGGTTCCTGCGTCTGACATTAATGCAGATCGTTTGGTGCGGACCTTCCACAGAACTCACCCGGGCAAACCTGGCCCTGAGGGTCCGGAGGCCCCTCGTAGAAGGGGGGGTACTGTCATGTGTGCATCGCCACGAAGATCGTCGCGGTTGCACATTCTGACTTCTCACAGCTGAGTTGCTGTTTCTTTGTGTTTGGCAGTTAGGGAGTTAATTCTGTCTGTGCTCAGTTCTGGGACTGGGTGCAGTTTCTTCCGGCTGCAATTAATTATTTGTTGATTGGTTTCCTTTAAATCTCTGGTTGTCTGTGTTGGGAGTTGCCAGTGAAATTCTTCATGCAGACCACAGATAGGATTGTATCTGTATAGACTTAAGTTAAAGAGCTCCTTAGTTGTTTTAAGCTCACCTTGCTTAGAGTTTAATATCCCAGATCATTTATGTTCCTTCTGTGTTTGAGTGTGTATGCAAGTCTGTGTTTTCTCCAGTCTGTCTTATATGTCTAATCTGTGTATTTAGCAGAGATCAGCCCATATCCCTTTGGTGGTAATCAGAATCCTTCTTAGGACTGATTACAGGGTTCAGGGACTGATAGGAGACAGGGTTAGGCTGGAGACTTGGACCTCTGAACCATTATCAGTACCTCCAAGGTGAGGGATTAGTTAGGACCCCAGTTTAGGGTCAGGTTAGACCCCGGTCCTCCTCTTTCCTGTGACAGTGTATCAAGTCCTCAAGATTAACCCTGAGTTCAACGGATATCGTGTCAGGTAAATCTATTCTATATTTACATGCTGATGTTGCTAATCTATATGTTGTATAGAGTGTTGTTCTTTTAAGAATAGTTTACTGACATTGTACACATATCATAAGACCGTGTGACACATATTCAAAGAGGTCCCTTCTTCTACTTGAGACCATGCACCCTGGACTAGGCGAGTCCCCATATGAGCCCCCCATCCCCTTGGACTGGCGTCCGTGGTAACTATTCTGGAAATGTGGGGGGAACCACGGGACTCCCTCCTGGATGGTTTTTACTCTCAACCACCACTGGAGGGACTGGACAATCGTTTGTGGCAAAACTAGTGTGTAGTCCAATTGCCCCTAGCAGTGACGCTGACTTTCCAGGATGAACTGCTGCAAGGCTCTTGAATGGATCTGAGCCCATTTTACAGCTGGAAAACATGAAGTCAGGGTTCCTATGAGTGACATGGCGCTTCTGAGAGTCAATAACGGGTTCTGAATTGCCCTGAGAATGAGATTGAAGATCTTCTCCTTAATTCCTCTGGGAGACGACATTCCTGTTTCCGGGAGTCGAAAATGAGCCCCAGAAAAATTTGTGCCGTCTGCGGTACCAACCTTGATTTTCTCGTGGTTTAAATACCATCCTAGCTCTTCTAAGGTGGCCACTATCTCCTTCACTTGTTGTTGTCAATGGGTAAAGGAATGACCCATTAAAAAAACGTCCAGGTACGGGATTACCAATCTGTCCATTTCCCTCAGGTGAGCAGTGACTTCTGCTATTAATTTGGTAAACACCCGAGGGGCCACCGCCAAGCCGAAGGGAAGCGCCTTGCATTGGAGGTGTTCGACTTTGCCGTTCACTGATACTGCTACCCTGAGAAATTTTCTGAAGTCCGGATGTATTGGTACATGATAATACGCGTCCTTCAGATCGAGGACGGTCATGTAACAGTCCGGGAACAGCAGCTGAACGGCTGATCTTACTGACTCCATCTTGAATTTTGGAATCCATAAATAATTGTTGAGGCATTTTAGGTTGAAAATAGTCATGTAAGACCCCTCCGATTTTTTTTATAAGGAACAGAGGAGAATAAAAGCCTTTACCCTGTTCCTCTGATCGTACAAACTACAGAACTTTTTAGTCTAGGAGGCCTAGAACCTCAGCTTCCAGGGCTGTCTGCTCTGAGAAGGATGTGCGAGGAGTGGTGATAAAAAATTTTCTGGTGGACATTTTTTGAACTCTAATTTCAGACCTGACACTACTAGGTTGAGGATACAGGGACTTGATGATATCCTTTCCTAGGCTGGAAGGAAGCCGGAGAGCCGTCTTCCCACCTGGGAGACTGAGTCATTTAGAGGCCTTCCAGTCCCTCCGAGAGGAAGAACCGAACAAGAATCCTTGGAGCCCTTTCGATTTTCTTGCCTCTTTCTCTGCTCCATGTATCCTCTTTTTTTTTATTATACGTTCTCTTCCGAAAGGGCTGAGTAAATGATGAGAAGGGTGGTTTAGGGAACCCTTTCTTTTTGTCGGCTGCCTTCTCCAACAAGTCATCTAGGGCTGGTCCAAACAAATAATGCCCTTCACAAGGTAGGGCACACAACTTTCCCCTAGCTTGAGCATCCCTGGACAGGTTTTTAACCAGACTGCTCTGCGACAGGCGTTTGACAGAGCTGCTGATCTTGCGGCCAGCCTGGCTGAGTCGACGAATGCATCTGCCAAAAATGCTGCTGCTCCTTTGATCATTGGCAGAGCAGTTCTCACCGTGTCCGAGTTCTCATCTAACTGATCCTCTAGTGAACTCATAAGAGACCTAGCCGTGCAAGTTGCCGCCATAGCCGGCCTTAATGCCCCCCGCTGACGACTCCCATGTAGCTTTTAAAAATGTGTCAATCTTCTTATCCAGGGGGTCTTTTAATAACCCTGAGTCCTCGAACGGAAGGGAAGAACCCTTTGAGGCTTTTGAAATGGCGACGTCTAACCTGGGCGCTTTGGTCCAAGAAGAGGACGCCTCCTCCTCAAAAGGATACTTCCTTTTGAAGGAGGATGGTAACGGGTTTCTTTTGTCCGGCATCTCCCACTCCCTGGTTATTATTGCCTGAAGCTGCTTATTTAATGGAAAGGTTCTATATTTCTTCCTGTCCAACGTCCCAAACATTATGTCCTGAACCGATTTTTTGGGCTTCTGGTCCACCAACCCCATCGTGGATCTTACTGCTTTTACTAATTTGTCCACCTCCTCTAGTGGAAAGCAGCACCCCGACCTCGAATCGCTGTCTGAGGCAGAACTTTCCGAGTCGCGTAACATGCCTTCCTCCGAGGATTAGGGTGGTGAAGGGGATGTTTCGGGCCTTTCCTTCCCTGACAGCCCCCCACACGAGACCAGGAGCTCAGGGAATTTTCTACTTCCGCTCTGATGAGGGTTCTTAAAGAGTCGGAGAAATCTGGGCTTTCTCTGACGATAGTGTCATTTATACATGATTGGCACAATTTCTTGGGCCATGAGTTGTCTAGGCTTTGTTCACACAAAGCACACTGTCTATACTTCGTTTTTCCTGTGTGTTTCCTAGGGGACCGCTAACATGAGGCCATACCGAAACAGAAGAAGAGAGGGAAGAGGAGGGGGGGGGGGGAGAGAAGAGAGGGAAGAGGGAGGGGGAGGGAGGAGAAGAGAGAGAGGCCAGGATTAATAAACAGCATTCTGGAAGCTCACTCACCAATCCCCACCACGAAATGGTACCGGAACAGGAGGCTGGGTGTCATCCAAAGGGTCCCCTTTCGCCTTGGAACCTTTTGACTTTGTGGAGCCGCTCCGCTTTAAATCCTTGGACCCTTGCGTGCTGCTGGAGTCTCTGCGACGCTCCTTTGGAAATCCTCCACGGTGCTGCTGCGGACTGTGCTGCTGCGGGCTCCGCTGCTGTGGGGAGGGCTCCTGCGCTTCAATGTTGCGCAATAGCCCTGCACGATCAGGTGATCTCCCTTTTCAAGTACGGCCTTAGCGCAGGGGATCCATCGGCCGGAGTCCCCCGCTCCTCCGGTACCCTACACCCACTTCCGGGTGTAGAGGGAGGTTCCAGCCGTCTCCATAGCGCGACTTCCGGCGTGTGAGCGTCACCACGGCGACTTCTGATGACGCCACTTCTGGCGCCGGCGACATGGTGAGCCCCAGCTGCCGGCCACGCCGCCTGCTCGAGCCGGAACGCAGGGCCCCTGGCTCCCCAAGCGGTGCTGGGACCGCGGTCACCTGCCACTGGCAGGCGTCACCCCAACAGGCCCCCCTGCGGCGCTTCCAGGACACCGGGGCCGGCCGAAGCAGAGTCGGTGCCCTGCCGCTGCCGACCGGCCCGGTCGATGGATCTTCCTTCCTCCTGCTGCTTGCTGCCGCCGGTGAGTAGAAAGGCTCCGCCCTACAAGGACAGGAAACCACTGATGCGGAGAGAGGAGCAGCCCTTTTTATCTTAAAGGTTTCCTGTCCTTGTGGGGCGGATCCCCTCTCTCGTTTGGGTGCTGTCATGGGTGCTAGGAAAAATAAGATTTTTCATACCTATAATACTATGTGAGGCAGTGACCGGGATCGTTTACGAGGGACGTTATATTTCCCCCAGAATGTGTACAGAGACCTATTAAAGCCATTGGAGTGCATTGCAGTCACACACACAGCTGCGGCTGCAATGCAGGAATGAAGGTGAGCAATGACCTAGTCAGACTACCTGGCTAAGGCAGATTAAGTAAAATCCGGCAGGGCCTTCATTTCTTGGAGGAGGTCACAGGAGGCAGTGGGGCGGCCTCCTCCCTCCAACCCGGGTTTTCCAGTGGCTTTTGCCACAGGTCTTTAAAACTCCTGCACTAAGGATTAGTGTTGTTCTATGTTTGGACCCTGCTAGGAGCATAGCAGGAAAGCTCCACAGGATTGTGTGTAGCTGAACCCACGCCTGGGACGGCTCTGCACCTGTCAGGCTCTGTTCGGCCCGGCGCGGCCGTTGTCCCCGGCAACCATTGTTTATGGACTGATGTTACCCGGCTGCGTACCGGAGGACTTTTCTGTTTAACCCGTGAGTTGCTGAATAAAAGCTGTTTAATTTGGACTTGCTTGGGTCACTGCCTCAGTTACTGCACGGTGTGAACACCGCCGCCTTACAGTTGGTTGGAGAATGCGGGCATTGTGACTGAGGTATACCCCCACCGGCAGCTTCATGACCCCAATCCGGCCGGCCACTTTTCAGCCTCACCCCGTGGACAAAATGGAGGAGTTGGTAAAGCAGCTGGTAATTACACAACAGCAGCAGCTGCAGTCTCAGCGACAACAGCAGGAGCAGTACCTGAGTCTCCAGCGGCAACAGCAGGAGCGGGAGCAACAGCACAATGAGCAACAGCAGCTATTGTACCAGCAGCAGCAAAAAACAAACGAACTGTTGCTGCAACAGATTTCTGCACTGCAGGAGACCTCGACGGCACCAGCCCCTGAACGTCGCGAGGCCCGAGACAGGGTTCGCTCAGCGTTGAGGAAGATGGGACCGGAGGACGACGTGGAAGCTTTCCTGACAGTTTATGAGCGCAGAGCGGAGCGGGAAAACCTACCCGCCGGCCAGTGGGCAGAAGTAGTAGCTCCGTTTCTGGTCAGCGATGCACAAAAGGCCTACTTCGATCTCAGTCGGGAGGACGCCCAGGACTACCAGAGGCTCAAAGGTGAGATCCGTGCCCGACTGGGGGTTAATACATACGTGAGGGCTCAGCGTGTATTTTCATGGGCCTATGTGGAGACACGACCCGCACGGTCTCAGGCTTATGACCTCCTGCAGCTGGTAAAGAAGTGGCTCCAGCCAGAGACTTTGTCTCCAGCCCAGATGGTGGAGAGGGTGGTGGTTGACCGGCTGGTAAGAACTCTGCCGGCTGCTATCCAACGTTGGGTGGGGCAAGGCGACCCCGGCACACTCGACCAGGTAGTCAGTTTGATCGAGCGCTACTCGGCCACTCAAGACTTTATTCGAGACTCCGCCCCCTCTTGGCTGTCACACCGATCCCTGCCAACCCAGGAATCGGGAAAGGGGTCGCGTTCCTCTGCTGGGGACAGTCAGCACCGTACCCGTGCTGAAGGGGAACCCCGGAGTGAGAGTGGCAGGAGACCGGTTCCCTCCCAAACTGTCATAAGACCTAACAGTACCTCCACCCTTAGGTGCTGGCGGTGTCAGGGGCCGGGACATGTGATGGCTAATTGTCCCCTGACTACGGAACCCATGGACTGCGGATATAGCCGCCGGGTCTCAATGTATGCCCATAAAAAATATAGCGTGGCACTGCTGTGTGTGGTGCACAAGTAGGAGCCCAACCACAAATGAATGAAGAAATAAACTTGGCACTCAACTTATAGGCAAATGAGAAGAAATTTATTGCAGTCATAAAACAATGTTTCGGTCATCAACGGACCTTTTTCAAAGCACCGACTGCTTTGAGGATACTCTCAAATAGATGACACTAGAGTCATATGGGAGCTATAGAGATGTCCTGTAGAGACGTTTTACTTATAGTAATGGGATGACACCTGGGAGTGGACACCGCGTTGGCATGAGACGCCACCTTACTCCTCACCACTTCTGGTAGAAATTTTCACTAAATACAATATATATACTCCCAGGTGTCATCCCATTACTATAAGTAAAACGTCTCTACAGGACATCTCTATAGCTCCCATATGACTCTAGTGTCATCTATTTGAGAGTATCCTCAAAGCAGTCGGTGCTTTGAAAAAGGTCCGTTGATGACCGAAACGTTGTTTTATGACTGCAATAAATTTCTTCTCATTTGCCTATAAGTTGAGTGCCAAGTTTATTTCTTCATTCAATGTATGCCCAGACCGTCTGCACAGCAATCCTCGACCCCCAGGACAGTGAACTCCAAATATGCCAGGTACTGGTTAATGGGTACCCTACGGAGGCTCTCCTGGACTCAGGGAGCCTCGTGACTCTGGTACATGGGTCACTGGTGGCAGGAGACAACCCCAGCGGACGGCAGGTCGGGGTTGTATGTATCCATGGGGACCTCCGAGAGTATCCAACTACGGAGGTAGTTTTGTCCACGCCATGTGGAGACATAAAACATGTGGTGGGAGTGGTAAAAAAATCTTCCCTATGGGTCTGTGTTGGGAAGAGACTTGCCCCTGTTCTGGACTCTGTGGAAAAACAAAATCCATTCTCCCCTGGTAAAATGTATTACAGATGCTGTACCCGACGAACCTGCCGTAGGGGTGTCCCACATAGGGATAGAGTGTGACCCCGATAGGTTTCCCTTAGAGGTGCTGGCAGGAGAGGTGGAGGAGACTGCATCGATTCCCGAGCTGGAAGTGTCCAGGGCCACGTTTGGGACAGCTCAGCTACAAGATCCCACACTGACTCAGGCGCGGGAAAGGGTTCTAGAGGTAAACGGCGTAGCCCAACAGCCCAATGCAGATACGGTATTTCCACGCATGGTAGTCAGTGGTGAGTTGCTTTATAGGATAGATAAAATCAGGGACGAGGTTGTGGAACAGTTGGTAGCACCTCAGTCGTATCGTCGGGTGATTCTAGATTTGGCACACTCACACTTGCTGGGTGGCCACTTAGGGGAAAAAAAAACTCTAGAACGTATCTTGCAGCGGTTCTTTTGGCCTGGAGTTTACGCGGAGGTCAAAAGGTACTGCGAATCCTGCCCCGAATGTCAGTTGACCTCACCACTGCAAGTTTCCGTAGTCCATTGGTACCCCTGCCAGTAATAGAGGTACCTTTTGAACGGATTGCAATGGATTTGGTAGGGCCCATTGTAAAATCCGCCCGTGGCCACCAACACATACTGTTGTGAATGGGCTTGAGATGTGTTCTGAGCAGAGGCTCCCTCTGGTGGTTACAAGCGGTACTGGTCTGTCCAGTGAAGATTGTGAGGATTGGGAATCAGGTGTTACTGACTGGTCTTATATAAGGGAGTCGCCTTCCCATCAGGGTTGCCGGTGATCAATTGTTCTGGTCTCAATCCTTGATTCCTGTTTCCCTTGTAGCCTGCTGTGTCGTGTCTGCATCTCCTGCTAACAGATAAGACATTTTCTTCTTTTTGTTTTTGTGCTTTATTTTTGCATTTTGTCCTGCACTTCTGTGGGGGCCTTCAGGGTCCCCTCCGGGGGCTTTTGCCCTCTCAGTTTAGTTCAGCCACTGATGTTTGTACTTTTGCTTTTTCCAGTTTTTTCAGTGGCTGCTGTTTTGATTTTGTTACACCAGAGAACTAATTTAGGTGGTAGAGGTCGTGTGATCTCAGGTGTTTTTGAAATTAGTAGAGTTGGTGCTTTTCAGGGTTTTCTGGGATTGCAGTAAGCACCCTTCCTATCCTTTTCTGTTTAGTTAGTTTGGGCCCCAACGTTTGCTCATGCTATTTTCTGTCTGTGTCAGTATTTCTTCTTGTCTAACCGCCATTACATGTTTGGGGGCTATTATCTTTGGGGTTCTGCTCCGGGGCAGATAGCTTTCCTATTTCTATCTTTAGGTGTAGTTAGTTTCTCAGGCTGTGACGAGGCGTCTAGGACCAACGCAGGAACGCTCCACGGCTGCCTCTAGTTGTGGTGGTTAGTCAGGGTACTGCAATCTCATAGATTCCAACTGCTCTGGTGTATTGCCTTTTTTACCTGCACTCCTCAGCTACCGAAACATAACACATACTGGTGGTCGTCGACTATGTCACCCGGTACCCGGAGGCTATACCAGTACGCCACACCTCGGCAAAACTTATTGCCCGAGAACTGTTTGCCATGTTCTGTCGCCTGGGACTACCTAAGGAGATCCTGACGGATCAGGGGACCCCCTTTATGTCCAAGGTGACAAGAGAACTGTGCAAACTGCTAAAAATTAAACAATTGCGCACCTCGGTGTACCACCCTCAAACCGACGGGTTAGTAGAACGGTTCAATAGAACCCTCAAGTCCATGTTAAAAAAGGTGGTTTCTAAGGATGGAAGGGATTGGGACATGTTGCTACCCTATTTGATGTTCGCTGTTCGGGAGGTACCCCAGGCTTCCACAGGGTTCTCTCCCTTTGAGTTATTGTACGGCAGACACCCTAGGGGTCTGTTGGACGTAGCCAAAGAGACATGGGAACAAGAGCCGACTCCACATAAGAGTATAATTGAACACGTGGCTAGTATGCAGGACCGGATCGCGGCGGTCATGCCCATCGTGAAAGAACATCTGTTAGATGCCCAGGCAACCCAGAGGCGCACATATAATAAAAGAGCCAGAGTCAGGTCTTTTAACAAGGGCGAGACGGGTATTAGTACTGGTACCCACAGCCGAGAGTAAGCTCATGGCCAAGTGGCAAGGGCCATATGAGATTCGAGAAAAGGTGGGGGAGGTAAATTACCGGGTGTATCAGCCCGGAAGGAGGAAACCTGAGCAGATTTACCATGTAAACCTGCTAAAGCCTTGGAAAGATCGAGAGTGTTTAGTTACAGACATCACCCCGGGCATATCACCAGAGAGTTCTCTACCTTCAGCCAGGGAAGCATCCAAGGGGGAGGTCAGGATAAGTGATGCCCTCACTAAACAGCAGTGACGAGAGGCTCGCTCCCTGGTGCAAAACAATACCGACGTGTTCTCAGAGCTACCAGGTAGGACTACGGTTATCCAACATGACATTGTCACCGAACCTGGGGTAAGGGTGCGAATAAGACCGTACCGGGTGCCCGAAGCCCGGAGGCAAGCCATCACGGCTGAGGTAAAACAAATGCTTCAGTTAGGCGTCATAGAGGAATCACGGAGTGAGTGGGCTAGCCCCATTGTATTGATTCCAAAACCAGACGGATCATTACGCTTCTGTAATGATTTCCGGAAATTGAATGAAGTGTCAAAGTTCGACCTTTATCCAATGCCCCGGGTGGACGAGCTGATTGAGAGACTGGGGCAGGTCCAGTACTTTACCACGCTCGATCTCACCAAGGGTTACTGGCAGGTACCTCTCACAGATTCGGCGAAGGAAAAGACCGCCTTCGTAACTCCGGAGGGTCTATTTCACTATGTGGTCTTACCTTTTGGGTTACATGGGGCCCCGGCTACATTTCAGAGATTGATGGACATAGTGCTCAAGCCTCATCAGGAATACGCATCCGCGTATCTAGATGATATCATCATATTTAGCACCGACTGGCAAACGCACCTAACACACGTACAAGCGGTGCTGGATTCTCTCAGAGCCGCGGGGTTAACGGCAAACCCAAAAAAATGTGCGATAGGGCTGGAGGAAGCTCGATATTTGGGGTATGTGATAGGCCGAGGAGCTATCAAGCCCCAAATCAATAAAGTTGAGGCCATAAAAAACTGGCCTAAACCATCGAGTACAAAACAGGTGAGGGCGTTCCTTGGCATCCTTGGGTATTACCGCCGGTTTATACCTAATTTTGCCGGGCGAACGGCGGCCCTGACCGATCTCTTGAAAGGAAAAAAAACGGTAATGGTTCGGTGGAACCCTCAGGCAGAAGAAGCCTTTCAGTCCATGAAGTTGGCCCTGTGTGGACAGCCGGTCCTCATCAGCCCCAACTTCAATGAAACCTTCATTGTACAGACAGATGCCTCGGAGGTAGGACTAGGGGCGGTGTTGTCACAAAAAGTGAATGGTGAAGAGCACCCGGTCACCTACTTGAGTAGAAAACTTGTCCCGGCAGAGAAAAACTATAGCGTGGTAGAGAAGGAGTGTTTGGCTATTAAGTGGGCCTTGGAATCACTACGTTATTATTTACTCGGGCGTCAGTTCCGCTTGGTGACGGACCACTCACCCTTGGTATGGATGAGGAATGCCAAGGAGAGGAATGCGCGAGTCACCAGGTGGTTCCTGTCACTGCAAAATTTCAGTTTCTCTGTAGAACATCGCCCTGGGAAGTTGCAAGCAAACGCGGATGCCCTGTCCCGGGCACCCTGTATGGTGGCAAATGTTCAACCTCCCAAGTTTGAACAGAGGGGGGGGGATATGTGAGGCAGTGACCGGGATCGTTTACGAGGGACGTTATATTTCCCCCAGAATGTGTACAGAGACCTATTAAAGCCATTGGAGTGCATTGCAGTCACACACACAGCTGCGGCTGCAATGCAGGAATGAAGGTGAGCAATGACCTAGTCAGACTACCTGGCTAAGGCAGATTAAGTAAAATCCGGCAGGGCCTTCATTTCTTGGAGGAGGTCACAGGAGGCAGTGGGGCGGCCTCCTCCCTCCAACCCGGGTTTTCCAGTGGCTTTTGCCACAGGTCTTTAAAACTCCTGCACTAAGGATTAGTGTTGTTCTATGTTTGGACCCTGCTAGGAGCATAGCAGGAAAGCTCCACAGGATTGTGTGTAGCTGAACCCACGCCTGGGACGGCTCTGCACCTGTCAGGCTCTGTTCGGCCCGGCGCGGCCGTTGTCCCCGGCAACCATTGTTTATGGATTGATGTTACCCCGGCTGCGTACCGGAGGACTTTTCTGTTTAACCCGTGAGTTGCTGAATAAAAGCTGTTTAATTTGGACTTGCTTGGGTCACTGCCTCAGTTACTGCACGGTGTGAACACCGCCGCCTTACAACTACTTGACATTAAGTCCTGAAAAGCACCTGAAGGGTTAATATACTGACAGCAGGTTTTAATATGTTGAGGGGTGCTGTTTTTTTTTTCAATTAGTATCACTTTCGGGGATTTTCTAATATATAGATGTCACTTCAAACCTGAATAGGTCTTTAAAAAAATTGTAAATTTCATTGAAAAAATGACTGCTACAATTTTAAACCTTCAAATAAAAACATTTTGCAGATGGTGCTGATGTAAAGCAGACATGAGGGAAATATTATTTATTAACTATTTTGTGTGGTATGACTACCTGGATTAAAGGGATAATCAAAAAGTTTGAAAATTTGACAATTTAAAAAAAAAAAAACGTGTCAAATTCCTGATATTTTTATCAATAAACATGAAACATATTAAACTAAATTTACCATTATCATAAAGCATAATGTGTCATGAAAAACAATCTCAAAATTGGCAGGTTCTCAATGGAATTGAGATCTGGGGAGTTCCCTGGCCTCGACAGCGCTGCAGCCAATTAGCGGCTCCAACAGGCTAGTCAGTCTACTCGGGCAGACTGATGAGCTGCAGCACTGAAGCCATACTGACAATAATTGCCATGTTGCCAGGTCATGCTTTTCACACAATGAACATATAAAATATAACCCAATGCTCAAAGGTGGAATTGTGAATTTTTATAATTTCAATTGCACTTGGACCCTTATTTCTGACTTTACAGTACACTATGTGGTAAACTGAATCAAATCTAGAACACTTCATGCAAAAATCATGCCCTCATATCAACAAAACACGGATTTTGGTAAAGACTTACCTGTAAAATCCTTTTCAGCGAAGGAAGGAAGAGAGACACAGTAATTCATTACTGATGGGTAGGCGGAGCCCCAGATCAGGATGTTACCTCAGATCAAAAGAGTGATGACTGGCTGGCCCCTCCAGCTCGGGCTCCTCCTACTCAGCTCCAGTCGTATCAAAGCTTTTAGGAAAAGAGCCAAGATCACCAGCGGAGCAACATAACCCCTTCTGAAGGAACTTCAGAGAAAAAACACAAGGATACAGGTTATGCATGCAAAGAAAGCCAAAAACCACAGAGTTCCAGGTACTACTCACGGAACCTGACTACTGCGATGAGCTGGCGATGCTGGAACAGAGCCTTAGCGCGCTGACCTCAGCCCAGATAATCGCTATCAGATAAGGGTCGCGCTGCATCTGAAAACATCAACACACTTCTGCCGTGGGAGGGTGCTGTGTCTCTCTTCCTTCCTTCGCTGAAAAGGATTTTACAGGTAAGTCTTTACCAAAATCCGTGTTTCAGCTGCAGATGAAGGAAGAGAGCCACAGTAATTCATTACTGATGGGACGTCCCAAAGCAGTTCAAAAATAAGGGTGGGAAAAAACCAATAAAAGGCAGAAACCCAACAACCTTAACAATAAAGCGCAACCAGCGCTAAACACAAGTTCATCCAGAACTTTAAACTACAGCTGCCTGCAGGACCCTACGTCCGAGGGCTGCATCAGCGGAAGCACTGACGTCCACTTTATAAAATCTTGTAAACGTGTGGACAGAGCGCCAAGTCGCCGCTCGGCAAAGCTGCACTGCCGAAGCACCTTGATGAAAAGCCCACGATGAAGCCACAGCTCTCGTGGAATGGGCACGAATCTTAATCGGGCAAGATTCACCCCGAAGACGGTAAGCTTCCAAAATAGCTGACCGGATCCAACGAGCTATAGAACCCTTGGAAGCTCGTTGACCACGCCGACGACCTGCCGGAACCACAAACAGGGAGTCCGTCTTACGAAAACCTTGAGTAATAGATAGATAAAACTTCAAGGCCCGCACTAAATCCAATGTGTGTAAATCTCGCTCTTTCGTATTCTTCGGATCCGGACAGAGTGAGGGCAACACAATATCCTGGTTAACATGAAATTGTGACACCACTTTAGGCAAAAAATCACCCCGAGTGCGAAGCACTACACGATCCGGAAAAAACTCCAGAAAAGGAGGCGAGCAAGAAAGAGCTGCCAATTCAGAAACTCTCCTCAAGGAAGTGACTGCAACAAGGAAAGCCACCTTCCAAGAAAGTAAAGAAAGGCTAGCAGAAACCATAGGTTCAAAAGGTTTATGCTGAAGAGCCTCCAAAACAAGGTTGAGCCGCCAAGGAGACACAGGTGCCTTCCGCGGCGGAAACTTACGAGAGATACCTCGGAAAAAAGAGATCACGTCTCTATTCGAAGCAATGGTTCTCCGGAATAATAAGGACAGAGCAGAAATCTGACCTTTCAGAGTGCTAACTGCCAAACCCTTGTCTAGCCCATGTTGCAGAAAAGCCAACAGGTTGGGAATGGAAAACTTTCTCGGGTTCCGAGAAGACCCCAAACACCACGAAAAGAAGGTTTCCCAAATTTTGTGGTAAATCCTAGAAGTAGCCGGACATCTTGCAGCACGAAGGGTAGCAATGACCTCGGCTGAAAAACCTCTACGGGTCAAGATCTCGGTCTCAAGAGCCACGCCGTCAAACGCAGGGACATCAAGTCCGGATGACAAATGGGCCCCTGAGTCAACAAGTCCTGTTGAAGAGGGAGTGGAAACGGAGGTGCCGCCAACAGCGACATTATTGTCGAGAACCACACCCTTCTTGGCCAGTCTGGAGCTATCAGAATAGCTGGAATTCTCTCTAGTCTGATCCGACGCAGCACTAGAGGAAGTAAGGATATCGGCGGGAATACATAGATCAGCTTGAACTGATCCCACTGAGCCACTAGAGCATCCACCGCCACCGCCTTCGGGTCCTTGTACCTGGACATGAATGTCGGTAACTTGGCATTGGACCTGGAAGCCATCAAATCCACTTGGGGGGTTCCCCAGCGAGAGCACAGTAGTGCAAAGACTTCCGGGTGGAGGCTCCATTCCCCGGGATCCATCCTTCTGCGACTGAGAAAGTCCGCTGTAATATTCTGGACCCCTGGAATGTGAATCGCCGAAATGGCTGGTACATTGGCCTCTGCCCAAATCAGAATTCGGGACACCTCTACCATGAGTCTGGAACTCCTTGTCCCACCTTGGTGATTGATATACGCGACAGCCGTCGCATTGTCTGTCTGCACACGGACTGGCAGACCGCTCAAAGGGACCGTCCAATGTTGGAGGCAAAGAAAAATCGCCCTCAATTCCAGGATGTTGATCGGAAGCACAGACTCTTCCGGTGACCATACCCCCTGAATCCAGAGATTGGTCCAAACACCCCCCCAGCCCGTCAGGCTGGCATCGGTGGTTATGACTGACCACTTCAGAGGGAGGAAAGACTTCCCCAGGGAGAATGCCCCTGGACGTAACCACCATTCTAGAGAATCCCGCACCGCGCGAGAAATGGTGACACTGCAATCCAGCGATTGCGACTGGTTCCATCGACTCAAGATGAACCTTTGAAGAGTCCTGGAGTGGAACTGGGCAAAAGGAATTGCCTCCATTGACGCCACCATCAGTCCCAGAAGACGCATACACTTCCGTAGGGACATTGCCGTTGAGGCTGTCATAATCTGTACATGTCGAAGAAGACATGACTGTTTGTCTGGTGGTAAGGAAACTACCGACCGAAACGTGTCGAGATGCATTCCCAAAAAGAGAATTGTCCTTGATGGTTCCAGGGACGACTTCTCCCAATTGACCAGCCAACCGAAGTCTTTCAGAAACTGAAGAGACAAATCCCGAGCCGTCAATGCCTCCTCCTCCGAGGAAGACACGATCAAAAGATCGTCCAGATAAGGGAGAATCGTAATCCCCTGTCTTCGAAGGAGTGCCATGAGGGGCGCCAGAACTTTTGTAAAGACCCTTGGCGCTGAGGCTAAGCCGAACGGCAGAGCCACGAACTGGTAATGATTCTGACCTATGGCAAATCGAAGAAAGCGCTGATGAGCCTTTCCGATGGGAATATGCAAATAGGCGTCGCGAATGTCGATTGACACCAGAAAATCGTTCTGTGACAGAGCTGCCACAACGGAACGAAGCGACTCCATGCGAAATTTCCGGGTATGGACATGCCGGTTTAATCGCTTGAGATCCAGAATCGGGCGAAATTTGTTCTCCTTTTTGGGAACTATAAAAAGGTTGGAATAAAAACCTTTTCCTCGGTCCTCTGACGGAACCGGTATCACTACACCCTTTTGTAGTAGCGATTCGACCTCTCGCTGTAGAGCGACAACAAGCTCGGGTTCCGACGGAACGCGAGATTGACAAAAAACATTTGGGGGTTGAGAAGCAAACTCTATGAAATAGCCTGCCGACACTATCCGCGTTACCCAGGAATCTGGAACGCGAGCCATCCAAGTCTCCTTGAAAAGAAGCAGGCGACCCCCCACTCGAGAATCCTCGAGTGGACCCTGGCGTCAATCCGACTTTGCGGGTTTCTTGTCAAGCTCCCGCTTGTTCTGGCGGAAACTCTGCTTCCAGGGAGTACGAGTTTTCTGAGAGGATTTCTTTCCTGAGAAAGAAGGACGACCCGATCCCCACGAGGAGTGACTAGATCGTCCTCGGCCCCGAAAGGACCGCCGACCACTATAAACACCAGGCTTACTGGACACCGAGGCCATGGCCCTTCGCTGTGGTAATGCTGATTCCTTTGCCTTAGCCTTGGAAATCAGCTCTGTGAGGTCGGATCCAAAAAGATGGCCACCCTTGTAAGGTAAGGCCAACAACCCTTGTTTGGAAACTGCGTCCCCGGCCCACTGTCTGAGCCATAAAGCTCTTCTGACTGTGACCGCTGAAGCTTGCGCTTTGGCCAGCAGAGATGCCGTATCCAGACCGGCATCAAAAATATAACAGGCTGCCGTTTCCAACCATTCACAAGTTTCCCGTATCTCAGATAACGGAGATTCATTTTGCAACTCCGTCTTCAGACGGGCCAACCAGCTTAGAGAAGCTCTAGCAGCACACATGGATCCTAGCACTGCTCGAAATCCATGACCCGCAGCCTCATAGCTTGCTTTTGCCGCCAATTCTGCCTTTCTATCCAAAGGCTCCTGTAAGCTCGCTTTTCCCTTAATAGGGAGTAGTGAGGATTTACTAAGCTGAGATAAGGACACATCCACTTCAGGAGCAGAAGTCCAATTAGCCTTTAACTCCGTAGAGCAAGGATAAAGTGTATCAAAGAAATGCGTTCCATGAAAACGCTTATCTGGACATAGACGTTCCTCCTCTATTACACCATTAAGCTCATCCAGAGCTGGCAATGTTGTGCGCGAAGCACGGGACTCCTGGAACATGCGTGCTGTTTTACCAGGACGACTAGTTACCTCCTCCGGTAACTGTAATATCACTCTCATGGCTTCAATTAATGCCTCCGTACGCTTCGCCATAGAGGAACGCCCCTGCGGCTCGTCCGCATCTGAATCGGATATTTCTCCATCCGAATATAAAGGGGAACTCTGCCCAATATCAGATACATCTGACTCGCTCCGTGTAGAGGCCGGTAACGGCCTGCGTCGCTTCCTCTGAGAGGAATTAGCAGACACATATTGACCTAAAAGGTCAGATAAGTTATTAATCGATCGAGCGATATCATCCAATTTTCCACCGCTGTCGACCGCAGCGCTAGACGCTGTGGAGGTCTGCGTATCTGATTGCCGCAATGGCACTGGGACGTGATCCGCGGCATCTGAACTCTGTTCAGACATGTCTCATCTGAATGAGCAGGTCAAAGCGGTAATACCAGCAAAAAACTATGCGGTTTGTTTTTTTTTTTTTTTTTTTTTTTTCAAACGCTGAAGGGTTAACGCTCCACCAAGCAGAGTTACCCCAGCGGTATTCAGTCAGCAAATTTAGCAGGTAGAAATAACCCTCAAAAGGGGTTAATATTGCAAACTCACCAAAAATATATATATTTGTGAGCCCCAGCCAATTTTCATGTCTCTGATGAGACTGCAGCTGCAGGATAGCGATCGCTGCGCTGCGGAGTGAGGAATCCACACTCACCCAGCTGGCCGTGGTGTCTATATGAGGAGGGGAGCGGTCCGAGGAGCCCAGGAGCCTGAGTAATGGCCGCCACAGTGAGGGGGTCGCAGGAGAAAAGCCAGAGCGCGCGTCTTCCTGCTCAAAAGACCGGGATAGTTAGGCCACGCCCCCTGCTAGCTCAAATAATGAGCGCGAAATCTCCCCGCTCCTGCTCCCTCTCTGTCCTGCAGCTATCTGCCTGCGGACAAAAAATCACCACATCTTCATGTAGAAGCGCTGTCACAGCAGCGCTGAAGCATACTGACTTTACATGTAGTAGCGCTGTCACAGTAGCGCTGAAGCATACTGACATTACATGTAGTAGCGCTGTCACAGTAGCGCTGAAGCATACTGATATTACATGTAGTAGCGCTGTCACAGCAGCGCTGAAGCTTACTGACATTTACATGTAGTAGCGCTGTCACAGCAGCGCTGAAGCTTACTGACATTACATGTATTAGCGCTGTCACAGCAGCGCTGAAGCTTACTGACATTTACATGTAGTAGCGCTGTCACAGCAGCGCTGAAGCATACTGACATAGTAACGCTGACATTAATAATAGCGCTGCTCATTCAGACGCTAAAGCACTCACACATAATTATTATGAAAATTTGTGTGGAGTACTCACCAGCCAAGGCGCCACAGGGACCCTCAGGGGTTTCTGGCGCAGTGCCCATGCTTCCCCCCAGGGCGAAGAACGCAGTGACCGCACGTGTGGTTTGCGTTCCCGCCAGAGAAGCTCTCCTCATCCCCCAGGGCCGGCAAGGATTCTGCAGGGACTTTGAGTGAATACAGATCCGCCAAGGGAGAGGTTGGGGTACAGCAGCGCTGATACCCCTGAGACCTCTAGACCAACTAGTGATCCAAGTCTCCTGTCCGAATATTAAAATAATAAAATTTTCTGAGGAGCTGCATTAGCAGCGACCATCCTCTGGACCTCAAATCTTAGACTGGAGCTGAGTAGGAGGAGCCCGAGCTGGAGGGGCCAGCCAGTCATCACTCTTTTGATCTGAGGTAACATCCTGATCTGGGGCTCCGCCTACCCATCAGTAATGAATTACTGTGGCTCTCTTCCTTCATCTGCAGCTGAAAAAGTAAAGATGCTACGGCTCTTAGGATGAAAAAACTAAGGTGGAAAAATAGATATTGGCCACTTCAATAAGGGATTAAAGAACAGGTATAGTTTGGAATTATGTGTTAGCATGGTTCATATCAATAGGATACACACGTTATAAAGGATTACCAACCTCACTTGATTTCATTATACTAAAGAGTGGAAACATAAATGCAGGAACCAGCGCTGCGGCACCCAGAGGAATGGCCTCCGAAATCCAGAAAGTAGCTGTGATCAGTAATACATAAGCACATGCTGCCTCCTGGAGAACACAAAACACAAGATTACAATGTAACAACATAACCTCACATTAGAAGACATTTATCAAAAATTGTGTAAAGCAGAAGACCGGTCATGTTAAGAGGACCTGTGGTTTATCTTAACTAGCCAGATGGGGGTCAGCAAGAAGTAAATCTGAGTAGATGCAGGGCCCACGATGGTGATCTGGGTCAGCGCACTCCATAAATGATGAGGTAGACAATAGGCCTAGGCCCTAGTACAACTCATGTGCACAGTACTTCAAACTCAAAAGGAATCAGTAGTCCATAAAGCAGAACAGAGAACCAACATTTCATCAAGACCTTTTCTCTACTAAGTGAGAGTCAGCTCCGCATTGGGGTGGTTTTTTTTTTTACGCCTTGATCCTTTTGTTAAAAAGGTTGCCCACTACTAGGACAAC
Source organism: Oophaga sylvatica (assembly GCA_033576555.1). Taxonomy (NCBI): domain Eukaryota; kingdom Metazoa; phylum Chordata; class Amphibia; order Anura; family Dendrobatidae; genus Oophaga; species Oophaga sylvatica. Next base: position 113,286,176 of record JARQOD010000010.1, on the reverse strand, counting down.
CTGTTCTTGAACACAATGTTTGGCCCCCATAAAATAATAAAGCTTATACTCACCTCCTGTCCTGGCGCCGGTCACTTACGTGGTTTCGGCACAGGTGGCAAGCATAGGCTTTATTATTTTATCGCGGCCAAGCGAGGGGTATGACAAGAGGTTGTCCAAGTGGTGGAGAACATCTTTATGTTTATCACTGCTTTCATATCTTCATCTCAGTTTATACAACTTTATTTTATTTTCTACTTATAAGACAAGTTACCTCTTATAACCTCTTGGAGGTTTTCTAATATTTTTGAAACACTTTTCACATACTTGAGAACAAAAATTGTGCAGATTTTTCTCCACGGAAGTCATGAATGCGCATAAGTCTTGGATAACGTGGCTATCCTAGTGAAAACTCACTATGCGAACGGAATATCCGAGACAGAAATCTGAGGGTCAGACTTAGATTTTGCCATGGGAAAATCTGTAACATGTAAAACAGTCCAGTACTTCCCATGATATATTGGATGATTAGACCCTGGATATAAAGGAGAATGACAAGTGTAAAGTAGTCTTTGAACCATGGTATTGCTTTGACCGATGATTAGCGAAGTCAATTGTGATCGCACACACCAGTGCACCAGCGTAGTTGCCATCTCTAGGAAATAAAAATCATTCCTTTTCTTCTAATCTTATCCTCCTGACTACCATGTGCATAAGCAGTGTATTTCTACCTGCACTAGCTTGTCTTACGTACTGTACATTTAACCAAAAAAGTAAAAATATAGTAAGCGAGAACGGACATCTTCATCATTCCAAGTGACACGTCTGAGTCAGTTCACTGTGAAATAGCCGGTTTCCTATCTAGAAGAAAGCCCTTACTACCTCAATGCCAATGCGAATGAATGATTCATGATCAGTGACATGAAGCACCAACTGTACATCTTACCCGGAGAAATGAGTAACCAAGGGTGAGCAAACTTCCTGAAAGTCACACCACAGCTTTCTAGGTTTCCACATGCTAATTATAACACTGTTCCACTCTGAGGCCTTCAATATACTGGTATGAATGAAGGATAGCTGCGACTGGGAACACACACTGGCGTCAGAGCCCAAAACAGACCCCTCATTGTGTCTTGTAATACACCTTCCTACTGTATGTAAGGGTTTAGCACAGACACTGTATATGTGTAAGGGTGAAATAAGCTCTACATATTATATCAGATTGTGAGCCTGTATAATACGACAGAGAAAGAAAAACATGATACTTTTACAGAAACCTCTACAACTGAGAAGGGTGCAAATAAGAAATTAAAAAACAAAAATGCACAATCTGATGTGTTGTCTCCCAGGTATATGCTGGAGTTTCACCAAGTAGACAACTTCTTTTTGTGGTAAACTTTTAATAAAAAGTGATGAAACAAAATGAGAATCCCCTTGAGGGCTTGTTTATACGACCGCATTTTCGGCCCACGTTCAGTACGTGAAAAAGACGTGCAGCACACGGATCAATGTTGTTCAATGGGACCATGCAGAGGAGAGATTTTTCACTGATCAAATCTGTGTGTTGGGGGGAAAAAATAAAAATAAAAAAAAGACGGCATGCACTAGTGTTTTCCATAAATCAGATGAGACTAACCCATTCAAGTCTATGGGTGTGTGAAAATAATGGGATTCCATACGGAGACTGCTGCTGTAAAAAAACAAAATTCTACAAATATAGCAAATGAAAAAAAAAAACATTATACTTTTCTGGATGAAACTGACCAATTTTTGCATAGTCATGTGAGCCTACCCATACAAGGAATCTGTTAGCCGAAATTGACATATAAATACTGCATATGACAGGGTTCTTTACAGTTAGAGCAGTCAGACTGTGGAATGCTCGACCACAGGAGGTAGTAATGGTAGACACTGACAGCTTTTAAAAACCAGCTGATTTTGACACACATAACACGGTGGGTTATAGTTAGATTTTAGCGAATTTGTTCCATACGCCGCTTATTCGACAAGTTATAGCGCTTACTGAATAAAATACAGCGGGAACCCGGATACATGGAGCGCGCCCGCTGATCAGCGCCGCAGCTGCATGTGTCGCGGCTGTGTCACAGTCACAGCACATGTATGGAGAGCCCAATACACAGACTCTCCATGTATGTGCTGTGACTGACACGGCCGCGAAACATGCAGCTTCGGCGCCAATCAGCTGGTCAGCCGGCATGATCCAGGAAGCCAGGTTCCTGCTGTATTTTATTCGGTAAGCGCTATAGCTTTTCTAATAAGCGGGGAAACGAACAAATTAGCTCAACTCTAGTTATAGTTAGATTAGTGACAAAATGTACAATTGGTGGAGAAAAGTTGAACTTGATGGACCGGGGTCTTTTTTCAACCCATGTAACTATGTAGGGAGAAAAAAAAAACACTCTTTTCCCACTCGTAGTGTTGTAATTGCTGTTTCTATTCTGCAGAAATTAAAGTTTATTGAAATATACTAATTAATCTGCTGAGTTGGCGTGGTTATACACTGGTTACACATGCCTCCACCTCCTGCACTGGTGACTGACAGCACTGGTGTGCCTGGAGGAGCAGTGCACACAAATCCCACTGCTGTCAGTCATCATTGAGGAAGGCAGTGATCAGAACACTAGAGGGGCGACTGTTATAAAGGAGTGGTGGCGAACCTATGGCACACGTGCCAGATGGGGCACGCAGAGCACTCACGGTCGGCATGCGTGCCATCTCCTGAAAACTAGCTTTGCCACCACTCTCCTCAGCCAGCTCGTAATCTCCCGCACCCTCATCACTAGCGCCGGTGCTGCGGCCACTCTCCTCTGCTCCTAATTCTCCCATCAGGCCGCGCACCGTTCCATCAGTCTGCACACGTGCTGAGAACGGGGTTGGCGTGGGCTGAGGAAAGTGGTGGAGGCGTTATTGCCGAGATAGCGTGCATGCCCACAGGTAGGACTGATATATGAAGAGACCAGATCAGCGTTGGAACAGGCAGATGTGAGTTTTTTTTTTCTTTAATGCGAGGCCATTATACCATATGCATCATCATGTGGGGCCATTATACCGTATGCATCATGTGGGGCCATTATACAGTATGCATCATCATGTGAGGCCATTATACAGTATGCATCACGTGAGGCCATTATACCGTATGCATCATCATGTGGGGCCATTATACCGTATGCATCATCATGTGGGGCCATTATACCGTATGCATCATCATGTGGGGCCATTATACTGTATTAATCATGTGAGGCCATTATACTGTATGCATCATGTGGGGCCATTATACTGTATGCATCATCATGTGGGGCCATTATACAGTATGCATCATCAAGTGGGGCCATTATACTGTGTTGGCACTTTGCGATAAATAAGTGGGTTTTAGATTGCAGTTTGGGCACTCGGTCTCTAAAAGGTTCGCCATCACTGTTATAAAGGCTATATCCGCTACAGTGCTATGAGCTTAGTTTAACAACAGTTTGGGCTGAGATTCCTTTAGGGATAATATTTTTGGATCATCACCTTTATTAGACGTGTACCCCAAAGATAGACTGACTAATTGGTGTCCAGCTACTTGAAATCCTAGCAATCAAGTGGCCCAGAGAGGTATTGCTAGTTCCTGTTAAAGTCAATGGGCTGCCATGTCACATAGACATATGGGTCCTCCAAGATGTAAGATGCTCTTTTAGCTAATTGTGGTCCTACATATTAAATTCTGATCGGCCTGAGAGTGCTCAATAAATCGTCCTTTGGCCACTAGCAGAAGGTCACGTGGACTGATCATTCTAAATACAGTTTTATCTTACCATGGTCAACCCAACAAATCACAAGTTCAGCATACAGAACAATCACTCTTATTTTCGAGAGATTGTCAGCTAAAATGTTCTGTTACCTTGTATATGTACAGCTTAAAAAAAAAGTTCCTGAAAAAGTTTCTGATTTTTTTTTAATTAAAAGGGTCGTTTAACTAGTGGACAATCTCAGCTTGGTCAATTTAGGACCTGAATTTAAATAAAATCAGTGCACACTCCCTTTTACAGGCATGCCGATCCTGTGATATTGGGGCTGCTGTCCCGAGAGTGTGACATGACTTGGTGTGTCACGTGCCAGCTACAAATAATCAGTGGTCTCTTGTCAGCTGCAGCCTTTACCGATGATGGAGCAGACGTCCATCATGATAGAAAATTGGTGAGCTGCGTCTGATGAGAGGTCGCCGAGTGGCTCCTGACTGCATGTGATACAAGTGCCAACATCGCTAGACCAGTGCCGAAGGCGAGCATAAACTGTTTTTATTAAAACTGGGATTCTAAATTAACTAAGTTACCAAGTAGCAGACAAACCCTTAAATTATTTGTATTTCTTACATACAAGATCTCCTTTGAGGCTGGTTTCATACATCTGGTGTTTTTTCTCATACACTGTGTGCAGAATTATTAGGCAAATGAGTATTTTGATCACATCATCCTTTTTATACCTGTTGTCCTACTCCGAGCTGTATAGGCTTGAAAGCTAACTGCCAATTATGTAAATCAGGTGATTTGCACCTCTGTAATGAGGAGGGGTGTGGTCTAATGACATCAACTCCCTATATAAGATGTGCTTAATTATTAGGCAACTTCCTTTCCGTTGGCAAAATGGCAAAATGGGTCAGAAGAGAGATTTGACGGACTCTGAAAAGTCAAAAATTGTGAGATGTCTTGCAGAGGGATGCAGCAGTCTGGCAGGCACGGCACTGACTAAGGAACGTGCCTCTGACTGTGTAGTCCCCATAGACCTTAGTTAGAGGGTCGGATAGCGGTGCCAGAATCCCCCCTCCCGCTATTCCCCCCCAGGTGAGGCTACACTGGGATCCCCGATTGACCAATAGGGAAAGGAGGTGGGGGCGGACAACCACACCCACGGGGGTTAAATTCAGGTACCAGGGGTCAGTGCTCCTTCTTTCTCCTCGGCTGACCCCTGGTAGCTGTTGTCGTGGATGGGGCCCCTTCAGGCAGACGCTCCGCACACTCCTCCAAGCCCCCAGAGCGCCTGCACATCATTGGTGGCACAGCTATGCGACGGGTCCCGGCCTCGTCCGTGGCCCGCCGGTGCAACCCCATCTGGGCCCCTGGGCCGGGCTGCGCCGCGTCGAACCACTGCGACCACCGCTCGCCGAGCCACTCGTCCCACGCTTCCTTTCCGCGCTGCTGCCTCGCCGTCGGGGGAGGGGCTCCGGCGTCCCTGTCTGTTGGCCCATCGGCGGGTTCCCGCTGTCCCACAGCGTCGGGCCCTGGGTGGGGGCTGCGGGCCGCGCGGCCTCCTCTGTCGGTGCTGCACGGATCCATGCAGCCGCGGCCTCCCCGGCTTCTTGGTCCCGCCCCCCGCGTCATGTCGGGGGCGAACCCATCCCCGCCCAAGCCACGCCCCTTGCCCAGACAGTGTCAGCCATATTCTTAGCCCCGCCCCTCCGCGTCATGCCAGGGGCGGGACCCACCCCAGGCCAAGTCACGCCCCCGCATCGCATCAGGGGGCGTGGCCCCCAGGTACCTCCCACCCATTCAAAAGAGAGGCAGGGATGCTCACAGGGAGCTGGCCTCGCCTCCCCAGTGGGCGCATGGATGCCGCCCACCAGGGGAGACTCCGGGGTCGGCCCAAGATCACAAAACGCTGCTGCAGAGCGCCCTGTTCCGTCCAACCATACGGAGCAGCGCGCTCCGCATCAAGTACAGTGTAACGCACCACGTCACGCACCAACACATAGCAACGCAGGCAATGCAACCGGGTTAACCATTCACTACACACCCCCACTGACACAGACATCACCCACTCACGGTGACCGGTCAATCGCACGCAGCGCGTCCCCCCTCCTCATATCGCCCCATCACTCAGCGCCCCGCGATGCATCCCCCAGCCGGAATGCTCACCTTGGGATACGGGGGCTGCGCATCCCCAGCGCACCCCATAGCCACGGCGGTCAAAGGCGCAGACGCCGCAGATCCTCCTCAGCTTCCTCCACGGAGGCCAACCGCCATTCCCACAGTCCCCGCAGCCACCGCCACCACCGCAGACGCAGCTCATGTAGCAGGTCCCGGTCTGCCAGATGGCGTTCCCTGTCCTCATCAGAATGGTCCGATGCTTCCGGGAGTTGCAGCAGTCGCTCTCACGCCTCCGCCAGAAGACGCCGACCACGCCGTTCACCGGCCAGAGAGTGTTCCTCGCCGCGCGGAGCCACCTCCGGCTGGTGCTTTAGTAACGAGTATTCCAGGTTTCCACCCTCAGAGCGAGCCGAACAGCTTCAGGCACCCAACAGGCATCGGCCGTCACATGCGCCATCCCTGGCTGCCAGCCGCGTCAGAGATCCATCCGCGCACCGTCTCATCCCGACAACGGAAGCCGGATTCCCAGAAGTCGCTCTCGACTTGCCACAGGCATCATCATCACCAGCCAGCGGCAGGGGAGTCCGATCCTCGGCTCCCTGGGCCTCCGGTCACCAGCGAGACAGCTCTGCAGCGAGAGCCGAAGCTCCTCTACCCCAGAGAGACGCACGGCCCGCACCAGACAGCGGTGAGTTATCCACGATCAGCGAGCACCACACCATACACAACTTAGGAGAGTCCGAGCTAGCGTCAGCTGTCAGGGTGCTGATTCAGCAGTTCTCACGCCCAGATGCGTCACCTGACACAAGGTCATCACCGCAAGCAACTAGCCAACGCAGAAGCGAATCGTAATGTGGAGTCAGCCCACTGGGCACGCACGTAGGACTAGAGACAAAGAAAAAGATCTGGAACAACGAGTACGTGGATATATGGTCGCTTCTATCAGCGGACCAGCCAACGGTAGAAAAGGATAGGTGGACCGGGAACGGTCGCACGATACCAGTAAGACAAAGGTAGCGCACACTATGAACAACTGGCTACAGACCTTCATGGTACTCAGGTATATTATGGGCCAGAAACACCCCGAGCGGTGTTGCAAGCTTTTTTTGTATCTAGACCTAGTGTACAACTCATACAAGGCCCATGGTGGTTCCGCATGGAGTCAATACAATGAGGAGTTTCGTAGACAGCTAAACCAGGAGCCCGATTTAGGATGGGGGTTAAGGCGACTGATGTATGGCTGCGACTCATGCTGTCGCAGAAACACCCATTTTCACCAATGGCCACTAGTCACTCAGCAGCCGCAGGCCAGAATTCAGTGGTCGTACGAAGACCAGGGGCCTGCATGTTATTTAACGAGGGAAACTGCCACTACCAGGGGTCCTGTAGATTTACACACAAATGCTCCGCTTGCGGGGGAGGACACCCTGCAGCGAGATGTTCCCGCAATGCAAACAAAGCCCATATCAGGCAGAACCCCAGTGAGCGTAACCGCAATGGGGCTCTGGCTAAACCTGTACCCCAATAAGCAAGCCGCACTGCAGCAGCGCGACGGTTTTAACCACGGGTTTTTCATCCCCTTCAGGAGCGCTGATGGAGCTTTTCGCATTAGTGGCTGCAGTCGATCTCTGGGGTTTCCAGTTGGAAAACATGAACATTAGAATTTTAACCAAATACCCGCGGACGGCAAAAAGTTTAAACAGCATGTCTTCCTCTTCCCCACGCTCTGCGCATCCGCATGCATAAATCCAAATGCGATCCCTCCGGCAGGGGCTCGTGGGTCCTCGTTAAGTCATCCGACGGCCCAGTATACCCGGTAATAATAGTCAAGCGCTACGCGAGCCTAAGACAGGGAGGCAGTTTCTTCCTCGCACACTCGGACGGGTCCCCCCACCAAGTATCAGTTTAGCGCAATTTTTAAACGGTGCCTTCAAAAAGCAGATTCTAACCCAGCAGAATACGGTACACATTCCTTTAGAATAGGAGCCGCCACCGAAGCTGAGAGAGCGGGAGTATCGGAAGAAGAGGTGCAGAGGATGGGTCGCTGGAAATCCTCATGGTTCGCCAGGTATATAAGACCGGACTTGCTCTATTAACACATCTTATGTTCACAGGAGCTTGTAACCCACAGTATGGATAGTAGGACACTCGTACGTCTTCTGGGTGAGGAAAAGGGCCGAACTGCGGCCAGGCGGTCTAAGCCTGGCTTGCCAGGGCTAAAGATCATTTGGAAAGGAATCAAAGGCCTAAAAAGGCAACAAATGTTTCCGGAGATGCTGAGCATCGCTATAAAGGCAAAGGGCGAATCAGAGGCCTAAAATGGCAACAAAGGTTCCCGGAGGTGCCGAGCAACGCTATAAAGGCTGATATTGGTTGGTAAAGGCAAAAGGGCCGGTGATATTGGTATAAAGGCAAAATGGCCGGTGATATTGGTATTGCACGCCGGTGGTAATGACCTGTGCACAAGAAAGAGCGCTGAACTTTGCACGGTAATGGCTTCGTACATTGAGCGCTTCACGTATCTTCTCCCACACATGGTTTTGGTATGGTCGGAGATAGTTCCGCGTGCGGTATGGAAGGGAGCGAACAAACCAAAGGCCGTTGAAAGATCAAGGAGAAAGGTCGATGCAAGGATGGCTAAGATCGTCAAAGGAGGTTTTGGCGTCGTGGTACGACATTACCAGTTGGAAGGAGACTGCTCAGGACTCCTGAGGCCGGATGGAGTCCATCTTACAGACGTCGGCCTTGATATATTTTTGTCGGGTTTACAGGATGGGGTTGAACAGGCCCTGAGGTCGATGGTGGGGGTCGGAGTCCTGTGTAGGTCATACACAGGATCCTCAATGGCGGTAATGCCGGGAGGGGCAAGGGGGCGTAACCCTCGTTGGCCAGCTCGCAGGTCTATCACAGACAGAGCCTGCGGCGACCGAGCCGGTTGCAGAACTTAACTTGCCCCTCCCCGCATGGTGTAATTTAATTAATAAACTGTGACCGACCTGTTCAACCCATCACTGGCTTGTTTTTGTTTTATTGGGGGGTCTAGCGGGAGGGGGGGAATGCACCCTCTACGCCAAAATGCAGTCTGGCAGGCACGGCACTGACTAAGGAGCATGCCTCTGACTGCGTAGCCCCCATAGACCTTAGCTAGAGGGTCAGATAACGGTGCCAGAATCCTCCAACCTCCCTCTATTCCCCCCCAGGTGAGGCTACACTGGAACCCCCGACTGACCAATAGGGAAAGGAGGAGGGGGCGGACAGCAACACCCACGGGGGTTAAATCCAGGTACCAGGGTGCAGCGCTCCCTCTCTCTAGTCGGCTGACCCCTGGTAGCTGTTGTCCCGCCCTCCCTCCCTTAAGTATATATGTCGTCTTTTGGTTTTGCCTGTGCAATCATATACCCCTTTTAAAAAAAATAAATAAATCTTTTTCTCTGTTATTCGTCTTGTTTTAAGTCACAGCGGTAATGCCGGGAGGGCAAAGGGCGTAACCCTCGTTGGCCGGCTCGCATGTCTATCACAGACAGGGCCTGCGGCGACCGAGCCGGTTGCAGAACTTAACTTGCCCCTGCCCGCATGGTGTAATTTAATTAATAAACTGTGACTGGCCCGTTCAACCCATCACTGGATTGTTTTCGTTTTATTGGGGGGTCTAGCGGGAGGGGGGATGCACCACCTATACCAAAACGGGTCTACGCAGGCTTGAAATTGCCAAACTTTTGAAGCGTGATCACCGAACAATCAAGCGTTTCATGGCAAATAGCCAACAGGGTAGCAAGAAGCGTGTTGATGAAATAAGGCGCAAAATAACTGCCCATGAATTGAGGAAAATTAAGCGTGAAGCTGCCAAGATGCCATTTGCCACCAGTTTTGCCATATTTTAGAGCTGCAACGTTACTGGAGTATCAAAAAGCACAAGGTGTGCCATACTCAGGGACATGGCCAAGGTAAGGAAGGCTGAAAAACGACCACCTTTGAACAAGAAACATAAGATAAAACGTCAAGACTGGGCCAACAAATATGTTAAGACTGATTTTTCTAAGGTTTTATGGACTGATGAAATGAGAGTGACTCTTGATAGGCTAGATGGATTGGCCCATGGCTGGATGAGTAAAGGGCAGAGAGCTCCACTCCGACGCCAGCAAGGTGGAGGTGGGGTACTGGTATGGGCTGGTATTAATAATGAACTTGTGGGACCTTTTCAGGTTGAGGATGGAGTGAAGCTCAACTCCCAGACCTACTGCCAGTTTCTGGAAGACACCTTCTTCAAGCAGTGTTACAGGAAGAAGTCGGTATCGTTCAAGAAAAACATAATTTTCATGCAGGACAATGCTCCATCACATGCATCCAAATACTCCACACTGTGGCTGGCCAGTAAAGGTTTAAAAGAAGAAAAAATAATGACATGGCCCCCTTGTTCACCTGATCTGAACCCATAAAGAACCTGTGGTCCCTCATAAAATGTGAGATCTACAGGGAGGGAAAACATTACACCTCTCGGAACAGTGTCTGGGAGGCTGTGGTGGCTGCTGCACGCAATGTTGATCGTAAACAGATCAAGCAACTGACTGAATCTATAGCTGGAAGGCTTTTGAGCGTCATCGTAAAGAAAGGTGACTATATTGGTCACTGATTTTTTTTTGTTGTTTTTGAATGTCAGAAATGTTTATTTCTAAATTTTGTGTATATTAGTTTACCTGGTGAAAATAAACAAGTGAGATGGGTATATATTTGTTTTTTATTAAGCTGCCTAAGGGCCTGTGCACACATTTCGGATTTGCCTGCGGATTTTTCCGCGCCGAAACCGCACCTCTTGGCAGAAACCGCAGGCGAGGTTTTGACGCGGTTTTTCATGATTTTTCTCATGCGGTTTTGTATGCGGTTTTGACAGCTAAATAAAGATATGTTTAACCAAAAAACACGGATTTTGGTAAAGTCTTACCTGTAAAATCCTTTTCAGCGAAGGAAGGAAGAGAGACACAGTAATTCATTACTGATGGGTAGGCGGAGCCCCAGATCAGGATGTTACCTCAGATCAAAAGAGTGATGACTGGCTGGCCCCTCCAGCTCGGGCTCCTCCTACTCAGCTCCAGTCGTATCAAAGCTTTTAGGAAAAGAGCCAAGATCACCAGCGGAGCAACATAACCCCTTCTGAAGGAACTTCAGAGAAAAAACACAAGGATACAGGTTATGCATGCAAAGAAAGCCAAAAACCACAGAGTTCCAGGTACTACTCACGGAACCTGACTACTGCGATGAGCTGGCGATGCTGGAACAGAGCCTTAGCGCGCTGACCTCAGCCCAGATAATCGCTATCAGATAAGGGTCGCGCTGCATCTGAAAACATCAACACACTTCTGCCGTGGGAGGGTACTGTGTCTCTCTTCCTTCCTTCGCTGAAAAGGATTTTACAGGTAAGACTTTACCAAAATCCGTGTTTCAGCTGCAGATGAAGGAAGAGAGCCACAGTAATTCATTACTGATGGGACGTCCCAAAGCAGTTCAAAAATAAGGGTGGGAAAAAACCAACAAAAGGCAGAAACCCAACAACCTTAACAACAAAGCGCAACCAGCGCTAAACACAAGTTCATCCAGAACTTTAAACTACAGCTGCCTGCAGGACCCTACGTCCGAGGGCTGCATCAGCGGAAGCACTGACGTCCACTTTATAAAATCTTGTAAACGTGTGGACAGAGCGCCAAGTCGCCGCTCGGCAAAGCTGCACTGCCGAAGCACCTTGATGAAAAGCCCACGATGAAGCCACAGCTCTCGTGGAATGGGCTCGAATCTTAATCGGGCAAGATTCACCCCGAAGACGGTAAGCTTCCAAAATAGCTGACCGGATCCAACGAGCTATAGAACCCTTGGAAGCTCGTTGACCACGCCGACGACCTGCCGGAACCACAAACAGGGAGTCCGTCTTACGAAAACCTTGAGTAATAGATAGATAAAACTTCAAGGCCCGCACTAAATCCAATGAGTGTAAATCTCGCTCTTTCGTATTCTTCGGATCCGGACAGAGTGAAGGCAACACAATATCCTGGTTAACATGAAATTGTGACACCACTTTAGGCAAAAAATCACCCCGAGTGCGAAGCACTACACGATCCGGAAAAAAACTCCAGAAAAGGAGGCGAGCAAGAAAGAGCTGCCAATTCAGAAACTCTCCTCAAGGAAGTGACTGCAACAAGGAAAGCCACCTTCCAAGAAAGTAAAGAAAGGCTAGCAGAAACCATAGGTTCAAAAGGTTTATGCTGAAGAGCCTCCAAAACAAGGTTGAGCCGCCAAGGAGACACGGGTGCCTTCCGCGGCGGAAACTTACGAGAGATACCTCGGAAAAAAGAGATCACGTCTCTATTCGAAGCAATGGTTCTCCGGAATAATAAGGACAGAGCAGAAATCTGACCTTTCAGAGTGCTAACTGCCAAACCCTTGTCTAGCCCATGCTGCAGAAAAGCCAACAGGTTGGGAATGGAAAATTTTCTCGGGTTCCGAGAAGACCCCAAACACCACGAAAAGAAGGTTTCCCAAATTTTGTGGTAAATCCTAGAAGTAGCCGGACATCTTGCAGCACGAAGGGTAGCAATGACCTCGGCTGAAAAACCTCTACGGGTCAAGATCTCGGTCTCAAGAGCCACGCCGTCAAACGCAGGGACATCAAGTCCGGATGACAAATGGGCCCCTGAGTCAACAAGTCCTGTTGAAGAGGGAGTGGAAACGGAGGTGCCGCCAACAGCGACATTATTGTCGAGAACCACACCCTTCTTGGCCAGTCTGGAGCTATCAGAATAGCTGGAATTCTCTCTAGTCTGATCCGACGCAGCACTAGAGGAAGTAAGGATATCGGCGGGAATACATAGATCAGCTTGAACTGATCCCACTGAGCCACTAGAGCATCCACCGCCACCGCCTTCGGGTCCTTGTACCTGGACATGAATGTCGGTAACTTGGCATTGGACCTGGAAGCCATCAAATCCACTTGGGGGGTTCCCCAGCGAGAGCACAGTAGTGCAAAGACTTCCGGGTGGAGGCTCCATTCCCCGGATCCATCCTTCTGCGACTGAGAAAGTCCGCTGTAATATTCTGAACCCCTGGAATGTGAATCGCCGAAATGGCTGGTACATTGGCCTCTGCCCAAATCAGAATTCGGGACACCTCTACCATGAGTCTGGAACTCCTTGTCCCACCTTGGTGATTGATATACGCGACAGCCGTCGCATTGTCTGTCTGCACACGGACTGGCAGACCGCTCAAAGGGACCGTCCAATGTTGGAGGCAAAGAAAAATCGCCCTCAATTCCAGGATGTTGATCGGAAGCACAGACTCTTCCGGTGACCATACCCCCTGAATCCAGAGATTGTTCCAAACACCCCCCCAGCCCGTCAGGCTGGCATCGGTGGTTATGACTGACCACTTCAGAGGAGGAAAGACTTCCCCAGGGAGAATGCCCCTGGACGTAAAACCCCCATTCTAGAGAATCCCGCACCGCGCGAGAAATGGTGACACTGCAATCCAGCGATTGCGACTGGTTCCATCGACTCAAGATGAACCTTTGAAGAGTCCTGGAGTGGAACTGGGCAAAAGGAATTGCCTCCATGGACGCCACCATCAGTCCCAGAAGACGCATACACTTCCGTAGGGACATTGCCATTGAGGATGTCATAATCTGTACATGTCGAAGAAGACATGACTGTTTGTCTGGTGGTAGGGAAACTACCGACCGAAACGTGTCGAGATGCATTCCCAAAAAGAGAATTGTCCTCGATGGTTCCAGGGACGACTTCTCCCAATTGACCAGCCAACCGAAGTCTTTCAGAAACTGAAGAGACAAATCCCGAGCCGTCAATGCCTCCTCCTCCGAGGAAGCCACGATCAAAAGATCGTCCAGATAAGGGAGAATCGTAATCCCCTGTCTTCGAAGGAGTGCCATGAGGGGCGCCAGAACTTTTGTAAAGACCCTTGGCGCTGAGGCTAAGCCGAACGGCAGAGCCACGAACTGGTAATGATTCTGACCTATGGCAAATCGAAGAAAGCGCTGATGAGCCTTTCCGATGGGAATATGCAAATAGGCGTCGCGAATGTCGATTGACACCAGAAAATCGTTCTGTGACAGAGCTGCCACAACGGAACGAAGCGACTCCATGCGAAATTTCCGGGCATGGACATGCCGGTTTAATCGCTTGAGATCCAGAATCGGGCGAAATTTGTTCTCCTTTTTGGGAACTATAAAAAGGTTGGAATAAAAACCTTTCCCTCGGTCCTCTGACGGAACCGGTATCACTACACCCTTTTGTAGTAGCGATTCGACCTCTCGCTGTAGAGCGACAACAAGCTCGGGTTCCGACGGAACGCGAGATTGACAAAAAACATTTGGGGGTTGAGAAGCAAACTCTATGAAATAGCCTGCCGACACTATCCGCGTTACCCAGGAATCTGGAACGCGAGCCATCCAAGTCTCCTTGAAAAGAAGCAGGCGACCCCCCACTCGAGAATCCTCGAGTGGACCCCTGGCGTCAATCCGACTTTGCGGTTTTCTTGTCAAGTTCCCGCTTGTTCTGGCGGAAACTCTGCTTCCAGGGAGTACGAGTTTTCTGAGAGGATTTCTTTCCTGAGAAAGAAGGACGACCCGATCCCCACGAGGAGTGACTAGATCGTCCTCGGCCCCGAAAGGACCGCCGACCACTATAAACACCAGGCTTACTGGACACCGAGGCCATGGCCCTTCGCTGTGGTAATGCTGATTCCTTTGCCTTAGCCTTGGAAATCAGCTCTGTGAGGTCGGATCCAAAAAGATGGCCACCCTTGTAAGGTAAGGCCAACAACCCTTGTTTGGAAACTGCGTCCCCGGCCCACTGTCTGAGCCATAAAGCTCTTCTGACTGTGACCGCTGAAGCTTGCGCTTTGGCCAGCAGAGATGCCATATCCAGACCGGCATCAAAGATATAACAGGCTGCCGTTTCCAACCATTCACAAGTTTCCCGTATCTCAGATAACGGAGATTCATTTTGCAACTCCGTCTTCAGACGTGCCAACCAGCTTAGAGAAGCTCTAGCAGCACACATGGATCCTAGCACTGCTCGAAATCCATGACCCGCAGCCTCATAGCTTGCTTTTGCCGCCAATTCTGCCTTTCTATCCAAAGGCTCCTGTAAGCTCGCTTTTCCCTTAATAGGGAGTAGTGAGGATTTATTAAGCTGAGATAAAGACACATCCACTTCAGGAGCAGAGGTCCAATTAGCCTTTAACTCCGTAGAGCAAGGATAAAGTGTATCAAAGAAATGCGTTCCATGAAAACGCTTATCTGGACATAGACGTTCCTCCTCTATTACACTATTAAGCTCATCCAGAGCTGGCAATGTTGTACGCGAAGCACGGGACTCCTGGAACATGCGTGCTGATTTACCAGGACGACTAGTTACCTCCTCCGGTAACTGTAGTATATCTCTCATGGCTTCAATTAATGCCTCCGTACGCTTCGCCATAGAGGAACGCCCCTGCGGCTCGTCCGCATCTGAATCGGATATTTCTCCATCCGAATATAAAGGGGAACTCTGCCCAATATCAGATACCTCTGACTCGCTCCGTGTAGAGGCCGGTAACGGCCTGCGTCGCTTCCTCTGAGAGGCATTAGCAGACACATATTGACCTAAAAGGTCAGATAAGTTATTAATCGATCGAGCGATATCATCCAATTTTCCACCGCTGTCGACCGCAGCGCTAGACGCTGTGGAGGTCTGCGTATCTGATTGCCGCAATGGCACTGGGACGTGATCCGCGGCATCTGAACTCTGTTCAGACATGTCTCATCTGTATGAGCAGGTCAAAGCGGTAATACCAGCAAAAAACTATGCGGTTTTTTTTTTTTTTTTTTTTTTTTTTTTTCAAACGCTGAAGGGTTAACGCTCCACCAAGCAGAGTTACCCCAGCGGTATTCAGTCAGCAATTTAGCAGGTAGAAATAACCCTCAAAGGGGTTAATATTGCAAACTCACCAAAATATATATATATTTGTGAGTCCCAGCCAATTTTTATGTCTCTGATGAGACTGCAGCTGCAGGATGGTCGATCGCTGCGCTGCGGGTGAGGAATCCACACTCACCCAGCTGGCCGTGGTGTCTATATGAGGAGGGGAGCGGTCCGAGGAGCCCAGGAGCCTGAGTAATGGCCGCCACAGTGAGGGGGTCGCAGGAGAAAAGCCAGAGCGCGCGTCTTCCTGCTCAAAAGACCGGGATCGATAGGCCACGCCCCCTGCTAGCTCAAATAATGAGCGCGAACTCTCCCCGCTCCTGCTCCCTCTCTGTCCTGCAGCTATCTGCCTGCGGACAAAAAATCACCACATCTTCATGTAGTAGCGCTGTCACAGCAGCGCTGAAGCATACTGACATTACATGTATAGCGCTGTCACAGTAGCGCTGAAGCATACTGACATTACATGTAGTAGCGCTGTCACAGCAGCGCTGAAGCTTACTGACATTTACATGTAGTAGCGCTGTCACAGCAGCGTCATACTGACATTACATGTATTAGCGCTGTCACAGCAGCGCTGAACGCATACTGACATTACATGTAGTAGCGCTGTCACAGCAGCGCTGAAGCATACTGACATTACATGTATTAGCGCTGTCACAGCACGCTGAAGCTACTGAATACATGTAGTACTGACCAGCTGACATATAACGCTGTCACAGCACGCTGACGCATACTGACATAGTAACGCTGACATTAGTAATAGCGCTGCTCATTCAGACGCTAAAGCACTCACACATAATTATTATTAAAATTTGTGTGGAGTACTCACCAGCCAAGGCGCCACAGGGACCCTCAGGGTTTCTGGCGCAGTGCCCATGCTTCCCTCCAGGGCGAAGAACGCAGTGACCGCACGTGTGGTTTGCGTTCCCGCCAGAGAAGCTCTCCTCATCCCCCAGGGCCGGCAAGGATTCTGCAGGGACTTTGAGTAAATACAGATCCGCCAAGGGAGAGGTTGGGGTACAGCAGCGCTGATACCCCTGAGACCTCTAGACCAACTAGTGATCCAAGTCTCCTGTCCGAATATTAAAATAATAAAATTTTCTGAGGAGCTGCATTAGCAGCGACCATCCTCTGGACCTCAAATCTTAGACTGGAGCTGAGTAGGAGGAGCCCGAGCTGGAGGGGCCAGCCAGTCATCACTCTTTTGATCTGAGGTAACATCCTGATCTGGGGCTCCGCCTACCCATCAGTAATGAATACTGTGGCTCTCTTCCTTCATCTGCAGCTGAAAAAAAGATTTGTGATGTCATTTCTTGTCCAACCTCCTCTTTTACATTGTCCAACCCACACTCCATTACACACACACAGATAGAGATAGGCCGGCGTCACACTTGCGAGTGTGATGCGAGTAAGTCGCACAACTTTCCGCATCAACACCCGGCACGGCCGCCCGTTCTCAGACCCGAGTGTGCTCCTGCATGTATTTCATGCACGCCGCACACTCGGGTCCGAGAGCGGGCGGCCGTGCCGGTGTTGAAGCAAGAAAGTCGTGCGAGTTTACTCGCATCACACTCGCAAGTGTGACGCCGGCCATAGATAGATAATAGATACCAGTAGTTAGATAGATAGAAAATACATAGATAGATGGATAATAGATAGTTAGAAATATATATAGAAAGATAGATATATAGATAGACAGAAAGATATATAGGTAGATAGATAAAATGATACATAAAGTCTAAGTTACTTACCGTTAACGGTATTTTTCGAAGTCCATGACAGCACTACAGAGAGAGGGATCCGCCCCTTAGGAACAGGAAACCTACAGTATAAAAGGGCGGCACCTCTCCCACACATCAGTTGGATTACAGAGCATAAGAGGACATCAAGGTTAAATAGTATACAGCAAAAAAATTTCATGCATCACACAGTAACATTAATCAATTGTTTATTACATGTGGACTACATAAGCGGAAGAAGTGCACATAAAACCTGGGTGGGAATGTAAGGGTGCTGTCATGGACTTCGAAAAATACCGTTAACGGTAAGTAACTTAGACTTTATTCGAACGTCCATGACAGCACTACAGAGAGAATTACAGAGAGTAATAACTACTTAGGGAGGGACTACTGCCTGCAGCACCCTTAGTCCGAAAGAAAGGTCTGAGGAAGCACCCAAATCTAATCTATAATGAGTGTAAAACGTGTGTGGAGAAGACCACGTAGCTGCCTTACATATCTGGTCAATCGAGACTTCTGCCCTTTCTGCCCATGAAGTCGCCACAGCTCGAGTGGAATGCGCCCTTAGCCTCTCAGGTGGCTGCTTGCCCCTCGAGGTGTATGCCAGAGAAATTGCTTCCCTAATCCATCTGGCCAATGAGCTCTTTGTTAATCTACGGCCTTTGTTAATTCCTTGAAAAGAGACAAACAATGCATTGTCCCTTTCCAGGGATCAGTGACTGCCAAATATTGCAGCAGACATCTTCTAACATCTAAAGTATGAAGTTTCATCTCTTTTTGATTAGATGGATTAGGGATGAACGAAGGGAGAATAATTTCCTGTGTTCTGTGGAAAGCGGAAGACACCTTAGGTAGGTATGCCGGATCCGGTCTAAGTATTATCCTGTCATTCAGGACCTGAGTGTAAGGAGATAGTCTAGATAGTGCCTGGATGTCACTTACCCTCCTAGCCGAGGTTAATGCTACCAGGAAAGCGGTCTTAAGGGAAAGAATTTTTATTGATGCTGCTGATATAGGTTCAAAAGGGGGCTCTGTTAAAGCAGTGAGAACAAGATTTAAGTCCCATGGCATGATTCTCACCTTCACTATGGGTCTCGACCTACCCGCAGCTTTAATGAATCTACTGACCCAGTAATTATTTGCGATGTTGCAACTAAAGAGTGCCCCAAAGCTGAAACTTGCACCTTAAGGGTGCTTGTGGAGAGACCTAAGTCCAGACCCTTTTGTAGGAATTCTAGAATCTGGGTTATCGGTGTTGTGTCCCCTGCTACAACCGCCGAGCTCTGAAGAAATTTCTTCCAAATCCTAGCGTAGATCCTAGTTGTAACCTCTTTTCTGCTTTTAAGGAGAGTATTAATTACATTAGCAGAAAACCCCTTATCTGTCAGCAGCGACCGTTCAAAATCCACGCCGTCAGGTGGAGGCCCGCTACTCGAGGATGGTAGACTGGACCCTGGGAGAGCAGATCGGGAATGTCCGGCAGGACCCACGGGTCGGCTATCGACATGTTTCTGAGACATGAAAACCATGCCCTCCTGGGCCAAAAAGGAGCGATTAATATTATCCTTGCCCTGTCCTTCCTGACCTTCCTCAATACTAGGGGGAGTAAGGACAGGGGAGGGAAGGCGTAGGCTAGATTGAAATCCCACTGTAATAGAAGAGCGTCCACTGCCAGAGGGCGTTCTTTGGGATTCAGAGAGCAGAACTGTCTCACTTTCCTGTTGCTTTTGGTAGCAAAGAGATCTACTTCCGGTAGACCCCATTTCCGCACAATTAGGTCGAAGATGGAAGTCTTTAATGACCACTCTCCTTGGCTCAGGAGATTGCGGCTTAAGAAGTCCGCCTTGGTATTTTCTTCTCCCCTTATATGTAGAGCCGTTAGAGAAAGAAAGTGTCGTTCTGCTATCTGAAGTAGGCGCCTTGCCACTTCCATGAGAGGACCGGAACGAGTACCACCCTGGTGGTTGATGTATGCGACTGTGACCCGATTGTGGAGAGCACTCGAACGTGGTGACCCTGTAGATAGACAAGGAGTTTTTAATCGCTAGCTCTACCGCTGCTAATTCCTTCATATTAGAAGACATTTGAATTTGATCCTGCTCCCATGAGCCCTGAACCATAACGTCCCCCATATGAGCCCCCCACCCAGAGGGGCTAGCATCTGTTGTGACTATTCGGGATATGCTCATATTCCCAGGGAACCCCCTTAGACAGGTTTGTCTCATTCTTCCACCAATCCAGGGATCTTATAGCAGCCTGGGACAAGGATAGCTGGCCTTCCAGGTAACCACCTAGCAAATTTTGATACAGCAAGACCTCAGCTTGCAGTGCCCTTGTGTGAAATTGGGCCCACCGAACCGCGGGAATGCAGGACGAGAGGGAGCCCAAAAGAGACATAGCCTTCCTAAGCGACATGGAGGGTTACTGGAAGCGTTTAGGACCTGGTACCTAAACGAATTAACTTGTCTGACGGTAAACTACAGTTCTGATTTTGTGAATCCAGAATTAGCCCTAGAAATTGCTGAACCCTCATCGGATTCAAACGAGACTTTTTGGTATTTATTAGCCATCCCAGCCGCTCTAAGGTAGAAATCGCTCTTTTCAGTTGCTCTAGGCAATGCTCTGCCGTCTTTCCTATATAAGAAAGTCGTCAAGGTAGGGGACTATAAGCATATTTGATTCACGTAAGTGGGCCATGACCTCCGACATAACCTTAGTGAATACTCGTGGGGCAACCGCCAAGCCAAAGGGAAGGGCGCTAAATTGAAAATGTCGCAGTGATTCCCCCATCTGGATTGCTACTCTGAGGAAACGCTGATGCTCCATATGGATCGGTATGTGGTAATAAGCGTCTTTCAGATCTAACACCACCATAAAGCAATTTTCAAACAGAAGCTTTATTGCTGAGCTGACCGTTTCCATTTTAAATGGGTGAATAATCAGGAATTTATTGAGGGCTTTCAAATTAATAATTGTTCTAAAAGACCCATCCAGTTTATGGATCAAAAACAGAGGGGAGTAAAACCCCTTACCCCGCTCTGATTCTGGCACCTCCACTAAGACATTCTTAGCGCAAAGCTCCTGAACCTCCAACTCTAGAGCGGCCTGCTCCGATGGCGATGACCTGAGTGGGGTAATTTTAAAGTTATCCCAAGGTACCGAGGAGAATTCTAACCGCAGCACTGTAGCTATGATGTTAAGGATCCAGCTACTGTTTGAGATTTCCGACCAGGCCGGGTAGAAGGCCTTCAATCTGCCTCCTACCGGCATCGCTAGTCATTGCGAGGGTTTTTTTGTTTCCCTAGGTGGACCTCTAAACATAAACCCTGTACCTCTTCGCCTCTTTTCATCCCATTTGGCTCGTTCCCTGGACGACCTTCGGTAGCTGAACCTCCTTCTGCTGAAAGGTCTTTTATAGGAAGGGGTTGATAGACTGGGAAACTTTTTCTTGTCGTCCCCTGCCTTTTCTAAAAGTTCGTCCAGGACCGGGCCAAAAAGATATTCGCCGTCACACGGAATGGAACAGAGGCGAGATCTGGCTTGAATATCGCCCGGCCAACATTTCAGCCATAATGCCCTTCGTGCTGCATTAGACAGCCCTGCCGCTCTGGCAGCCATTCTTACTGAGTCCGCTGAGGAATCAGCCAGGAAAGCCGCCGCATTCTGAATTATTGGCAAGGTCTTCCGAATTGTCCCCCTGGAGGTTCCATCTGTTAACTGGGAAGCTAACTGGTCTAGCCAGACCATCAATGACCTGGCTGCGCAAGTGGCTGCAACTGCCGGCCTCAGGGCACCTGCCGACATCTCCCATGTGCCTTTCAAGAAGGAATCTGCCTTCCTGTCTAGTGGATCTTTCAAAGACCCCATATCATCAAATGGGATGGAGGATTTTTTAGAAGCCTTCGCCACTGCTGCATCCAGCTTCGGGGCCTTATCCCATTTACCCGTCAGGGGATCTTCAAAGGGATATCTCCGTTTAAACGCTTGGGGTAAGGAGCCTCTTTTTTCAGGCTTCTTCCACTCTCTGTCTATAAGGCCTTGGATGCTACTGTTTAGTGGAAAGGATCTCCGTTTTTTTGGATCTAGACCACCAAACATCAGATCCTGTACTGAGGGCTCTGGTTTCGCCTCTTCTACCCCATGGTGGACCTAACTGATTTGACAAATTTGTCCATCTGGTCCAAGGGAAAACAAAAACGGGTAGCGTCTTCCGTAGAAGACGAGGAGGAAGCCGAAGAGGAAGGCGAGGAGGGTCCTGACACAACTTCACCCCTATCATGGGCGGCAGGCGACTCTGAATCAGATAAAACTGGTACATTTCTACGCCTGGAAAATTCTCCTTGTCTTGAGGACGCTTTCAACTCTGCTCTTATTATCTCCTTCAGGCTTTCGGTGAAATCTGGAGTCTCCTCCGCTATCTAAAAAGGGAAGGGGCATAGGGGGGGTTTACTATGTCATCCCATGCCCCTGCCCTTCCCCTTAAAAATGCCCTACCGTCTGTTGCATGCACGGCTGGCACAACCTCTTAGGGCAAGTGTCAGGCAGAGGGCAAGCGCAAAAGGCACATTCCCTGTGCTTGCTTTTCACCGAACACTTCTTCCCCTAGTAACAGACAAAATGGGGAAAAAACTGTATTACTGGGTATTCTAAATCTGACGATCTCTTACCCAGATTGTACAGCAGTAGGTACCGGATCACGGGGAGGGGGCTTTTTCCCAGCTGCGGAACTTCTGCGGCTGGTGCTCCTGGCCATTGAAGAGGAGCGCTCTGTCTGCTGCTGCTGGCTCTCCTGTTGCACCGAGGGAGCCTCTGCAGTGTCCATCGTAAAAAAATGGGGCAGAAGCGCTTTACCTCTTTCCTAGGCTCCTTATATCCTCCCCCGGATATCCGGATCAGCAGGTCTGGCCAGGGGTCCACCCTCTCCTACTCCCCGCCCCACGGCCCCCCCTGCACCTCCCCGCCGTCCCCACAGCAGGCGCCGTCCGACGATGCAGCCGCCAAAATTTTCAAAAACGCCGGCCGGCGTCTCACTTCCGGTTCCGGTGGTGGAGACTCCGCCCCCTTTTTTCCCCCGCTTGCACGGACCGATGGAGGTAAGCATAATCCCCCGCTGCATCGCCCCTCCGAGCGGAGATCTCCCCCGACCCCAGCCGCGCTGCTGCAACAGCGGCACACGACTGAATTTTCAAAAACCCCGCCGCGCCGTCCACAGCAGTGACGCGCGGCGGGAAATTCAAAACCGCCCGCCGCGCCGTCCATAGCCGTACGCGCGGCGGGAAATTCAAAACGCCCGCCGCGCCGTCCATAACAGTGACGCGCGCGGGAAATTCAAAAAACCCCCGCCGCGCCGTTCACAGCAGTGACGCGGCGGGAAATTCAAATTTTAAATTTTTTTTTTTTTTTTTTTTTTTAAAAATCACGGCTGCATCCTCAAGAGGCCCCCACCATGACAGGACCACAGGAGAGGACAGGGAGAAGGCATCGGGACCAGGGAGAGGGGGGGGAATACTTACCTACCGGCGCTGGCTGGGAGACAGAAATCCTCTGGATACTGCTCCACCTGCTCCGCACACTGCCGTGGAATCCTACCCGGACCCACCGTGGCGCTTCCAGGGGCTCCGCACCGGCCGAGGTAGGAGATTCCCCCCCGCTACCTGGGTCGACCGGCCGGCCTGGGTCCTCCTGAAGATCTCCATCTGTAGGAAACCCGTCCTTTAGGAACAGGAAACCAACTGATGTGTGGGAGAGGTGACGCCCTTTTATATCTGTAGGTTTCCTGTTCCTAAGGGGCGGATCCCCTCTCTCTGTAGTGCTGTCATGGACGTTCGAATAAATAAAGACACACACGCGTACACACACACAATATCTTAACGCAATAGTTATTAAAAAAAAAAAAATAGGAAAAAAAATGGCGTGGGCTCCCGTGCAATTTTCTGCACCAGAGGGGGAAAGCCGACAGCGGGTCCAATATTTCTAGCCTGGGAAGGGGTTAATACCCATGGATCTGTACGATGCGCCAATTCCGGCACTTAGCCCCTCTCTTCCCACTCCCCTGTAGCGGTGGGATATGGGGTAATAAGGGGTTAATATCACCTTGCTATTGTAAGGTGATATTAAGCCCGGTTAATAATAGAGAGGCGTCAATAAGACGCCTATCCATTATTAATCTTATATTAATAAAGGGTTCAAAAAAATAACACACATAATAAATTATTTTAATGAAATAAAACACAAGACGGTTTTCATTACTCTTTATTATACGCTCAGATCCAAGTGACGCCCTCGATCTCCTGTAAAAAAAATAAAACAACCGTATACTCCCTGTCCGACGCAGTCCAATTAATAACGAGTGTCCCACGACGGTCTCCCCTATAGAACGGTGACATCAGGTGATGCCACTGCTCTGTAGGGCCTCCCAGTGATGCACTGACAGGAGACAAAGGCTCCTGCAGTGCATCACTGAGGTTACCTGAGTTCATTTTCTCACTTTATGGCAATGCTGCGTGGGAATTTTCTCACCCAGCATTGCCATGAGAGAATGAAATGTAGTGACGTCATTCTCTCCCGGCGGCAGAGCAGTACACAGATGGATGGCGTCGGGGAATTGGTGAGTATGTGCTCAATGTTATGTGTTGTATGTTCTATGTTGTACGTCATTTTTTTTTTGTTTTTTTGTTTTTTTTTTATATTCTGCACATTAGCCGGATGATGGGACTACTACTGTCCCATCATTGGCTAATGTGTCAGTCACTGTCACTGTAGCAGGCATAGCCGGATGGGACTTGTAGTCCCATCCGACGATGCCTGCATACACAGCCCCACACACTGATCACGCACACAGCCCCGCACACCGATCCAGCACACAGCCCCGCACATATACCCATCACGCACACAGCCCCGCACACCGATCACGCACACAGCCCAGCACACCGATCACGCACACAGCCCCGCACACCGATCACGCAGACACCGGCACACAATCACCGCCCACACACAGCGCCGCACACTATACACGCCCACGCACATAGCACCGCACACTATACACGCCCACGCACCGCCCACACACATAGCGCCGCACACTATACACGCCCATGCACCGCCCACACACTTCCCTCCTCCCGAACTGCAGCGGTTTCACCCGCAGCAAAACCGCAGATCTATTTTAGATCTGCGGTTTTGCTGCGGAAGTGCCGGACTCAATGCAAGTCAATGGGCGCCGAACCGCTGCAGTTCCGCACAAAGAATTGACATGCTGCGGAAAATAAAGCGCGGTGAAACCACGCATTTTTTTTACGCAGCATGTGCACAGCAGACATGCGGTTCCCATTGGATTACATTGCATGTGCACTGTGCTGCGGGTTGGATGCGTTTTCGCACGTTGAAAAACGCAGCGGAAACGCATCTAAAAACGCAACGTGTGCACAGGGCCTAATAATTCTGCACAGTAATAGGTACCTGCACAATCAGATATCCTCTTAAGATAGCCAAATCTAAAAAAAAAACCACTCCAACTTCCAAAAATATTAAGCTTTGATATTTAAGAGTCTTTTGGGTTGACTGAGAACATAGTTGTTGTTCAGTTTTAAAAAGAATCCTCTCAAATACAATTTGCCTAATAATTCTGCACACAGTGTACGTGAATAGACTGCAATATATATTGGTGCTACCATATAAGCATATTCTGCTGTGTAAATTATGATAAACCTGTCAGCCACATTTCCATCCAATAAGTTGCACCCAGTTTTTCCAAAAAGTTGGTACAGCTGGCGTAACAAAGCCAAAAGTCACAACATTTTTGCAGTGTTTGTTTGATTACTTCTTTGCACTTACGCCTCTTTTTCATGTCACTACTGAAGGACTACTTGTTAACATGCTGCCTTCACAGCTGTTCAGGCAGTCCACAGTACTACACTTACCACAGTGCAAAGCGCTGGCCTAGAAGCGACATGGCTCCTCAGTCTAGGCATTGCACTCGTTATATGGGCCATGAAATACACTTGTGTGAACTCAACCCAATAGTGCGGAACGTGGTCTTCAAAACACATTGGAATAGGTGACCGGTACAAGCTTAGTGGAAGAAAGCTGACTTCAGTGATGGCAATTCATTAAATGCTACACCTTCCGTCCAAACTGGGAGGTTCAAACAAAAGTCATTGGTAGAAAAATAAATACCGTAAATGAAGCTGAAATTTGAGAAATTTTCATTTCTAGGGATTTTTTTTTATTAAAGAACAAAAATGCTTAGTTTTATAACAGGGAATGTTTCAGATTAGAGTTTTCAAATGTTGCAGCCTTCTCTTCAACAAACTTTCTGAAACTGGCATACGGCTTTAATAAGTGTGGGTCAATGGCGCAGATTAATGCGATGGACCCACAAGAGGTGTGTGTGATACAGGAGAACAAATTTCTTTTGTAATGTGAAATATCAGAAGAGCTTATATAAACCCTTGAGAGGACAGATTTCATCTTAAACTTTTGGTGTACAATGTACGTACGCTACATACAATATACTTACACCTGGTGATAAAATATCTGACAAACTAGCGGCCTATCTAGTAAGGAAGTCAGATTCCTCAGAAATGACAGCTAAGGCCTCTTTCACACTTCAGTCGTTTGGCGTCAGTCAGAATCCGACATCGTGGCGTTTCGGTTGATCCGCCAAAAATAGTGAATAATGGAGTGAACGGATCCATTACAGATCCGCTAAAATAACGGATCCGTTCACTCAGTCACATCCGTTTTTTCATCCGTTTTTTGACGGATCCATTTTTCACATGGGAGGATCTCCAACTTGATTGGCTACTGGAAACTACGCTGTACCGTGATTGGCTACTGGAAACTATGTGGAAACTATAAATAGGGTGTTTTTACACCATATTATTTGAAAGGTTGTAGAGCAAGTGGCAGAGATGGAGGGGATTTTGGAGAATATGGCGAAGATATGTGCGGATTTTTCATTGGAGGCTAATCAGTTGGCAAGAATTGTTCGGGAGAAGGAGGAAGCCAGACAGCGGATCCTGCGTCAGCGGCAGAGATGTATGTGGATACATCCGATAAATGCTAGGCGTATGACCTGTGGGGTGTATTCCACATTATACATGGAATTGAGGCAGAACCCGAACAAATTCTTTAACTACGTGAGAATGAGAGCTGTCAATTTTGAGTCTTTGGTGGAACGGATTGAAGACCGAATAAGGAGACAAGACACTTATTTACGTTTTGCAATATCACCAGCAGAGCGTCTGGTGGTCACAATTCGGTAAGCTTTTTTTTTTAACCCCTTCATGACCCAGCCTATTTTGACCTTAAAGACCTTGCCATTTTTTGCAATTCTGACCAGTGTCCCTTTGTGAGGTAATAACTCAGGAACGCTTCAACGGATCCTAGCGATTCTGAGATTGTTTTTTCGTGACATATTGGGCTTCATGTTAGTGGTAAATATAGGTCGATAATTTTTGCGTTTATTTGTGAAAAAAATGGAAATTTGGCGAAAATTTTGAAAATTTTGTAATTTTCCAATTTTTATTCTGTTAAACCAGAGAGTTATGTGGCACAAAATTGTTAATAAATAACATTTCCCACATGTCTACTTTACATCAGCACAATTTTGGGAACAACATTTTTTTTGTTAGGAAGTTATAAGGGTTAAAAGCTGACCAGCGATTTCTCATTTTTACAGCAAAATTTACAAAACCATTTTTTTTAGGGACCACCTCACATTTTAAGTCACTTTGAGGGGTCTATATGGCAGAAAATACCCAAAAGTGACACCTTTATAAAAACTGCACCCCTCAAGCTACTCAAAACTACATTCAAGAAGATTATTAACCCTTCAGGTGCTTCACAGGAACTAAAGCAACGTGGAAGGAAAAAATGGACATTTTAATTTTTCCAACAAAAAATTTCTTTTAGCATCAATTTTTTCATTTTTACATGGGCAACAGGATAAAATGGATCCTAAAATTTGTTGGGCAATTTCTCCTGAGTACACAGATATCTCATATGTGGTCATAAACTACTGTATGGGCGCACGGCAGGGCTCAGAAGGGAAGGAGCGCAATTTGACTTTTTGAATGGAAAATATGCTGGAATATTTAGCGGTTGCCATGTCGCATTTGGAGAGTTCCTGTGTGCCTAAACATTGGAGCTCCCCCACAAGTGACCCATTTTGGAAACTAGACCCCCTAAGGAACTTATCTAGATGCATAGTGATCACTTTGAACCCCCAGGTGCTTCACAAATTGATCCGAAAAAAAAAGAAAGTACTTTTTTTTCACAAAAATTTTCTTTTAGCCTCAGTTTTTTTCATTTTCACATGGGCAACAGTATAAATTGGATCCTAAAATTTGTTGGGCAATTTCTCCTGAGTACACAGATACTTCATATGTGGTCATAAACCACTGTTTGGGCGCACGGCAGGGCTCAGAAGGGAAGGAGCGCCATTTGACTTTTTGAATAGAAAATATGCTGGAATATTTAGCGGTTGCCATGTCGCATTTGGAGAGTTCCTGTATGCCTAAACATTGGAGCTCCCCCACAAGTGACCCCATTTTGGAAACTAGACGCACTAAGGAACTTATCTAGATGCATAGTGAGCACTTTAAACCCCCAGGTGCTTCACAGAAGTTTATAACGCAGAGCCGTGAAAATAAAAAATCATTTTTTTTTCTCAAAAAATGATTTTTTAGCCACCTATTTTTTATTTTCACAATGGTTACAGGAGAAATTGGACCCCAAAAGTTGTTGTCCAGTTTGTCCTGAGTAAGCTAGTACCCCATATGTGGGGGGGGAACCACTGTCTGGGCACACGTCAGGGCTCGGAAGGGATGTAGTGACGCTTTGAAATGCCGACTTGATGGAATGGTCTGCGGGCATCTTGTTACGTTTGCAGAGCCCCTGATGTGCCTAAACAGTAGAAACTCCCAACAAGTGACCCCATTTTGGAAACTAGACCCCGCAAAGAAGTTATCTAGATGTGTGGTGAGCACTTTGAACCCCAAGGGCTACACAGAAGTTTATAACGCCCGGGCATGAAAATAAAAAAATCATATTTTTTCCACAATCAGGATCATTTAGTCCCCAATTTTTTTATTTTCCCAAGGGTAACATGAGAAATTAGACCCCAAAAGTTGTTGTCCAATTTGTCCTGAGTATGCTGATGTCCCATATGTGGGAGAAAACTACTGTATGGGCACACGTCGGGGCTCGGATGGGAAGTAGTGACGTTTTGAAATGCCCACTTGATGGAATGGTCTTCGGGCGTCATGTTACGTTTGCAGAGTCCCTGATGTGCCTAAACAGTAGAAACTCCCCACAAGTGACCCCATTTTGGAAACTAGATCCCCCAATGAACTCCTATAGATGTGTGGTAAGCACTTTGAATCTCCAAGTCCTTCACAGAAGTTTATAACGCAGAGTCGTGAAAATATAAAATCATTTTTTTTCCACAAAAATAATTTTTTAGTCTCCAATTTTTTTTCCCAATGTTAACAGGAGAAATTAGAACCCCCAAAGTTGTTGTGCAATTTTTCCCAAGTACGCTGATACCCCATATGTGGGGATAAACCACTGTTTGGGCATACGTCGGGGCTTGGAATAAATTGAGCACTGTTTGACTTTTTGAACGCAAAATTTGCAGGAATCAATGGTGGTGCCATGTCGCGTATGGAGACCCCCTGATGTGCCTAAATAGTGGAAACCCCTCAATTCTAACTCCAACCCTAACACACCCCTAACCCCAACCCCTACACACACCTAACCCTAATACAAACCCTAACCATAACCCTAATCCCAACTCTAACCATAAACCTAACACACAAGCCTAACCCTAATTCCAACCCTAACCCAAATTCCAACCCTAATTCTAACCTTAACCCTAATGCTAACCCTTACCCTAGTTCTAACCCTAAGGCTGGGTTCATATTGCATTTTACCAGCCCGTTCAACACGTAGCATTGACCGGCTGGTAACGGTATAGCATAACGCGATCGCGTTATGCTATACCCGCTAGCGCAGATGAATCAGCAGATGATTCATCTGTGCTAGCGGTGACGGAGCCCAGACGCTGCAGCCCGTGTCCGAGGCTCCGTCACTGAATGATGGCACGTCGCGAACGCATGCCGCTTTACGGCATGCGTTGCGATGCGCACACAAATGGGGTGAATGGCAGCGTTAGCGGACTGCGTTACATCGCGTTGAAACGCAGTCCATCTAACGGACTGTCATAATGCAATATGAACCCAGCCTAACCCTAACCCTGAGGCCCCGTGCACACGTTGCGGATTCACTTGCGGATTTTTCTTAAATCCGCAGGTAAAATGACCTGCGTTTTACCTGCGAATTTAGCACGGATTTGTTGCGGTTTTTCCCTGCGGTTTTACACCTATAATGGAATAGGTGTAAAACCTCTGTGGAATCCGCACAAAGAGTTGACATGCTGCGGATTTAAAACCGCAGCAAATCCGCATGTGCACAGCGTTTTTTTTAACCATTTATTTGCATTGCGCCAAATCCGCTGTGGATCCGCAGCGCCAAATCCGCTGTGGATCCGCAGCGCCAAATCCGCTGCGGATCCGCAGCAAAATCTCCGGCGGATCAGCAGCAAAACCGCGTCGCAATCGCCGCGGATCAGCAGCAAAATCCGCCGCGGATCCCCAGCAAAATCCGCGCGGATCCCCAGCAAAATCCGCCGCGGATCCCCAGCAAAATCCGCCGCGGATCCCCAGCAAAATCCGCCGCGGATCCGCAGCAAAATCCGCCGCGGATCAGCAGCAATATCCGCCGCGGATCAGCAGCAATATCCGCCGCGGATCCCAGCAAAATCAGCCGCGGATCACAGCAAAATCCGCCGCGGATCAGCAGCAAAATCCGCCGCGGATACAGCATCCGCGTGATCAGCAGCAAATCGCGCGATCCGCCGCGTGATCAGCAGCAAATATCCGCACGCGTGATCAGCAGCAATAATCCGCCGCTAGGATCAGACAAGCAATATCCGCCGCTGATCAGCAGCAAATTATCCAAAAATCCGCTGATCAGCAGCAAAATCCCTAGGGAAAAAAAAAATAAAAATTCTTTATTTTATTATTTGCCCTACCTATGACAGGGGGTTCATTACTTTTTTTTTATTTTATCATGTGAGTTTATCACAGTGATCAAAATAAATTTTTGTACAATGGTGGGCGCACTGCGCATGCGCCGGCCGGCGGGCGCACTGCGCATGCGCCCGCCATTTTCCAAGATGGCGGCGCCCATGAAGAATCCCGGCCAGCCGCCGGGACCGATCCAGGGACGTCGGTGGACCGGGAGAGGTGAATAGGGGGGGTCGGATAGTGAGGGGGGGGAATCGGAAGGTGGGGGCAGCAGATCGCAGGAGCAGGGGAGCAGACAGTGACGGCGGTGACCGATCGCTGCCATCTTTCGGTGGCGGCGGCCGATCACCGCCGTGACTCGATGTGGGGGGGTCTGAACGCGGTCTCCAGCCATGGCAGATGCTATTGCAGCATCGGCCATGGCTGGATTGTAATATTTCACCAATTTCATTGGTGAAATATTACAAATCGCTCTGATTGGCTGTTTCACTTTTAACAGCCAATCAGAGCGATCGTTGACACGTGGGGGTTAAGCCAACCCCCCTGTGGTGATGCACTAAGGCTCCTGTGCCTGGGGGTCGGGTGACCTTTCAGTGACCCCGGTCTCCCGACTCCCAGGAACATGATTTATAGCATGACGCCGACGCCGGCGTCATGGGTCGGGATGGCACAGGTTTTCATGACGCCGACGTCGGCGTCATGGGTCGGGAAGGGGTTAAATTCTTCCTCATTTTGCAAACTTATAACTGTATGTTGTTGCTGGTGTTTTTAATTATTGTCTTTTCCTTTTTGGCAGAATTCTTGCAACTGGGGAATCCTTTTCCTCTCTGCATTACCAATACCGTATTGGGATTTCCACTATCTCTGTGATTGTGAAAGAGACCTGCCGGGCATTGTGGGATTCTATGCAGGAGGAATATATCCCACAGCAAACACAGGAGAGATGGCTGGAGATTGCTGCAAATTTCATGGAAATATGCCAGTTCCCAAACTGTGTTGGTGCCGTGGATGGTAAGCATATTAGAATAGTGAAACCAGCTGGATCCGGATCTGAATTCTTTAATTATAAGAAATTTTTCTCTATTGTACTTATGGGCATTGCTGACGCCAAATGTAAATTTATCGCAGTTGATATCGGTGCCTATGGCCATTCTAATGACTCACAGGTCTTCAAGATGTCGCCGATGGGATGTTGGTTATATAGAGATACTTTTGACTTTCCACCTCCAAGACCACTCCCTGAAACCTCTGGCCCTGCATTGCCATTTGTGTGTGTGGGAGATGAGGCTTTAGCTCTCACCGCATTTGCTTAAATCCTATGGAAGTCATGGCTTGACACAAAAGAAACGAATCTTCAACTATCGTTTGATAAGGGCCCGAAGAGTCGTCGAATGTGCCTTCGGTATTTTAGCTGCTAAATGGAGAGTGCTGCTGACCGCAATAAAACTACAAACTGAGACTGTTGATGATGTCGTTAAAGCTTGTGTGGTCCTCCACAATTTTGTAATATCCAAAGAACATGTTTCCATGGATGAAAATATGTCAGAGACCACCTTGCAGGATTACAACAATATCAGTTTTAGGAGTACAGGCTCAGTTTCCAGAATGCGGGACAAGTTTGCGGACTACTTCAAGTCACCTGAAGGAAGAGTTGACTGGCAGTATGACATGGTTTAATTTTTTTTTTCTACTATACCATGCTTTTTTGTTTTTACCACAAATCTGTAATGTTCGGTATCTGTACCACAATGTAATTACCTTTTGTACCTTTACCACTATTTCTGTATTATCTGTACCCTAATCTTGGTACCTTTACACCAAGTTGTGTGTGTTACCCTTTAACTTTTTTACACTTTATTACTTAAAAAAAAATACAAAGACAATAAATGTTTTCAACCAAAATAAATTTTATTATACAAAAAACTTGAATCCTTCTTGTTGGATCACAGACGTTTTGAAAAATTTATATATACATAAATTCACAGCACTATATACAATATATACATAAAATCACAGCACTATATACAATATACACATAAAATCACAGCACTATATACAATATATACATAAATTCACAACACTATATACAATATATACATAAAATCACAGCACTATATACAATATGCACATAAAATCACAGCACTATATACAATATATACATAAATTCACAACACTATATACAATATATACATAAAATCACAGCACTATATACAATATATACAGAAATTAACAGCAGTATATACATATATTTACAGATTTGTGTAGTGTTGGGTGGAGATAGTAGCGGAGGGGCTGACAGGGCGGACCACGTCGATAGTGGGGGACGGAACAGCAGGTTGGGTAGGATCAGAAGTGGAGGTAAAAACATGAGGTTGGGCAGAGTGTTGAGGGGCAGATGTGGTTTGTGGGAGGAACGGTGAAGGTGTTGGTGGGATGGGGTACGGTGAAGTTAAGGGTGAAAACTGGAAGGGTTAACTAGAATACTGGGAATAATGGAATGGGGAAGGAGTGGTAGGAGGATGGCCGGCAGCTGGATGGCTGGCAGCTGGATGGTCGGCAGCTGGATGGCCGGCAGGTTGAGGTGGGGAAGGTGTTGGAATTTGGTGGATAGGTGGATGGGATTGGGACATTGCCTGCGCTAGAGCAGTGTGGCAGCCTTGCATCACATGCATCTGCAGGTCAGGAGTTAGATTTTCCATGTGCCTGAGTACTGACTGAAAAAAGCAGTGTCTTGGCGACAAGTTTGCATCTGACTGAATCCTATCAATTTTACTGCTGAGTTAAAGTATGTTTTTGCTCAACAGACTGAACCCAGCAGTAACTTGATCATTTAAAAGCTTGACTGTGTTTTGAAAGGATGCATTCAGATGCAAAAAATCAGACGCATAGCTCCTTTTCTGACCTCTGTGGCGCTGCCGTCCAGACCAAAAAGGTGGTCTAGATGTGGCGGCAGTGTCAGCAAGGTAGGGTAAAGGGAACACCAACACGTCACCTGCAGCTTCATGTGACGAAGCCTGCCCTGCTACTCCAGTGCTGGTGGATGGGGCGGAGGGATCAGACAGAAGGGAAGGTGCAGAGGGGTCGGGTCTTTCGACGTGGTCCCCGGTGGCGGATTCCTGAGGGACCGTTCCAGAGGGGACCAACTCAGAAGCAGGCTCCCGAGTGCTGCAGATAGTGCTGTCAAAGAAAAACAAACAAAAAATTTTAATATATTGATATTACATTGCCCTTGCTGAAATAATAAAATAAGTTTAGACACATAAAACATTTTTGATACATAAATGGGGTGTGAAATATTTACCTTCTGCTGACCATCGTTGACCGCAGGAACGACAGGGCTCTGGCATATTTATACCTGCTCCTGCTGATCCACTCGGGGCCTGCATCTCCTTGTTGAATTCCCTCTTGAAGCGATCCCTGAGTGACCCCCACCGTGTGATAACCCTGTCACCTGGAAAGTAAAATAAAAAAATGGTTTTAGTATACAACACATTACATTCTGCAACATTCATTACTGAACTGTGAATACTTACGCGCATGATCCTTGTCCCGAGCGCAGAGTTCCTCCCAGTTCTCAATAACCACGCTGCATACTTCCTCCCATAGCCGTCGGGTGATGACTTGGTCAGCATGGCGGCAGTCAGCCATATTCCACAGCGCCTCCCGATCTTGGACCTCTTTGATGAGGGTGTCCACATTAATACCTCCATCCTCGACATCTGCATCGGGAGCACGCTGTGAAGCCTGTGGAGAAAAAATAAATACATTTTCAGCAACATGAAGTAAAAAGAATTTATCGAACACAAAACTAAAAAAGTGTACTTACTTGCTGACCACCGCGACGATCATGCCGACTACCATGGGAGGTCCTTGGAGGAACTCTACAACGAGACCTGGATTGTGAAGACTATAAAACAGAAAAAAAAAAATTATGTGCATGGAATGGAGGTATATGTTTTGTGTGTGCTGTGATCAATGTTTGTGTTGGGTAATAATGTGATGTATGTGAGGATTTGTCTGTGCAAAACTTACACTCTGCGCGCCCACTCCTAGTATTTCTCCACCCTGCCCTTCTTCTGGAAGCCCCTCTGCTTCAGCTTCCTGTGCAAACAAAATACATGCATATAGGTTTAATATTAATGTTACCATCAGCAAAAAATAAAAAATAAATAAATAAATTACCTCAGTTCGCCGACGCTGTGGCGGGGGCTCCCAGAAGAAGACATTACTGGCTTGAGTCCTGACTGGGTCCTCAAAGTAATCTGCAAGCATAAAGACACTTGATAAGATACTATACAAAGGATGTAACAGCTTTCTGGCCAATATACTTACAGTCATGGCCAAATGTTTTGAGAATGACACAAATATTAATTTTTACAAAGTCTACTGCTTCACTTTTTCTAATGGCAATTTGCATATACTCCAGAATGTTGTAAAGAGTGATCAGCTTAACAGCAATTACTTGCAAAGTCAATATTTGGCTAGAAAATGAACTTTATCCCCAAAACACATTTCAACATCATTGCAGCCCTGCCTTAAAAGGACCAGTTAACCTCTTTTCAGTGATTGCTCCATTAACACAAGTGTGGGTGTTGATAAGGACATGGCTGGAGATCAATCTGTCATGATTAAGTAAGAATTACACCACTGGACACTTTAAAAGGAGGCTGGTGCTTGGCATCATTGTTTCTCTTCTGTTAACCATGGTTATCTCTAAAGAAACACATGCAGTCATCATTAGAATGCACAAAAATGGCCTAGCAGGGAAGAGTATCGCAGCTAGAAAGATTGCACCTCAGTCAACAATCTATCGCATCATCAAGAACTTCAAGGAGAGAGGTTCCATTGTTGCCAAAAAGGCTTCAGGGCGCCCAAGAAAGACCAGCAAGCGCCAGGACCGTCTCTTAAAAGTGTTTCAGCTGCGGGATCGGGCTACCAGCAGTGCAGAGCTTGCTCAGGAATGGCAGCAGGCAGGTGTGAGTGCATCTGCACGCACTGTGAGGCGGAGACTCTTGGAGCAAGGCCTGGTCTCAAGGAGGGCAGCAAAGAAGCCACTTCTCTCCAGAAAAAATATCATGGACAGACTGATATTCTGCAAAAGGTACAGGCAGTGGACTGCTGAGGACTGGGGTAAAGTTATTTTCTCTGATGAATCCCCTTTTCGATTGTTTGGGACATCAGGAAAATGCCTCATTCGGAGAAGACAAGGTGAGCGCTACCACCAGTCTTGTCTCATGCCAACTGTTAAGGATCCTGAAACCATTCATGTGTGGGGTTGCTTCTCAGCCAAGGGAATCGGCTCTCTCACAGTCTTGCCTAAAAACACAGCCATGAATAAAGAATGGTACCAGAAGGTCCTCCAAGAGCAACTTCTCCCAACCCTCCAAGAGCAGTTTGGCGATCAACAATGCCTTTTCCAGCATGATGGAGCACCTTGCCATAAAGCAAAGGTGATAACTAAATGGCTCAGGGAACAAAAAATAGAGATTTTGGGTCCATGGCCTGGAAACTCCCCAGATCTTAATCCCATTGAGAACTTGTGGTCAATCATCAAGAGACGGGTGGACAAACAAAAACCTAAAATTCTGACAAAATGAAAGCATTGATTGTGCAAGAATGGACTGCTATCAGTCAGGATTTGGTCCAAAAGTTGATTGAGAGCATGCCAGGGAGAATTGCAGAGGTCCTGAAGAAGAAGGGTTAACACTGCAAATATTGACTTGCTGCATTAACTCATTCTGTCAGTATAAGCTTTTGTTACTCATATGTTTGCAATTATTATATTTCTGTCTGTGATAAAAACATCTGTCAAACACACATAAAAACCAGAGGGCAGCAGATCATGTGAAAATATAATATTTGTGTCATTCTGAAAACTTTTGGCCATGACTGTACACAACTCTAAACTTGGGCCTGACTGGGTCCTCTTGGGGCCTGACTGGGTCCTCAAAGTAATCTGCAAGTATAAAGACACTTGATAAGATACTATACAAAGGATGTAACAGCTTTCTGGCCAATATACTTACATAACAACTCTAAACTTGGGCCTGACTGGGTCCTCTTGGGGCCTGACTGGGTCCTCTTGGGGCCTGACTGGGTCCTCAAAGTAATCTGCAAGTATAAAGACACTTGATAAGCTACTATACAAAGGCTGTAAAAGCTTTCTGGCAAATATACTTACATCTTTTAACTTGGGCCTGACTGGGTCCTCTTTGGGCCTGACTGGGTCCTCTAAATAATCTGCAAGTATAAAGACACTTAAACCTATGATAGCCAAAAATAATAAAAAGATTACTTGCATGGTTTTCCAACGCCGTCTTTTACATACTCTTGATACGCAATGCACAAGCTACAGAACCCTCCACCTCCTGATTCACCCCACCCAAAAAAAAAAAAACATAGCTTCTAAACACCAAACCCTCCTTCCAACTTTAGATACCTACCCCCCATAACCTTTGTATACACCTTTGTATACATCCCATAACCTTTGTATACACCCTATAACCTTTCTATAACCTTTGTATACATCCCATAACCTTTGTATACACCCTATAACCTTTCTATAACCTTTGTATACACTCCATAACCTTTGTATACACCTTTGTATACACCCCATAACCTTTGTATAACCTTAGTATACACCTTATGAATTTAATATCCACATTTTGAAAACAAAACACCTATGTATATCCTGTGTGGTATACCAATAATAACACAAATAACCTTTGTTTGATATTATACTACGGACAGTTTTTGTAGACAGTTTTTATTGTAATTGTTTTTTTTTACTTATTTTTTTGGGTCAAGTAGGAGCTACACTGCTCTTTATTTAAAATAGAGTTACATTAAAAGAAACAAAATACACTTGCCTTGACATGAACACACGCACACACACGCACATACAAAAATACTAGTACATTATGAAAACTAAACATGTTGGAAATATAACTACAGTATGAAAGAAAATAAGAATGCAGGACACACTCAAACATGCTGCAATCACACATGATGGCATTACTCACACTGACTGGCTGGCAGGAGTCGGCTGGGCTGGCAACCAATCTCTCTGGCTGGCTAGCTGGCAGGCAGGGTCTTGATGCTTGATGCTTGTTGGCAGGGTCTTGAGGCTTGCTGGCAGTCTTGATGCTTGCTGGCAGGGTCTTCATTTGTGGCATAATGAGAAATGAGGCACACCTGGCTGGTTTATATAGTTTTGGGGCTGTCTGGAAAAGTATCCAACATTTGGAGCATGCTCAGTCCAAAACGACGGATCCGTCGGGGGAATCAGTCAAATGACGGATGGCGACAGATCCGCCTCCCATAGGCACCCATTGTAAAAATTTGGACGCTGCGGATCCGTCGTGATCCGCCAGCATCCGCCATTTCGACGCAGACAAAAAACGTTACAATGTCCGTCCAATCGAGACAGCGGACGCCAAAATATTGGCGGATCCGTCAATGAACGGATGCAACGGATGACCATCCGTCGCGATCCGTCACTAATACGAGTCTATGGGAAAACAGCGGATCCGCCAAAAAAAATGGCAGATCCGCCAAATTAAAAAAAATACGGATTTTTTGTGTTACTCACCGTAAAATCCTTTTCTCCGAGACGCTCATTGGGGGACACAGGACTGTGGGTGTATGCTACTGCCGCTAGGAGGCTGACACTAAGTAGATATAAAAAAAGGTTAGCTCCTCCTCCGCCGTATACACCTCGACACTGGCCGCAGGCGATCCCAGTTTAGTGCAAAAAGCAGTAGGAGGACAAAAAGTAAATCAGTGTTAACACAGGTACAATATATCCAGAAATAAACCTACCGGAACAGACAAAAATAGAATTAACTCAAAAACAAAGCCATCCGGCTACTAGGGTGGACACTGTATCCCCCAATGAGAGTCTCTGAGAAAAGGATTTTACGGTAACACAAAAATCCGTATTTCTCCTTCGTCTCATTGGGGGACACAGGACTGTGGGACGTCCCAGAGCAGTCCCTTGGGTGGGAAACCGACTCCACAGTATAAGTCGTAACCAGGCATTGCCTATAGGTGCGCTCCGCGCCCTGAAGAATCCTTCTACCCAGACTTGCATCCGCTGAAGCCTGAGTATGGATATTATAATGTTTAGAGTAAGTATGCAGACTGGACCAGGTTGCCGCTTTACAAACCTGTTCCGCAGCCTGATGCCGAAGAGCCCAGGAGGCATCCACCGCTCTGGTGGAGTGAGCCCTGATTCCAGCGGGGACCACAGCGCCTCTGATGCAGTAGGCCTCCTGAATGGTTAACCGTATCCATCTGGCCAAAGTTGATCTTGAGGCAGCGAGTCCCTTCCTGCGACCCTCAGGGAGGATGAACAGCGTGTCCGTCTGCCGAAAGGATGTCGTCCGTGATACATACCTCCTGAGTGCTCTCACCAGATCCAGCGTATGGAGAGCTTTCTCCACCCGGTGCGTCGGCGCTGGGCAAAATGAGGGCAAAACAATGTCCTCATTGATATGAAATGAGGACATGACCTTAGGCAAAAAAGGTGGAGTTGGCCTGAGCACCACCTTATCATGATGATAAAGTATGGAGCTCAGCAAGATAGTGCCGCCAGCTCCGAGACCCGCCTTATGGATGTTATGGCTACCAAAAACACCACCTTTCAAGAAAGTTATGTCAAGGAAACTTCCTGAAGAGGCTCAAATGGAGATACCTGCAGAACTCCCAGAACAAGATTGAGATCCCAGACATCTAGGGGAGCCCTGTAGGGGGCCACTATATGGACAACCCACTGAATAAAGGTCTTAACCTATAAGTTAGTAGCGATTCTACGCTGAAAAAGAACAGACAAGGCTGATATCTGTCTTCAAAGAGTGCTTACCTTATGCCTGAAAACCCACAGACTTTGGATAATTGAAAAAAGAATTAACCTGTTCTGCACCAAGGGAAAGAAACTGGCTGTATTTAAGTCAGCTTGTGCACCATGGAGCTTTAACCATGGGTAAACAGCAAAACCCCAAAACATGCCTGACAATACTTTGAGAAATTTTGCTATTACGGTGAAGGGGAAGCAATCAAACAGAAAAACTCACTAAAAATATTGACGGCAGGAACCGACTCCCTCACCAAATGTTCTCTATACGAATGCCAAGCAACAACGGGACTGAATCTTCGCAGAAAATAAATTGATATAATTGGAATCACTGAACACTTGGTGGACGATACTACAGCTGATGTGAATCACAGGCTCGGTCACGTGATACAACTTACGTTTGGCGAAGAAGAAATTTAAATAGAGCGCGCGAGAACTTCAGCCCGGGACTGCGGGCGAACGGAGCGACGGAGGACGGCGGGACCAGCGGCTGCAGGGAGCCGGAGCCCGTGGCGGAAGGCGGCAGTGGTAGATGACAGACGCGGCGACGTATGGAGAGGGGGACGGTGCGGACGTGGGCAGGAAGCGGCACGCAGCTACGGTAGATGAGAGAGAGGCGGGTGTTTCCCCGAAAGTAAGACATATGTCTTACTTTCGGGTACGGCTTATATTAGCCGACCCCTCTGAAACTCCCGGTACGTCTTACAATCGGGGGTGTCTTACTATCGGGGAAACACGGTATCTGTCTTCTAAGAGTGCTTGGCGCTATGCCTGGAGAAATGCCAGAATGTTGGAAATTGAAAACTGAAGTGGGGAATAACCCTGTTCCCTGCACCAAGTAAAGAAGACTGGAAAACATGTATTTGGAAGTCGCCTTGCTGCACTCATCAGGAGAGCTTTAAACTAGAACAATGTGGGAAGGGAAGCAAAACGCCAGCAAAAGCCATGCACCTGACAAATACTATTGAGAATTCTGCTATTAGAGGTGAAGGGAAGAACAAAGACAAAAAAATCTACATAAAAATATTGAAGAAAGAGAAACCAATCACAAACTAAAATGTTTCTATACGAATGCACAAAGCAACAAACAAGGAGAACTGGAACTACTAATGCAGAAAAATAAATATGATATAATTGGAATCACTGAAACTTGGTGGGACGATACACATGATTGGAATACAAGGCTAGAAGGATACAACTTATTTGCAAGAAACAGACTTGATAAACGAGGAGGAGGTGTTGCATTGTATGTTAGAAAAGTGTATATCTGCACAGAGATTGACACTTCAGAGACTGGGAGTTCTGTGGAAACTATTTGGGTAAGAATACAAGGACAGAACAATGGAAAGGACA
The DNA here is from genome assembly GCA_033576555.1 of Oophaga sylvatica. Lineage (NCBI taxonomy): Eukaryota > Metazoa > Chordata > Amphibia > Anura > Dendrobatidae > Oophaga > Oophaga sylvatica. The sequence continues at coordinate 113,245,334 of JARQOD010000010.1, read as the reverse complement.
CCACTGTAGGCATTTACTACAGGCCACCTATGCAAGCTGAAGATATGGATGAACTCTTTATGCATCAAATGGCCAAGTTCTCCAAAAAATATGACATAGTAGTCATGGGAGATTTCAACTATCCAGACATTTGTTGGGAATCTCTCTCAGGCAAAACTAACAAGTCAAGGAAATTCTTATCCTCTCTTGCTGACAACTTTATCTTCCAAAAGGTAGAAAACAAGGGATCTGCTACCTTGGATCTAATCCTTATAAACAGGGAGGAAATGGTTGAGGAGGTAAGAGTGGCTGGGACCCTAGGAGGTAGTGACCATGCTATTTTAGAATTTTGGATAACAAGAGGAGGAAGACCTGAGAAGACTCAGACGTCAAGGTTAGATTTCAGAAAGGCAGATTTTATAGGCTGGGTCTCACATAGCGATACACCAGCGATCCCGACAACGATCAGGATCGCTGGTGTATCGCTACATTATCGCTGCTGAGCTGCCAAACAGGCAGCTCAGGCAGCGATCTGGACAGATACACTGCGGGTAACATCGCTTAGTTACCCGCAGTGTACCTTGGATACCAGCGCCCTGCTTCAGGAGCTGGTATCCAAGGTACACAGTGGGTTTCTAGGCACAGCCCCGCGCCTGGAAACCCGCTGTGTACCTTGGTTACCAGCGGATCGCTGGTCTCCCACTTGTCACACGCAGCAATGCGTGCCTGTCAGCGGGAGACCAGCGATCAAAAAAATGTCCTGACCTTTCAGCGACGATCAGCGATACCCGGCAGGGGGCTGATCGTCGCTGAATGTCACACACAGCGATATCGCTGGTGAGCTCGCTGCTGTGTCACAAAACTAGTGACTCAGCACCGATCTCGCTAGCGATATCGCTATGTGAGACAGGGGCTTAAGGGACTCAGAAAGAGAATTGGAGGGATCCAATGGTTGGATATCCTTAAGGACAAAAATGTCCAGGAAGGATGGGAAATCTTGAAAAATTAGATTCTCAAAGCACAATCGTTAACAATTCCGAAAAGAGGAAAGAATGGGAAGCATTTAAGGAAACCAGGATGGATGAACACAGAACTTAAACACATGCTAAAAAGGAACAACACTGAGGAATGGCGAGATGAATCAATGGAGGGCTACAAGTGTATGAAGAGGAATAAATCAATGAGAAATAATAATGAAAAAAATGAAAAAATAAAAAATATAAAATGTGTATAAATAATGAAAAATATATTTAATAGAAAAACTATTTTAATTAAAATGAAATTTAAATAAAATGAATAAATGAATATAATGAACATAAAATTAGTAAAAAAGAGAATTTAATTGACACATAATAAAATACAAATACCACAATGATGGATATATATAAAAAAAGGAATATATATTCCCTTTATCAATACAGTTGAAACACTCCACTAGGAATAATATATAACCAAGGCAGAAATAGATATATACAACCAGGAGATTTGCTAAGCAAGGCACCAAGAATAAAACACAATTAAAACAAAAATGTGACAAAAACAATCACTAATGACAAAATAAGCACAAAAAGGCAGTGGAATATAATTATATAGGTATATATAATGACAATAATACCAAAATGTGCAAGGTGTAACAAAATCACCCTTCATCCCCCTGAAGAAGGATATAATTTCCGAAACGTGCGTAGGGGCACGTTCTTTGTGGCATTCCCTAGGTCCTCGGCTCACCAGGTATTATTAGCACCATTTGTTACAGCGATTCACTTTTACTTTTTTTCTGGGTAATCACTTTGATACACTCTGCTTCTTATGTGATTTCGCTTCACATTAATTAGTTTCACTTTTGTATGTGCTTGGATTTGTTTTTCTGCACCTTTTTTATTTATTTTTTGTTACACCTTGCACATTTTGGTATTATTGTCATTATATATACCTATATAATTATATTCCACTGCCTTTTTGTGCTTATTTTGTCATTAGTGATTGTTTTTGTCACATTTTTGTTTTAATTGTGTTTTATTCTTGGTGCCTTGCTTAGCAAATCTCCTGGTTGTATATATCTATTTCTGCCTTGGTTATATATTATTCCTAGTGGAGTGTTTCAACTGTATTGATAAAGGGAATATATATTCCTTTTTTTTATATATATCCATCATTGTGGTATTTGTATTTTATTATGTGTCAATAAAATTCTCTTTTTTACTAATTTTATGTTCATTATATTCATTTATTCATTTTATTTAAATTTCATTTTAATTAAAATAGTTTTTCTATTAAATATATTTTTCATTATTTATACACATTTTATATTTTTTATTTTTTCATTTTTTCATTATTATTTCTCATTGATTTATTCCTCTTCATACACTTGTAGCCCTCCATTGATTCATCTCGCCATTCCTCAGTGTTGTTCGTATATTTACTCGGATGGTCTGCCATCCCATTTTCTTAAGGTACTGCCACACTAAACAATCCCGCTAGCGATCACGATAACGACGCATACTAATGCGATCGCTAGCGGGATTGTTTCTATATCGCTAAGTGCGGCCACATTTAGCGATATAGTTAACGACGCTATCGCCGTTAGCGATCTTCTTAACGACTTTAGCAGGACAAAAGTACCGCTAAATCGCTAAGAAAAGGTGCCACACTAGCGATATATACTTACCCAGCGGGAGCGCCGACGAGAAAATAGGGTCCGGAACGATTCCAGCGACGAGTGAGATCACAGCAGGAAGCTCGTCGCTGGCAGATGCCGCACTGAACAACATCGCTAACGGGATCGCTAAATAGTGACGTTTTTTAGCGATCCCGTTAGCGATATTGTTCAGTGTGGCATACCCTTTAGCTATATCCTTAATTTACATTCATTTATATTATTTTTTTGATTATTTAGTTTATTTTATAAACATTTTTTTGTGATATAGCTTTGTGTGTGTCTATGCTAAAAAGGAAGAAAGAAATGTTTATCAAATGGAAAGAGGGAGGCATATCTAACGAAGAATATAATGATGTCTGCAGAACCTGCAGGGCACAAATCAGATTACTAAAGCTGACAATGAATTAAGGCTTGCAAGAGACATCAAAAGCAACAAAAAAGGATTTTTGGGATACGTCAAAAGTAAAAGAAAAGTCAAAGATGCTATAGGATTTTTACAGGATGAAAATGATTAAACGGTAAGACAGGATGTTGAGAAGGCTGAACTTTTAAATTCCTATTTTGCATCTGTTTTCTCTCAGAAAGGAAATGTAACATCAACTGATCTTCACTGTCCTATTAAAGGAATAGAAGAATCCAGGAAATCTATTAACAGAAAGACATTGAGGAAACACTTAGCTAACCTAAATGAATTCAAGTCACCAGGTCCAGATGAATTTCACCCCAGAGTACTGAAGGAGATAGCAGAAGAAATTCTTGAACCACTGTCCATAATCTTTGAAAATTCTTGGAGAACAGGAGAAGTCCCAGAAGACTGGAGAAGAGCAAATGTTGTTCCTATCTTCAAAAAGGGGAAGAAGGTGGACCCAGGGAACTACAGGCCGGTGAGTCTGACTTCTATACCAGGAAAGATCTTTGAACAAATTATTAAAGAACATGTATGCAAGTACCTGGATAAGAATGAAGTGATTAAACAGAGTCAGCATGGGTTTGTAACTAATAAGTCATGTCAGACTTACTTAATTTCCTTCTATGACAGAATCACTGACTGGGTGGATCAGGGAAATGCTGTAGATATAGTATATCTTGACTTCAGCAAAGCATTTGACAAAGTATCTCACACAATCCTTATTGAAAAAATGACTAAGTATGGAATGGACAAGGCAACTGTTAGGTGGATTCATAACTGGTTTAGTGATCGGACCCAAAGAGTGGTCGTAAATGGCTGCACATCCAGTTGGAAGAATGTCTCAAGTGGGGTACCACAAGGCTCTGTTTTGGGCCTTCTGTTGTTCAACATCTTTATCAATGATTTAGATGAAGGAATTGTGGGTAAACTGATCAAATTTGCTGATGACACAAAGCTAGGAGGGGTAGCTAATGCTAGAGAAGAGAGAGGATTCAAAAAGATCTAAATAAACTGGAGCAGTGGGCAGCAACTAACAGAATGGTTTTTAACAGGGAAAATGCAAAGTACTACATCTGGGCAATAAAAATGAAAAAAGCATATACAAAATGGGAGGAATAGGGCTAAGTAACAGCACATGTGAAAAAGACTTGGGTATACTAATTGATCACAGACTGAACATGAGTCAACAGTGTAATGCAGCAGTAAAAAAGGCAAATACAATTCTTGGATGTATCAACAGAAGCATACAGTCTAGATCACGTGAGGTCATTATTGCCCTCTACTCCTCTTTGGTCAGACCTCATCTGGAATACTGTGTCCAATTTTGGGCACCACATTTTAAAAAAGACATCAACAAACTGGAGCAAGTTCAGAGAAGAGCCACCAGAATTTTGACCGGTCTGCAAACCATGTCCTATGAGGCACAGTTGCAGGATTTGGGAATGTTTAGCTTGCAAAAAAGAAGACTGAGAGGAGACTTAATAGCGGTCTACAAATATCTCAAGGGCTGTCACATTGTAGAAGGATCATCTTTATGCTCATTTGCACAAGGAAAGACTAGAAGCAATGGGATGAAACTGAATGGGAGGAGACACAGATTAGATATTAGAAAAAACTTTTTGACACTTAGGGTGATGAGTGGAACAGGCTGCCACGAGAGGTGGTGAGTTCTCCTTCAATGGAAGTCTTCAAACAGAGGCTGGACAGACATCTGTCTGGGATGATTTAGAGAATCCTGCTTTGAGCAGGGGGTTGGACCAGATGGCCCAGGAGGTCCCTTCCAACTCTACCATTCTATGATTCTATGATTCCAAGTATAGTGGTAGATACGAGCCGAGGCGGGTTTTTGGGCGCTAGCCATTGTGGCAGCGACCTTCAGGGAGAATCCAGCCTTGGTCAGGATCCAAGATTCAACGGCCAGGCCATCAAACACAGGACCGCTGAGTTCTGGTGGTAAACTGGGCCCTGGGAGAGAAGGTCCGCGCGTTCTGGCAGACGCCAGGGTGCGTCGGCGAGCAACTGTACCAGCTCTGCGTACCATGAGTGACGCGGCCAATCCGGAGCTATTAATATCGCTGGGACCCCCTCTATCCTGATCTTCTGATCACCCTTGGGAGCAGAGTTATCGGTGGAAACAAGTACGGGAGGTGAAACTGATTCCACGGTAGAACCAGGGCATCCACTGCAATTGCCTGCGGATCCAGGTATCGGGTGACGAAGTTGGGTACCTTGGCGTTTATCCTGGAGGCCATCAGGTCCACATCTGGAGTTCCCCAGCGTAGGCATATCTGCTGAAATATGATTTCTTTCTGCCCAGGCCAGAATATATTTCACCTCGTGCATGACCACCCTGCTGCGTGTACATCCCTGATGATTTATGTATGCCACAGTGGTGGCATTGTCCGATTGTATTCGGACAGGGCGGCCCGCCAGATGATGGTGAAAATGCCTCAGAGCCAGCCGAACAGTCCGAATCTTTAGAATATTGATCGGGAGGGTTGATTCCTGCAGGGACCAAGCTCCCTGGGTTGTGTAGTGGCGAAACACTGCTCCCCATCCGAGAAGGCTGGTGTCCGTTGTGACTATCAGCCAATGGACTGGGGGAAAATATCGCCCCTGTTGAAGAGTGGTGCTCCTTGTCCACCACCTAAGTGTCTGTCTGACCTGCAGAGACAGACGGCACCGGGGATTGAGAGAGTAAGGGCTCCCGTCCCACGCTGCCAAGAGGGCATGCTGAAGGGAGCGGAGATGAAATTGTGCAAACGGAATGGCCTCGATTGCTGCCACCATCCTTCCTAAGACCCTCATGCAAAACTGGATGGTGTGAGAAATCGGTTGGCGAAGGATCCGTACCTCCTGATGGAGAACTAGGGCTTTGTCCCGAGGGAAGATTATCAAACCTCGAGGGGTGTCGAAAATCATCCCTAAAAAGGTGATCTTCCGAGATGTCACAGGAGATGATTTTTTCAAATTCACCAGCCACCCCAGGCGAACCAGGGTGTCTAGCGTAATGCTGACACTTTCCTCTCAGGCTTGGAAAGACGGACCCTTGACGAGGAGATCGTCTAAGTATGGCAAGACGACTATCCCTCTGGAGTGCAGAATGGACACAACGGCAGCCATAACTTTTGTGAACACCCTGGGAGCTGTGGCCAGCCCAAAGGGCAAGGCTGCGAATTTGAAAGTGAAGGTTGCTGATCGCAAACCTTAGAAATCTCTGATGAGGGGGAAATATGGATATGTGAAGATAGGCATCCTGGATGTCTATTGACGCTAGAAATTCCCCCTTTTCCATGGATGCAATGACCGAATGGAGAGACTCCATTCGGAAATGACGAATTCTGACAAACCTGTTCAAATGTTTTAGGTCCAGAATGAGCCTTACAGTGGCGTCTTTCTTGGGTACTATGAACAAGTTGGAATAGAACCCTTGACCTCTCTCGACCTCTGGTACTGGAATGATAACCCTGCTGCGCCGAAGAGATTCGACAGCCTTGAACAAGGCGTGAACCCGGGATTCTTCTTTGGGAAGACGCGAGGGAAAAAAACAATTTGGGGATGGTTGGTAAACTCTTATCTTGTACCCCGAGGAGACTAACTCCCTGACCCACTTGTCATGAGTGACCGCGAGAAAGGTGGGGCGAAACCAGAGTAGGCGGCCGCCCACTCTGGATGAATTGACCGGATACTGCCTCCAGTCATTTGGCCAAAAACCTTTGGGACCTAGACCCTCTAGATTTCGGCTGTTGAGATCGCATCCTTCCCAAAGGGTTGGCCTTGTAGGTCGACTGATTAGGTCGACCTGAGCCGCCGGAGCTGGCTGCCGCAGCCCAACCTGGGATGCGAAAGGCTCTAAACCGAGGCTGAAGCTGTCGGCGAAAGGGCTGTCTAATTTTCTGCTGAGGAAGGAAACTGCTCTTCCCTCCTGTAGCATCAGATATGAGCTGATCCAGTCTCTCGCCAAATAACTGACCACTCTGATAAGGTAAGGACGTAAGGGACTTTTTTGAGGTTGAGACCGCCCGCCATGTCCTCAACCACAAGGCTCTAATAGCAATTGCGTTGGCCGCAGCTAGTGTTGCGCAATTTGCCGCATCCATGGAAGCATTAATCAAAAAAGTCTCCTGCAAGAGCGATTTGATTAGAGATCTCAATTACCTCTGATGGCACCTCCGAGCCATGGAGGGCTTTATTTAGAGACTCCGACCAGCCTTAGCAACCCAAGTTGCTGCAAAAGAGGGAGAGCAGAGCCTGATGCCTCAAATACCGAGCGAGCCAAGCTTTCAATTAAATGATCAGTTGGATCCTTGGATCGAGGAACAGTTGGGAAGGGAGAGGAGAGTCTTAGACGCTAAACGCGACACCGGAGGGTCGACCGCAGGAGATTTCGCCCATTTCTTAAGGAGCTCAGGGGCAAAAGGATATCTGGTATTGAGAGCCTTTTGTCCTGAAAAGCGCTTGTCCGGCCTTTCCCGGTGGCGCTGCACTAGGTCCTCAAATTCAGGGTGAGTGCCAAAAACCTTATGAGTTTGCCTAGCTCGTTTGAAAGACACCTTATGACCAGAGGCCGAGGTGGACTCATCATCTACCCCCAGGGTTTGATTGATTGCTTCAATGAGACTGTCAATTGTCTCTTGACAATTAGGTGACTCTAGACTGAGGGACCCTTCGGAATCAGAGTCCGAACCTTAGTTACTCGCCTCCCCTGGTGAGGGAGAGTGAGAAACGGAACTGATAGATGTCGAGGCCCCGGACGGCACAGGCGACGCAGTGTGGGTTCGCTTCCCCCGCGTCTGCCTGATGAGAGCGCGGCCCCTGCAGGCCGGAGGTTCCTGAGAAAAGGCCAAGACGGATGAACCACTGTCTGTGCCCCTATCAGGAGCTTGAAGGGACTCGATTGCTCTCGTTAAAGATGCCAAAGATTGTGACAGAGACAGGGCCCATTCCGGCGGACCTGACGCACTGGGCTCAGTTATAGGGGAGGGCTCCTGGGCACGTTCGGAGTCACAGGCTTTGCAGACCCGAGTAGTCTGGGTGTGCAGAAAAGGGGACCTACAGGCAATGCATGCGGTATACAGCACCGTGTGAGTCTTAGCCCTTCTGGACATGCTGTACCTGTGCCGTAATAATTTGAGGTAGCACAAAAAACTAGGGTGCAGCGGAGTGGCGGTGTAGTGTGGCGTAGCTATAAAGCACCTACCCCAGTCCTGTATCCCCAGACGTCCTTGCGCCGAGAAGTCCACAGAGGCTGCTGCTGCAGTTCTTGAAAAACTTTCAAAAAGCGCGCCCCCTCCAATGTGGGCGTTCCTGAAGTAGGTTCTGCTGATTTCTGCCCCCCCCAACTTGGGAGAGGAGTTTGCTGGACTTGGCCCCGCCTCTGGCCTGGAGCTCCAGGCTGCGGCCTAGTTTCTGGCCGAAACCTGGGACTAAATTATTGGCGGCGCCCGCCCGGAAGTCGGGGGGCGGGCCTGCTGGAAAGCCGCACGGCCGAGAGAAGGACCCAGGCCGCGGCCTAGTTTCGGCCGCAGCCGGGGACTAAATTATTGGCGGCGCCCGCCCGGAAGTCGAGGGGCGGGCCCGCCGACCGGGAAAAGACCCCAGGCCACGGTCTAGTTTCGGCCGCAGCCGGGGACCGAGCAGAGCCCGTCCGAAAGCGAGGGGCGGGCGCTGGTGCTGCTGCTGCTGGGGGAAATCCTGGGCCTAAAGCCCAGCGAACGCCAACAAAGGCCCCCCCCCAGCCCGACCATGCACCAAGGGGAGCCGGACCCACCGCTCTTGGGGGACACAGGACTGACCGCCACTCGCTTCTGCTGGCGTGCGCCTGATGGACCACAGGAGCCCCAGCCCCCCTCACCCAGGTTAGAGGAGGGAAAAAAATAAATAAATAAGGACGGTGCAGGCACCCTAACTCCGTCATCCCTTCAGGGGATGAGGAGAGGGACCATCCGCCTCCTTGCAGCACTGCAGTCTAGCATTGGTGGTGCAGTGGGGGCCGCACGGACTACCTTTGCCTCTGTACAGCCTAAGGTTTCAATACCCTAGGGTGGTCAGGGCTGAGTCCGGCATAAGTGTCCCACGTTGCGGGAGAGGATACGTGGAGGCGACACTCCACGTGCTCGCCCGTTGTTAGTTTGGGGAGATCGGACCCCTTCAAAAGGGTCCGTCGCCCCTATTTCGTCTCCATGGGAAGAGAAAAAAAAATGGTCTGGGTGAAACCAGAAGTGTGCCTCCATCAGACACTAAGCATGAAATGGGATCGCCTGCGGCCAGTGTCGAGGTGTATACGGCGGAGGAGGAGCTAACCTTTTTTTTATATCTACTTAGTGTCAGCCTCCTAGCAGCAGTAGCATACACCCACAGTCCTGTGTCCCCCAATGAGACGAAGGAGAAAAGGCGGATTATGACTGACGTCGTACGACTGAAGTGTGAAAGAGACCTAAAGGAACATTTACACTACACCATTATTCTGAACATACTCGTTCACAATAATGGTGTATTGTAAATGCTCCATTAGAGATCACTATCCTAAGATCGCTTTTTTCCTGATAATCATGCATCTGCAGATCACTCGATGAACAAGCAAAACGCACTAGGGAGCTTGGGTGAAGGGGTCTACTGACTTAAGGTACTGCCACACTTAACGATCCCGCTAGCGATCACGATAACGACGCATACTAATGCGATCGCTAGCGGGATCGTTTCAATATCGCTAGTAGCTGCTTAATTTAGCGATGTCGTTAAGGACGCTATCACTGTTAGCGATCTCCTTAACGACTTTGGCGGTACAAAAACACCGCACATCGCTCACAAAAAGGTGCCACACTCAGCGATATATGCTCACCAGCGGGACACCAACGATCAAAATAGGGTCCGGAACGATGAGAATGATGAACGAGATCACAGCAGGATCACAGCAGGGGCCACGTCGTTGCTACATGCCACACACAACAACGTCACTAACGAGATCGCTAAATAGTGACGTTTTTTAGCGATCTCGTTAGCGTTCTTGTTTAGTGTGGAATACCCTTAACACAGCAGGAAGGATTAAGAGTGCTATCAATCACCTCCTTCATATAGTGTCTGGTGAGACTGGTCCAGACTTTCTTTAATGCCGTTTCTTGGGTGTAGTGAATAATGTGGTGACAAAGATATGTGATCTGAATGTTGGAGACTCGACCGTTCATATGATCACCAATACCTATGAGGGGGTATGCTGTACCGTTTTGTCATATGAAAATGTGAATAGGAAAATAACGGAGGCATACCCCCGAACTTGTGCCCAGCGTGGTCTAACTGTATCTGGGTCACTTGTAAGACTTGCTGCAGAGATTTTTTCTCTCATGGAACGGTACAATTAAATTGGTTCAGCAGTCTCATGTAATGATTTACTGGAAGTTCAGCACATGGTATAATACACAGCTTTGATATACTAAACAAATGTTATATTTCAATTTACCCATGAGAGGACTAGATGGTGGCCCAATTCTAAAGCATCGGGTATTCTAGAATATGTATGTAGTTTATTTATGAAGATCTAAGAGGGGTGTATATAAAGGCTGCTGCTGCTGGGGTATATGTGGAGGCTGCTGCTGGGGTGTACATGGAGACCGCCGTTCGGGGTACTTCCGCTGCGAGAGTCGTCGCTGACCTCCATGCGGCAGGAGATAACCGGCAGCTACCGTCGGGAGATCAGCGGCTAGCGCCGCTGATTTCCAGACGATAGTGGTGGCGTGCGTGGTTCAAATCCTGCGCCAATTCGCGGCCGGACTGCGCCTGTCGCTGATCGGTCGGGCGCAACTAATTAGCGAGGCGGGATTTCTGTTACAGACAGAATTAGACGATTATATAGTAGACTAGATGGTGGCCCGATTCTAACGCATCGGGTATTCTAGGATATGTATGTAGTTTATTTATGAAGATTTAAGAATAATGCAATGGGGTGTATATAGAGGCTGCTGCTGCTGGGGTATGTGTGGAGGCTGCTGCTGGGGTTTACTTGGAGGTCGCCGGTCAGGGTACTTCCGCTGCGAGCAGTCGGGAGATGACCGGCTTGCGCCGGTCATCTCCCGGCTGCGTTGCCGCTATCCTCCATGCGGCAGATGACCCGCAGCTAGCGCCGCCGATCTCCCAACGATAGCGGTGGCGTGTTTCAAATCCTGCGCCAATTCGCAGCCGGAAAGCGCTTGTCGCTGATTGGTCAAGCCTGACCGGACGCAACCAATCAGCGACGCGGGATTTCCATTACAGACAGACTGAATTAGACGATTATATAAATGAGGGTTGATCCTCTATTTGGAGTGTTGTGATGATACTGCAAGCTTCATTTCTTGTGCTGTTTCCAGAACTTTCCCCATAGTACTACAACCCCCACCGTTTGCAAGCACAGGGCAAAGTTACCCCTCCCTCCTTTTCTCTGCAGCTTACGCTTCCCTTCCCCCCTCCCAACCTGCAGTCAAGCTCAGTGTAACCTGAGCTACCAGTGCTGGAAGTTTTGCCGCTTCACCGCAGGGGTCCCATTGTCAGCAACATGTGCTGTCCCTACCATAGCGGCCATTTTGGAGACTTCATTTTGTTTTGGTTATAACACGGTGGGGATTTGCGTCAGAAACACGAAAGTTACTGTTTTGAAGCCTGTGTCCATGGGCATCGTTCCCGTGGTACTGGTGAACCCGTAACTCCAACAGAACACGAGAAATGGAATTCTCGGATTCCCCATGAACTAGCTCAGCCAAGTTTGGACTCATTTGAACTGTCATTTTAAAGTAAGATCATTGATAGGTCTGCCGTTATTCTGCTAGGCTCACAGGACGAGGGATGGACCTTATGATATTTCAGAGCTCAAATCATACACTTCTGTCCCTGGGAGGTGGCCAGAAAAACCAGCCCCTTTTGTGAGGTCAGCAGCCCCAGGTATAAATCCTGTGGCGAGCCCCCCTTTCTCAGTCCTTGCTGTGATGTCCTGACTAAGAGATCTACAAATGAACTATGACGTGTGGCTCCTTCCCCCAGCCTGGCTTGCCTGTAAATGATCTAACAACCATGTGAGTGATTTTCATCTTTAATCCTATTTTATTTTATAACTGCATTTGTACATAACGATATTGTCTGTTTGTTCCATCTTTTTATATTGTATAAGCACTGCCTGTCTTTTTAAGGAATAAACCTATAAATTTATTAGTTTGTTTCTCCTGCTCTATAAACGAATTTGCACGCGCCTGAAGTACTACGCTACTGTTTTGGGGTTGCTACGGACCCTCTTGATAAATTGTTCCAAGTAAACCGTGGCTGGTGGCAGCTATAAAGAAGGGGTGTAAAGTGTTGACCTATGGGGTGGCGTTGGCGGTGACGGAGCGGGTACTATAAGTGTATTACCCGGCTGCGGCTCGGAGTAATTATAATTCCCTCACTGCAGCGTGCCCAATAGCCAGCACACATCCAAGGGACCCGTCTGGCGACTAATTATCCTAGGTGCAGTTCCCTGACTGACCTGAGGGTAAGGGGGGCGCCAGAGAGCTGCAAGTTCCTAAGTGGAAGTGGGATAATTATAAATCCCTGCAGTTTACTGGGTCGGACGGCAGCAGCCGTCGTGTGTGTGCACCGTTTCGTCACAAGTGTCTATAGGTATATAGTCTCCAAGAAGGCAGAACCTAATATGTACCTAGGAGGTGGTTCATGCCTTATGGTCCTCTACAAAAAGACACCATGACGCCTCCATGACGCCCCAGTAATACCCTGGAGAGTAAGATAAAACAGCAAGCACTGTGTATACCATACACCTTTACGTATGTTTGTCTTGGCACCTTTGGTTTGCGCAGTCCATTATTTTAAACAAATTAAGAGTTAATTTTTACCCTAAAGCCCCCGTCTCACACAGCGATCTTGCTAGCGAGATCGCTGCTGAGTCACTAGTTTTGTGACGCAGCAGCGATCTCCCCAGCGATATCGCTGTGTGTGACATTCAGCGACGATCAGCCCCCCTGCTGGGTATCGCTGATCGTCGCTGAATGTCCTGGACATTTTTTTGATCGCTGGTCTCCCGCTGACAGGCAAGCATCGCTGCGTGTGACAGGCGGGAGACCAGCGATCCGCTGGTAACCAAGGTACACAGCGGGTTTCCAGGCACGGGGCTGTGTGAGACTAGGGGCTTAAGTCCGCAGAAGGTCTTATCCCTGAGATGTCTTAAGGGTATGCCACACTAAACAACATCGCTAACGGGATCGCTAAAAAACGTCACTATTTAGCGATCCCGTTAGCGATGTTGTTGTGTGCGGCATCTGCCAGCGACGAGCTTCCTGCTGTGATCTCGCTCGTCGCTGGAATCGTTCCGGACCCTATTTTCGTCGCTGGCGCCCCGCTGGTAGTATCTAATCGCTGAGTGTGGCACCTTTTTTAGCGATTTAGCGGTACTTTTGTACCGCTAAAGTCGTTAAGGAGATCGCTAACCGCGATAGCGTCCTAACGACATCGCTAAAATAGGTAGCTACTAGCGATATAGAAACAATCCCGCTAGCGATCTCATTAGTATGCGACGCTAACGAGATCGCTAGCGGGATTGTGTAGTGTGGCAGTACCTTTATTGTTGGAAGTCCTTAGTTATCACCGAGAATGACCCTCTGCTCACATCACAGTCAGCCAATATCATTGCTGGATAGATAAGAAATATTAGATCATGAAAGACACCTACACACTAGATGAAAACAGTCTAATCTAATGTGTATGGAGGCCTCCAGTCTGTCTCACAACAGATGACGACTGTCAAGCTTAGGCCTCTTTCACACTTCAGTCGTTCGACGTCAGTCAAAATCCACCAAAGTGTGAAAAAAACGGATCCGCCCTTTCATTTGGCGGATGTTTTTTTCCCATTGACTTGCATTAGTGACGGATTTTGACGGATGGAGGTCCGCTTGATCCGTCAAATGACGGATCCGTCAGAAATTTGGCGTACATTGTCTTTTGAAAACGGACACTGGGACGTTTTTTGTGTGCGTCGAAATGGCAGACGATGACAGATCCGTCGCGTCCGTCGTTTTGTAGAATGGACGCCTATGGTTGGCGGAAAGTCGTCATCCGTTTTTGACGGAATCCGCTGGCGGAATCCGTTTTTACATGCAAAAAATTCTCAGAGCCCATTCAGGTCTCTCTCTCTCTAGAACTTCAAAATCTTCATTTTGCTCTTATTCACGGATCTGCCTAAAAACGGATCAGCTGCATCCGTTTTCACACAAATACAACGGATCCGTTATTTTCAGTCGTCTGGCTGACTGGGACTGACACCAGACGACTGAAGTGTGAAAGAGGCCTTACAGCTATTACATGTGTATCGAAGCCTACAGAGTCTGATCAATGGAACCCCCCCATTTCTACAAAGAGACCCCCATAACGGCGGGGAGAAGTGCAAGCTGTGGTCCGTCAAGCTCACAAAGTTAAACTGCACATGAGTGGCAGAAAACATCCAAGAGTACAGACAATAAAAGTTTGTGGCTGGAATACCCATTTAAATCCAAAACGTTTCTGGGAACAAACATTGATTCTATAGTAACCTCTGTGCCGCTGTCATACAGTTTTTTAATGAAAGACATTAGGACAAACCAGTTGCGTAACTTGAAGCTCGTGGGCCTCAACAAAAAGTTTCCAAATGGCCTCAAATCACAAGACTTTAATTGCAATGGTCTTCTCACACGTACCAAAAGAATCTTTTGGACCCCTAGATTCCAACGCAGTGTACCCCAACTCCAGTCCTCAAGAGCCACAAACTGATCATGTTTTTAGGAGTTTGATAGTATTGCACAGGTGCTGGAATGATGTATCATCTGTGCAATACTAAAAAAATCCTGAAAACATGATCTGGTGGTGGTTCTGGAGGACTGATATTGGGGAACAGTGCTCTAAGGCAAGGGGCATTCCCTACACCCATTAGGGTATGTGCACACAATGTCTTTTAAATTGGGGTGAACAGGACGAGGTTTTTTAAAGAGGAACCTCGCATTTTTTGCTGTGTTTTTAAAGCGCAACAAGCAAAAGCCGCCTGAAGAATGGTCAGGTCACTTCTTTTAACCACTTCACATCTATGGAAACCAGTAGCAATTAAAAAGTTCAAGACTGAGCCTGAGTGCAGCAAGCCGTTTTTACAGCTATTCATTTGTTTTTAGAGCGCTTTTTATGCGTGTTTCAGAGTTTACCCACCTGAAAACCATGTCCTGTGCACATACCCTCACAGTTATGCCCCTTGGACAACCCATTTTTTGTGCAGACCAACTGAAGAAATCCCCTACATGCAGAAGTGCAGTAATACATTCATATATGCATAGTACATATGGCTCTATGGCCGTGACGGGGACACAGAAAGGAGCAATGTGTCCCAGAGCCACACAAGTTCACTTCAGAAGCAGCCTCTTTGACCACTTGTGACCTAAGACTGGGGAGATCCATACTGCTGTGTATAAAGCAATGGCGGCACTCACCGTCACATGTAGGTAGTTATACTGACAATGTTGCACCAAGTGCCTGCAAACTTTCCCACCACTAATTTACAACTGTAGTGGGTGTCAGCACCGACCTGGCATTGCCCAGAGGGGGCGCTATACAGGGAATACATAGCATTTTCATGGTACAACCATTTTACCACGCATCTACCCCAATCTATATCCCAGGCCTGAGAGAAATGACATGAGAAACCCAGAGCTGACAGTATGAATGACAAGTTACGGTGACAGACCCCCTTGTATCACACAGCCCACTGCCCACTCCCAAACTTTAATAATCACACAATATAGTGGCCCTCCCCTCACATTCCACAGACACCCCCTCCCCCAGAAGAGCAGCATCTTTACCTTGGTCTGTGCTACCAGGGGCAGGGGAAGCAGCAGGAGAGGCAGCACGAAAGTGATGAGGATGTCCCTCCTCTGCCACAGCTGCTGCACTACAGACATTGCCATGTGAAGACACAACAAGCCCGGGATCCAGACGGGCAGGGGATGCTGCAGAGGAGGCAGGGCCGGGGCATGCATGCATCCGGGAGGAGAGCGCCAGGACTGAGGCAGGCCGGGTCTGTGCACAGGATGAGCTCTCACTTCAGCAAGTCTGGCCTCTGCAAATCAAATACAAGGGGGGAGAATGAGGCTGGCTGCAGACCCTCCCCCATGCAATGGGCAAGGCAGTCAGCGAGGAGGAGAGCCGGCTGTCTGTCACTGACAATAGAGAATGTGGCCGGCAGCAGCCCCCGGTGCCACGTCACCGCCACAGCCGGGGATCACCCGATACAGACCGCCCGGTGAGATGCGGCATTGTGCGCTCCTCCACCGCAGTGTCTGGGCGCTGTGCCTGCCTGCACAGGGAGGGTGACTTCTGGGAAGGTGCAGTCTGGAGGGTGTTCACCTTCCACTGTCTATGGGGAGCCGATGACTGGCTTTGTGGCTGACTGGCATACGCTTTGTTTCTTAGGGGCTGTGCACATGACGCCTTTTTCAGGCAGATTTTACCTGAAATCCTCCTGCCAGCACCGCTCCGTACAATGAAAATATGCATTTGTTTTCATGTTCAGTCTCTCCAGGGTATTTTAGGTTTCCAAAGTCGCCAAGCGGCTAAAAGAAGTGAGCGGTCGTACTCAGGCAATGTCTGCCATGAAGACTCGCTATACTTTATAGTACAAGTCACCGGGAAGGCTCAGAAGATGCCTGGCTGTCTTTTTCAGCCGTTTCCCAGAATTTCCTCTAGCGTTTTCTTAGGCCTCATTTACACATCAGTTTTTCGGCGTCAGTTGAAATTTTCGTCGTCGTGACAAATCCGTTGAAAAATGTGAAATGACAGATCCGTCGAAAAATATTTAGAGTTGAGAGTCCTCAGTGGTTGATACCTTTTAATGGCTAACTGAAAAGATGGTAACAAATTGCAAGCTTTCGAGACTACTCAGGTCTCTTCATCAGGCACAGACTAATACAAAATCTGAAGAATCACATATTTATACACAAAACAGCACAGAAAAAATGCAATAGGTAAGACAAGTGACGTGAAGCAGAATAGTCATTATGGCAGAGAAAACATTCATCGCATCCATTTTTTCATCCGTACCTTCCATTTTTTGACGGATCCGTTTTTTTTAAATGCCAAAGGGGAGGCTCCCAAAACCTGATTGGCTACTGGAAACTACAGAAACCTATATATAGAGTGTTTTAATACCCCATCTTTGAAAGGTTGGAGAGCAAGTGGCAGAAATGGAAGGCGGTACAGCGAACATTGAGAAGATCTATGCGGATTTTACTTTTGAAGCCAATCGCTTGGCAGTGATCGTGATGGAAAAGGAGTGAGAAAGAGAGCACATCCTGCGGTGGCGGCGGAGACGTCTTTGGATCCACCTGATCGCAGCACAGCGAATGACACGTGGGGTCTATTCAACACTCTTTATGGAATTGAGGGCAAACCCGAAAAGTTTTACAATTATGTACGCATGAAAGCGGAAAATTTTGATTTCTTGGTGGAACTCCTTGGAGAAGTAATCAGTAGAAAGGACACGTATTGCCCATTTCCATATCTCCGGCGGAGCATGTGATGGTTACTCTCCAGTAAGCCATTTGTATTGTTTCTCCTCCTGCAGACTTATAACTGTAAAGTTGTTGCTGGTAGTTTATATTAATTATTGTCTTTGTTTTTTTCAACAGATTCCTTGCAACAGGAGAATCCCTTTCATCACTGCATTTCCAATTTAGGCTTGGGATTTCCACCATATCTGGGATTGTGAAACAGACCTGCCAGGCATTGTGGGACTGTTTACATGATGACTATATCCCACATCCAACAACAGAGAGGTGGCTGGAGATTTCAGAAAAATTTTATAAGATTTGCCAGTTTCCAAATTGCTTGGGTGCAGTGGATGGGAAGTATATAAGGATTGTGAAACCATCTGGATCTGAATATTTTAACTATAAAAAATAATTTTCAATTGTGCTTATCGCCATAGCAGATGCACAATGCAAATTTATAGCGGTGGATATAGGGGGCCTATGGCCGCTTCAATGATTCACAGGTGTTTAAAATGTCTGCAATGGGGTATCATCTATACGGAGACACATTTGAATTTCCTCCTCCAAGACCACTCCCTGGAACCTCTGAGCCACCAATGCCATTTGTGTGTGCTGGTGATGAAGCCTTCCAACTTTCCAAACACTTGCTGAAGCCATACGGAAGTAGTGGCTTGACGCCAATGAAAAGAGTTCAATTATAGGTTTACACGAGCCAGAAGAGTGGTGGAGTGTGCTTTTGGCATTCTAACATCAAAATGGTGAGTGCTGTTGACCGCAATTACTGAAGACAGACTGTGGATGAGGTGGTGAAGGCTTGTGTGGTCCTGCACAATTTTGTCATATGCAAGGAACAGGTTGCCATGGATTACTGTGTTTGAAACCACCTTGCGTGGTTATGAAACTATCACTTTTCGGAGTCCTGTGGCAGTTTCCAGAATGAGGGACAAATTTGTTGAGCACTTTATGTCACCACAAGGAAGAGTTGACTGGCAGGATGGTTTGATATTTTTGACTTTTGATATAATGTATGATTGATTACCAAATTTATTGCTGTTTTCATAGTTGTGATTATACCTTGATTTGTGTATTAACCAAAGTTTTGTACCTTGTTACCCACAGTAGTGCATGTTTTTTTACTTTTGCTGAAAGCAAGTTGGAGATACACTGCTCTTTATTTTAAATACAAGTACAGTAAATGAAAAAAAAAAAATGGCTAGACACACACATAGGTCACAGTCACACACACACACATAGGCCGCAGTCTCACACACACACAAACCGCAGTCACACACACAAGGGCCGCATTCACACACACATGGGCCGCATTCACACACACATGGGCCACAGTCACACACACACATAAAGGGCCGCAGTCACATACACATATGACGTAGTCACACACACACGCTGGCAGGACTCACGCTGGCTGGCAAGTCTTGCTGGCTGGTTGGCTACTCTTGCCCGCTGGCTGGCAGGTTTTTGGCTGGCTGGCAGGTCTGTGGCTGCCTGGCAGTAGTTTGGCTGGCTGACAGTAGTCTTGCTGGCACATTGGGAATTGAAGCCACCTGGCAGGTTTATATAGATTTGGGCTGTCTGGCCAATTAGCAACAATTTGGAGCATGCTCAGTTAAAAAAAAACGGAATCTGTCTCTGGATTCCGTCATTTGACAGACAGTGACGGATCCTGCACCCATAGGCTTCCATTCTAGCCAACGACGGACGGCGCAGGATCCGTCGCTGTCCATCATTTCGACACAGACAAAAAAACGTTACTTTGTCCGTTGTCTCCAGACGACAGACAAACAAATTCCGACGGATCCAGTGCACGAAACGTGCGGCCATCCGTCGCTATTACAAGTCTATGAGAAAAAAAGGGATCCAGCGTCTCCAAACGCAGGATCCGTTTTTTTTCTCAAAACGACGGATTTCGACTGACGCCGAAAAACTGATATGTGAAAGAGGCCTTAGTTGTTGAATGAAGAAAAAAAGGAACAAGCCAATGAGAAAACCACCATTGGGCAAAAAAGT
This sequence comes from Oophaga sylvatica, assembly GCA_033576555.1. Taxonomy (NCBI): domain Eukaryota; kingdom Metazoa; phylum Chordata; class Amphibia; order Anura; family Dendrobatidae; genus Oophaga; species Oophaga sylvatica. The sequence goes on along the minus strand of JARQOD010000010.1, from coordinate 113,225,743 downwards.
ATAAAGCAAGTGCTCGGGGAATGACCAAGAGAGACACTTCAGGACAATAAACATCAACACATCCTGAAGCTTCTTCCTACCACAAATTGGCAGGTTTGCCCTAATTTCAGAGATGCTTTTAGGGTACGTCCAGGTTCACCACATAGTTGACCCTTAGCCCTGTACAGTAACTATTATTATTTTTACTCTTAGTGTCTGCTTATCATTCTTTTAAAGCACCACTCCAGCCTTTTTTTTATTGCAGCACTGGAGTGGTGCTACTTAAGTTCCCGGTCTATAGTATAATACTTACCAGCCGCAGTCTTTAGCGTTTCCCTTTCTCTCTCCAGTCCCGCGCCGCCATCTTGTCACTGCAGCTTCTGACTGTAGTGATGGGCAGTTCGGCTCTTTTTGGTAATCCAGCTCAAATGGCTCACCAAAAAGTTTCCGCTCTTTTCGGATCCTAAATGAAATGGATCCCTGTTCACAATATGTGAACACATATTTATGCTGATGTAATGCAGCTGAAACACCACCCACCTTTGGTAAAAACTCCACCCACTTGCTAGTAACCAATTAAATTGATGAGTGGGTGGAGTTTTGCTTGTGTGGGCGGAGTTACGTCTCAGAGCCATTCAGATAATTCAGTGGCTCTCACTGGAGTGCCAGCTCCCATCGTTCACAGCAGGGAGTCCGGCTCTTTGTCTCTGATCATTTGCTAATAACCCATCACTATCTGATTGACAGGACGTCAGAGGTGAGGGTCAAAAGCTCTGTGTGAGTCTGTGACAGCCTCGTTGTAGCCTTGTTCTGGATCTCATAGACTTATTCTTGTTATTTATATAGCGCCATTAATTCCATGGTGCTGTACATGAGAAGCGGTTACATACAAAGTTATAGCCATCGTTTACAGTAAACAAATTTAAAATGACAGACTGGTACAGAGGAGAGAGGACCATGTCCTTGCGGACTTGCATTCTACGGGATAGTGGGGAAGAGACAGAAGGTTGGGGGTGCGGCAGCTCTGGTGGTGGTGAGGCGGCACCTCTGGTGGGTGGTGATGAGGCTGCAGCTCTGGTGGCGGTGAGGCAGCAGCTCGTAGTGGCGGTGAGGCGGCAGCTCTGGTGGTGGCGGTGAGGAGGCAACTCTGGTGGTGGTGGCAGCTCGGGGGTGGCGAGGCGGAAGCTCGAGGGGTGGCGAGGCGGAAACTCGGGTGGTGGCGAATCGGCAGAATGGCTATTGTATGCTTTCCTTACATTGAGCTGTGACTTCTACATCGCCAGCAAACACTGGAGCCATCCAGCAGGTCACAAACTGCTGGAGACCAACCAGAGAGACGCTGATAAAAAGAAGACAGCGATTGATAAGTACCTGACTAGGGGCAGGCAATTAGACTAAGGTCACGTTCACACATTCAGTATTTGGTCAGTATTTTATCTCAGTATTTGTAAGCTAAAACCAGAGGTGGGTGATAAATACAGAAGTGGTGACGTGTTTCTATTATACTTTTCGTCTGATTGTTCCACTCCTGGTTTTGGCTTAAGGCTGCGTCTCACATAGCGATCCCGGAGCGATCACGACAACGATGCGACCTGATAAGGATCGTTGTTGCGTCGCTGTGTAATCGCTGGTGAGACGTCAAACAGACCGATCTTCCCAGCGATGCTGCAACGATGCGGATGATCATAGCGATCTTCGTAACGATGTCGGCAGTCGTTGAAACACTGTCACACTACACCTATTCGGACGACACAGCGCTCGATGTGGGCTGTACAGTGTGACGTTGTTGGCACACAGGCGTGGCACAGCGTCGCCTTTTCCGTGCCACCTCATCTCCGATTGGTGCTCACTACTGCGTTCCGATTGGCGGCGCTACTGCTCATTGTTCTCGACTGTGTGAAGAAGGCAACGTAGCTGCGCTCTTGTTTCATTGTTCCTGGCAGTCTTGCAGCACTTGTGGTTTGTTCCTGCTTGCGTCCTGCTTTTTCCGGATCTCCGTAGCGTTCTCGGTTGCGACTCCGAAAGCCCAATACAGCTATTCACCAGCTACCTTTTGACCAGCTATATTTTGTGCACGTTAGGTTTATTTGGGGTTTCAGTTGTATTTCATTTTAATGAAATACTCACCTTCTCATCCCTGTCCTCTTCACCTGCCCCCTATGTCCAGCCATTGGCACATCCTCGCAGAAACCTCGCACACCTAGACATTCACAGACTCTCTCCTACCTCTGTCCTCCATATCTTCACGACACAGACAGCGCCACCACTTTCTATAACACCACCCTCACATCTGCCATAGACTCAGTCGCCCCTCTCACGCACGGCAAAGTGCGACGAATCAATAGGCAACCCTGGCACAACAATCTCACCAAAAACTTCGCCAATCATCCAGGGTCGCGGAGCGGCATTGGAAAAAAACACGCCTGCCAGACGACTTCACTGCTTTCAAACAAGCTACACTTGCCTTCAAAATAGCCCTCACCTCTGCTAAACAGACCTATTTTGCAAACCTTGTATCTTCATTATCCTACAACGCAAAACAACTGTTCAGCACATTCAACTCTCTCCTCCGCCCACCACTGCCACCTCCAACTCCCCTCATCTCTGCCGAGGACTTTGCCACCTACTTCAAAAATAAGATCGACCAAACAAGGCAAGCCTTTACTGTTCCACCACCCCAACCACTCCATATACCAGACCTCTGTCCTTCCCTACTAACCTCCCTCTCCAACATCACTGAAAGAGAGCTTACTCACCTCCTTTTCAAATCTCACCTCACCACCTGTGCACTTGACCCCATCCCTTCCCACCTGCTCCCCAACCTCACTAACACGCTCATCCCAGCCCTAACCCATCTCTTCAACCTATCGCTATCTTCTGGTACCTTTCCCTCTGCCTTCAAACATGCCACCATCACACCCATCCTCAAAAAAACAAACCTTGACCCAACTGCTATGCCCAGCTATCGCCCAATATCATTGCTCCCGTTTGCTTCCAAACTCCTTGAGCAGCATGTCCACGCTCAACTTTCCTCCCACCTCTCATCTAACTCCTTGACAACCTCCAATCTGGCTTCCGCCCCCACCACTCCACTGAAACTGCCCTGACCAAAATTACTAATGACTTATTCACAGCTAAAGCTAACAGACAGTTCTCCATCCTCCTCCTCCTTTACCTGTCATCTGCCTTTGACACAGTCGACCACTGCCTACTGCTACAGATTCTTTCTTCCCTTGGCATCAAAGACCTTGCCCTGTCCTGGATCACCTCTTACCTTTCCGACCACACATTTAGCGTCTCCCACTCCCTCACTCCTCATCCCGCCCTCTCTCTGTTGGAGTCCCTCAAGGCTCTGTCCTGGGGCCCCTACTTTTTTCCATCTATACCCTTGGCCTAGGACAACTCATAAAGTCCCATGGCTTCCAGTACCACCTGTATGCGGACGACACTCAGATCTACCTCTCTGGCCCAGATGTCACCTCTCTGCTGTCCAGAATCCCGGAGTGTCTATCAGCCATATCCTCCTTCTTCACCTCTCGCTTCCTAAAACTCAATGTAGACAAAACTGAACTCATCATCTTTCCTCCATCTCATGTATCTTCCCTACCCGATCTATCTATTATGGTAAATGGCATCACGATCTCTCCTGCACCTGAAATCCGCTGCCTCGGAGTAACTCTCGACTCTGCCCTGTCCTTCAAACCACACATCCAAACTCTTTCCACCTCCTGTCGCCTCCAACTTAAAAACATTTCCAGAATCCGTCCCTTCCTCAGCCCTCAATCTACTAAAACTCTTGTGCATGCCCTCATCATCTCCCGCCTCGATTACTGCAACATCCTCCTCTGTGGCCTCCTCGTCAACTCTCTTGCACCACTCCAGTCTGTCCTCAACTCTGCTGCCCAACTAATCTACCTCTCCCCTCGCTACTCCCCTGCTTCTCCCCTCTGCAAATCCCTCCACTGGCTCCCAATTTCCCAACGAATCCAGTTCAAACTACTAACACTGACTTACAAAGCCATCCACAACCTGTCTCCTCCCTATATCTCTGAACTAATCTCCCAATATCTTCCTTCACGTAATCTTCGATCCTCCCGAGACCTCCTACTATCCTCCACACTTATTCGTTCCTCACACAACCGCCTCCAAGATTTCTCACGAATATCCCCCATCCTCTGGAATTCCACGCCTCAACATGTACGATTATCCACCACCCTTGGATCCCTCAAATGGAACCTGAAAACCCATCTCTTCAGGAAAGCCTACAGCCTGCAATAACCATTCCGCCTCGCCGCCACCACCCGAGCTTCCGCCTCGCTGCCACCACCAGAGCTGCCGCCTCGCCGCCACCATTACCAGAGCTGCCGCCACCACCAGAGCTGCCGCACCCCCGACCTTCTGTTTCTTCCCCATTATCCCGTAGAATGTAAGTCCGTAAGGACAGGGTCCTCTCCCCTCTGTACCAGTCTGTCATTGTAAATTTGTTTACTGTAAACGATATCTATAACTTTGTATGTAACCCCTCTCATGTACAGCACCATGGAATTAATGGCGCTATATAAATAAATAATAATAATAATGTCAATTACCAATTATTAGTAACATTGCAAAGCTGTTCACTGTATATTTTTTGGGTCTCAAATGTGATTCCTATTGTCTATTTTATGGGGGTCTCGGGTGGGATCTCAAATACCTTTCCATTTCACCAATTTTAAATTGTTATAGGACACCTACCTATTGTCTGCTATCTTTGCTCTGCTGGGATGGAGGGAGGGCATGTCTTCTACTGGTGTACATGTGCTTTTTCGGCGGCAGCCATTTTAGGGGTCTCGGGTGGGATCGCAAATACCTTTCCATTTCACCTAATTTTAAATTGTTATAGGACACCTACCTATTGTCTGCTATCTTTGCTCTGCTAGGATGAAGGGAGGGCATGTCTTCTACCGGTGTACATGTGCTTTTTCGGTGGCAGCCATTTTAGGGGGTCTCGGGTGGGATCGCAAATACAGTCATGGACAAAAGTTTTGAGAATGACACAATTATTAATTTTTACAAAGTCTACTGCTTCACTTTTTCTAATGGCAATTTGCATATACTCCAGAATGTTATAAAGAGTGATCAGCTTAACAGCAATTACTTGCAAAGTCAATATTTGGCTAGAAAATGAACTTTATCCCCCAAAACACATTTCAACATCATTGCAACCCTGCCTTAAAAGGACCAGTTAACCCTTTTTTCAGTGATTGCTCCATTAACACAGGTGTGGGTGTTGATGAGGACATGGCTGGAGATCAATCTGTCATGATTAAGTAAGAATGACACCACTGGACACTTTAAAAGGAGGCTGGTGCTTGGCATCATTATTTCTCTTCTGTTAACCATGGTTATCTCTAAAGAAACATGTGCAGTCATCATTGCAATGCACAAAAATGGCCTAAAAGGGAAGAGTATCGCAGCTAGAAAGATTGCACCTCAGTCAACAATCTATCGCATCATCAAGAACTTCAAGGAGAGAGGTTCCATTGTTGCCAAAAAGGCTCCAGGGCGCCCAAGAAAGACCAGCAAGCGCCAGGACCGTCTCTTAAAAGTGTTTCAGCTGCGGGATCGGGCTACCAGCAGTGCAGAGCTTGCTCAGGAATGGCAGCAGGCAGGTGTGAGTGCATCTGCACGCACTGTGAGGCAGAGACTCTTGGAGCAAGGCCTGTTCTCAAGGAGGGCAGCAAAGAAGCCACTTCTCTCCAGAAAAAAACATCATGGACAGACTGATATTCTGCAAAAGGTACAGGCAGTAGACTGCTGAGGACTGGGGTAAAGTTATTTTCTCTGATGAATCCCCTTTTCGATTGTTTGGGACATCAGGAAAACGCCTCATTCGGAGAAGACAAGGTGAGTGCTACCACCAGTCTTGTCTCATGCCAACTGTTAAGCATACTGAAACCATTCATGTGTGGGGTTGCTTCTCAGCCAAGGGAATCGGCTCTCTCACAGTCTTGCCTAAAAACACAGCCATGAATAAAGAAGGGTACCAGAATGTCCTCCAAGAGCAACTTCTCCCAACCCTCCAAGAGCAGTTTGGCGATCAACAATGCCTTTTCCAGCATGATGGAGCACCTTGCCATAAAGCAAAGGTGATAACTAAATGGCTCAGGGAACAAAACATAGAGATTTTGGGTCCATGGCCTGGAAACTCCCCAGATCTTAATCCCATTGAGAACTTGTGGTCAATCATCAAGAGACGGGTGGACAAAAAAAACCTAAAAATTCTGACAAAATGAAAGCATTGATTGTGCAAGAATGGACTGCTATCAGTCAGGATTTGGTCCAGAAGTTAATTGAGAGCATGCCAGGGAGAATTGCAGAGGTCCTGAAGAAGAAGGGTCAACACTGCAAATATTGACTTGCTGCATTAACTCATTCTAACTGTCAATATAAGCTTTTGTTACTCATATGTTTGCAATTATATTTCTGTCTGTGATAAAAACATCTGTCAAACACACATAAAAACCAGAGGGCAGCAGATCATGTGAAAATATAATATTTGTGTCATTCTCAAAACTTTTGGCCATGACTGTACCTTTCCATTTCACCTAATTTTAAATTGTTATAGGACACCTACCTATTGTCTATTGTCTGCTATCATTGCTCTGCTGGGATGGAGGGAGGGCATGGCTTCTACCGGAGTACATGTGCTTTTTCGGCGGCAGCCATTTTAGGGGGTCTCGGGTGGGATCGCAAAAACCTTTCCATTTTACCTTATTTTAAATTGTTATAGGACACCTACCTATTGTCTGTTGTCTGCTATCTTTGCTCTTCTGGGATGGAGGGAGGGCATGGCTTCTACCGGTGTACATGTGCTTTTTCGGCGGCAGCCATTTTAGGGGGTCTCGGGTGGGATCGCAAATACCTTTCCATTTCACCTAATTTTAAATTGTTATAGGACACCTACCTATTGTCTATTGTCTGCTATCTTTGCTCTGCTAAGATGGAGGGAGGGCATGTCTTCTACCGGTGTACATGTGCTTTTTCGGCGGCAGCCATTTTAGGGGGTCTCAGGTGGGATCGCAAATACCTTTCCATTTCACCTAATTTTAAATTGTTATTGGACACCTACCTATTGTCTATTGTCTGCTATCTTTGCTCTGCTAGGATGGAGAGAGGGCATGTCTTCTACCGGTGTACATGTGCTTTTTCGGCGGCAGCCATTTTAGGGGGTCTCGGGTGGGATCGCAAATACAGTCATGGACAAAAGTTTTGAGAATGACACAATTATTAATTTTTACAAAGTCTACTGCTTCACTTTTTCTAATGGCAATTTGCATATACTCCAGAATGTTATAAAGAGTGATCAGCTTAACAGCAATTACTTGAAAGTCAATATTTGGCTAGAAAATGAACTTTATCCCCCAAAACACATTTCAACATCATTGCAGCCCTGCCTTAAAAGGACCAGTTAACCTCTTTTCACTGATTGCTCCATTAACACAGGTGTGATTGTTGATGAGGACATGGCTGGAGATCAATCTGTCATGATTAAGTAAGAATGACACCACTGGACACTTTAAAAGGAGGCTGGTACTTGGCATCATTATTTCTCTTCTGTTAACCATGGTTATCTCTAAAGAAACACGTGCAGTCATCATTGCAATGCACAAAAATGGCCTAACAGGGAAGAGTATCGCAGCTAGAAAGATTGCACCTCAGTCAACAATCTATCGCATCATCAAGAACTTCAAGGAGAGAGGTTCCATTGTTGCCAAAAGGCTCCAGGGCGCCCAAGGAAGACCAGCAAGCGCCAGGACCATCTCTTAAAAGTGTTTCAGCTGCGGGATTGGGCTACCAGCAGTGCAGAGCTTGCTCAGTAATGGCAGCAGGCAGGTGTGAGTGCATCTGCATGCACTGTGAGGCAGAGACTCTTGGAGCAACACCTGTTCTCAAGGAGGGCAGCAAAGAAGCCACTTCTCTTCAGAAAAAACATCATGGACAGACTGATATTCTGCAAAAGGTACAGGCAGTAGACTGCTGAGGACTGGGGTAAAGTTATTTTCTCTGATGAATCCCCTTTTCGATTGTTTGGGACATCAGGAAAACGCCTCATTCGGAGAAGACAAGGTGAGTGCTACCACCAGTCTTGTCTCATGCCAACTGTTAAGCATACTGAAACCATTCATGTGTGGGGTTGCTTCTCAGCCAAGGGAATCGGCTCTCTCACAGTCTTGCCTAAAAACACAGCCATGAATAAAGAAGGGTACCAGAATGTTCTCCAAGAGCAACTTCTCCCAACCCTCCAAGAGCAGTTTGGCGATCAACAATGCCTTTTCCAGCATGATGGAGCACCTTGCCATAAAGCAAAGGTGATAACTAAATGGCTCAGGGAACAAAACATAGAGATTTTGGGTCCATGGCCTGGAAACTCCCCAGATCTTAATCCCATTGAGAACTTGTGGTCAATCATCAAGAGACGGGTGGACAAAAAAAACCTAAAAATTCTGACAAAATGAAAGCATTGATTGTGCAAGAATGGACTGCTATCAGTCAGGATTTGGTCCAGAAGTTGATTGAGAGCATGCCAGGGAGAATTGCAGAGGTCCTGAAGAAGAAGGGTCAACACTGCAAATATTGACTTGCTGCATTAACTCATTATAACTGTCAATATAAGCTTTTGTTACTCATATGTTTGCAATTATATTTCTGTCTGTGATAAAAACATCTGTCAAACACACATAAAAACCAGAGGGCAGCAGATCATGTGAAAATATAATATTTGTGTCATTCTCAAAACTTTTGGCCATGACTGTACCTTTCCATTTCACCTAACTTTAAATTGTTGTAGGACACCTACCTATTGTCTATTGTCTGCTATCATTGCTCTGCTGGGATGGAGGGAGGGCATGGCTTCTACCGGAGTACATGTGCTTTTTCGGCGGCAGCCATTTTAGGGGGTCTCGGGTGGGATCGCAAATACCTTTCCATTTCACCTTATTTTAAATTGTTATAGGACACCTACCTATTGTCTATTGTCTGCTATCTTTGCTCTTCTGGGATAGAGGGAGGGCATGGCTTCTACCGGTGTACATGTGCTTTTTCGGCGGCAGCCATTTTAGGGGGTCTCGGGTGGGATTGCAAATACCTTTCCATTTCACCTAATTTTAAATTGTTATAGGACACCTACCTATTGTCTGCTATCTTTGCTCTGCTAGGATGGAGGGAGGGAATGTTTTCTACCGGTGTACATGTGCTTTTTCGGCGGCAGCCATTTTAGGGGGTCTCAGGTGGGATCGCAAATACCTTTCCATTTCACCTAATTTTAAATTGTTATAGGACACCTACCTATTGTCAGCTATGTTTGCTCTGCTAGAATGGAGGGAGGGCATGTCTTCTACCGGTGTACATGTGCTTTTTCGGCGGCAGCCATTTTAGGGGGTCTCGGGTGGGATCGCAAATACAGTCATAGACAAAAGTTTTGAGAATGACACAATTATTAATTTTTACGAAGTCTACTGCTTCACTTTTTCTAATGGCAATTTGCATATACTCCAGAATGTTATAAAGAGTGATCAGCTTAACAGCAATTACTTGCAAAGTCAATATTTGGCTAGAAAATGAACTTTATCCCCCAAAACACATTTCAACATCATTGCAGCCCTGCCTTAAAAGGACCAGTTAACCTCTTTTCAGTGATTGCTCCATTAACACAGGTGTCGGTGTTGATGAGGACATGGCTGGAGATCAATCTGTCATGATTAAGTAAGAATGACACCACTGGACACTTTAAAAGGAGGCTGGTGCTTGGCATCATTATTTCTCTTCTGTTAACCATGGTTATCTCTAAAGAAACATGTGCAGTCATCATTGCAATGCACAAAAATGGCCTAACGGAAGAGTATCGCAGCTAGAAAGATTGCACCTCAGTCAACAATCTATCGCATCATCAAGAACTTCAAGGAGAGAGGTTCCATTGTTGCCAAAAAGGCTCCAGGGCACACAAGGAAGACCAGCAAGCGCCAGGACCGTCTCTTAAAAGTGTTTCAGCTGCGGGATCGGGCTACCAGCAGTGCAGAGCTTGCTCAGGAATGGCAGCAGGCAGGTGTGAGTGCATCTGCACGCACTGTGAGGCAGAGACTCTTGGAGCAAGGCCTGTTCTCAAGGAGGGCAGCAAAGAAGCCACTTCTCTCCAGAAAAAACATCATGGACAGACTGATATTCTGCAAAAGGTACAGGCAGTAGACTGCTGAGGACTGGGGTAAAGTTATTTTCTCTGATGAATCCCCTTTTCGATTGTTTGGGACATCAGGAAAACGCCTCATTCGGAGAAGACAAGGTGAGTGCTACCACCAGTCTTGTCTCATGCCAACTGTTAAGCATCCTGAAACCATTGTGGCAAGACGACTCGCTCGGCTCTCCTGAAGGTAGACTCAGGACACAAGTTCTCTGGGTTTTCTTTCTGCTGGTTTATTATCAGCCATAAACTCATGCAGGTTTCGCAGGAAAAGTAAACATGATCCTTCTGGGTTAAACGGGAAAAGCATAAAAATAACAAACAATAACTCAGTCCGTAGATGAGAGGGTTCCGCCCGCTCTCAGTAGCATAAACGGCACAGTCAAAGTCCTTGTGGAAAACTCTGTAGCTTCCACTATACTGTCTGGAGACCTTCCTCTCCAGACCACACTGAACACTGAAAGCTAGGGCCTTCAGGCATTTAAGCCCAGACCTTGTGACTCCTGAATCATGTGATGGATCACATGACTCTGACATTACACAGGTCCTGTCAGGACTTATGCATGTAGAGAGTGTAGGCAGGTAAATAAAGTAGGTCTTAGTTCACACAGGAGAGCATCCTGTGTGACACATACCTCCCTTCACATATAAAACCAGTGACACTGTCACATATTCCCCCCCTCTGCCCAAAGCCAGGGGTTTGGGCACCTTCTGACACCAGACAGGGAATCCTAGAGAGGGCATCTGCATTTCCATGTAACTTCCCTGGCCTATGCTCCACGTGAAAGTTAAAATCTTGAAGCTCTAGGAACCATCTAGTTACCCTAGCATTTTTTCCTCTCTTTTCCCTCAACCATCTTAACGGGGCATGGTCTGACACTAATTTAAACTTCCGGCCTAGTAGGTAATATCTCAGTGTATCCACGGCCCATTTTATGGCTAAACACTCTTTCTCTACTACGGCGTAGTTCTTCTCGCGGGAGGACAGCTTTCGGCTTAGATAGAGAATGGGATGTTCTTCCCCATTTATTTCTTGGGAGAGTACGGCCCCTAGACCAACCTCTGATGCGTCAGTCTGGACTACAAATTCTTTCTTAAAGTCTGGCGCGACCAGGACAGGCTGTTTGCACAGTGCTAGCTTCAGTTTTTGAAATGCGGTCTCCGTTTCTTCCGTCCATTTCACCATGGTTGATTTGGTGCCTTTTAGAAGATCTGTTAGTGGGGCGGCAATCATGGCGAACTTCGGGATAAACCGCTGGTAGTATCCCACCAATCCCAGGAATGCTTTCACCTGCTTCTTTGAGAGCGGTTGCGGCCAGGTTTGAATTGCCTCCACTTTCTTGATTTGGGGCTTTATTTCACCTCTCCCAACAACATAGCCCAGGTACTTGGCTTCTTCTTTTCCGATGGCACACTTTTTCGGATTTATGGTAAATCCTGCTTTCCTTAGCGCGTCCAAAACGGTCTGTAGTTTAGGTAGGTGACTAGCCCAGTCTGAGCTAAAGACCACAATGTCGTCGAGGTAGGCTGCGGCATACTCCTTATGTGGGGCTAGGATCCGATCCATAGCCCTCTGGAAAGTGGCTGGGGCCCCCTGTAGTCCGAACGGCATCCGCTTGTATTGAAAACAGCCATCAGGTGTTGAGAAAGCCGTCTTCTCTTTAGCCCTCTGGGACATGGGGATCTGCCAGTAGCCCTTCGTCAGATCAAGAATGGCGATGTACCTCGCCGGTCCAAGCCTCTCAATGAGTTCGTCGACGCGGGGCATCGGGTACGCGTCACACTTGGATACCTCATTTAGCCGACGGTAGTCATTACAAAACCTCCACTCTCCATTGGGCTTCGGCACGAGGACGATTGGGCTCGACCACCCACTCTTTGACTCCTCTATTACCCCGAGGTCTAACATCCTCTTCACCTCAGCCGAGATTACCTCCCGGCGTGCTTCCGGGATCCGATACGGCTTCAAATTCACTCGTACATGCGGTTCTGTCAGCACGTCATGCTCTATCACTTGTGTATGCCCCGTCAACTCTGAGAACAGGTCCCGATTCCGCTGTAGTAATTCTCGACACTGTTGTTTCTGGGCCGGTGATAGAGTCTCTGCAATAGTGACCTCCTCCACCTTGCCTTCCGTGCGACTCCCAGGCATGGAGTTTCCACAGGTTCACGGTCCCGCCACGGCTTGAGCAAGTTTACATGATAGATTTGATGTGCCTTCCTTCGGCCAGGCTGGTGAACTCTAGAATTAACCTCGCTGACTTTCTCCACCACCTCGTATGGACCTTGCCATTTGGCGAGGAACTTGCTCTCGACGGTAGGGATCAGCACCAAAACATGGTCTCCAGGCTGGAACTGTCTTAGTCTCGCCGACCAGTTATAGACCCTTGCCTGGGCTTCCTGCGCCTTGAGGAGATGTTCCTTCACGATGGGCATCACTCTTGACAATCTCTCCTGTAATTGGGCGACATGTTCTATAATACTCTGGTGTGGCGTAACTTCAGCCTCCCAAGTTTCCTTGGCGATGTCTAGGAGACCTCTTGGATGCCGACCATATAGGAGCTCAAATGGAGAGAAGCCAGTGGAGGCTTGAGGGACTTCTCTGACCGAGAAAAGCAGAAATGGGAGCAGGTAGTCCCAATCTCTCCCATCCTTTTCCACGACCTTCTTGAGCATCGCCTTTAAGGTCTTGTTGAAGCGTTTCACTAGGCCGTCCGTTTGTGGATGATACACCGAGGTCCGCAGTTGAGTTATCTGAAGGACTCTGCAAAGCTCCTTCATCACCTTGCTCATGAAGGGGGTTCCTTGGTCTGTTAGAATCTCTTTTGGTAGACCTGTCCGAGCAAAAATATGGACCAACTCTCGGGCTATACTCTTACTGGACATGTTCCTTAGGGGCACCGCTTCTGGATACCGAGTTGCATAGTCCATGACGACCAGGATATATTGGTGACCCCGAGCTGATTTGACTATGGGGCCCACGAGGTCCATGGCAATCCTCTCAAAGGGAACCTCTATCACAGGTAGTGGAACTAAGGGGCTACGGAAGTGGGAGGAGGGAGCGGTTATTTGGCAGGTGGGGCAGGACCTACAAAAGTTTTGAATCTCTCGATAACACCCTGGCCAATAGAACCTCCTCAGTATCCTCTCCTGAGTTTTCTCGACCCCTAGGTGTCCCCCCAGAACATGTGAATGGGCCATATCTAGCACCCGCCGTCTGTATGGCCCCGGCACTAACAGCTGTTCCACTATCTCACCACCCCTCAGTTTGGCCACCCGATATAGCAACTCCCCCTGTACGCAAGTGGGATTGGTGTCGGCCCCCGGCTCTTGGGCAACCCCATTACATACAGTAACCTGGTCGAACGCCCCTTTTAAGGTCAGGTCTCGAACTTGAGCAGTCCCAAAGTTCTCTCTGGACATCTCAATCGCAGGTAAGTCGACCTCCTCGGTCACCGTCTCACCCTCATCACCGACAAGGACGCACAGTGGGAATTCCCCTCTCTGAGACTCTGTCGGGGGTTCTTCTTCATGGATCTCGCTTTTCCCCATGCTCCTTAGTCCAGTTCCCCTCTCCCACAAGTCCCAAAATAAGGAAAAATCACGGCCCAATATGACAGGATGTATCAGGTCTTTTACCACCCCGACTTCATGGGACTGGGCACCACAGTCTGTCCCCACTGTTACTGTGGCCACGGGATAGTCCTTGGCGTCACCATGGATGCACCGAACACCCAGGGTTTTGGAAGGGATCAACTGGTGGGGAAGGGATGCTCTGATCAAGGTCACCAGACTCCCGGAGTCCAACAGCCCAAGCACTTTTACTCCATTAATGGATACTGTACACGCCTGCGGTCCTTCGTCGGGTCGACAGTCCACGCTACAGGCTGGATAGGCATAAAAGGAGACACTCTGCCTAGGCTGCAGTCCATGGCCTCAGGGGGTATTGGACACCTGGCAGCTACATGTCCAGGGTTGTGACATCGCCAGCAAACTATATCTTTCGCCACTGTTCTAAAGGCACCTTCAATAGGAGTGGGACGCCCCCCAGTGGTGGCTCTAAACCCTTCCGTGGTGAACCCACCCCCTTTTGGGTATCCCAGTAGGGAGAAGTGACTGCATCCAGTTTTCCAAGAGATCTCTCCACTACCTGGTATCTCTCTCAGGCCGATAAAGTCATCTGCGTTCTGGGGATCACCCTGGGCAACCCAGGTCTGTACTGACTTGGGAAGGGAATGCATGAATCTGTCAATCACCACCCGCTCAACCATCTGGGCCGGAGTGGAGGACTCCGGTTGTAGCCACTTCTGAACAAGATGCAGTAGATCAAACATCTGCGAACGAGGGGGTTTGTTACTAGCATATGTCCAGTGATGAACCCGCTGGGCTCTTACTGCCATATTTACTCCCAAACGTGCTAAGATCTCTGTCTTTAGTTTGGGATACTCCTTAGCATCTTGCAGCGCCAAGTCAAAATACGCTTTTTGGGGTTCCCCGATAAATATGGCGCCAGAACCTCGGCCCACTGTGCTGGTGGAAGTCTCTCCCGATCAGCCACCCTCTCAAAAACAGTCAAAAATGCTTCTACATCATCCTCAGGGGTCATTTTCTGCATGGCCCGTCTTACCGCCTTCCGGACGTGAGAATCATCAGTCGGCCCTGGGGTTGGGGTGGCCGCCCTGCTCTGGATGGCGTCTGCCAAAAGCTGTATCTGCTGTTGCGCCTCCTGCTGGTGCTGCTGCTGCGACTTTTGCTGCAACTGGATCTGCTGAAGCAACAGTTTGGTCGTCTCCTGGTGCTGCTGCTGCATGCTCTGCTGGGCCTGCTGCATGCTCTGCTGGGCCTGCTGTATGCTCTGCTGGCTCTGTAGGTGTTGCTGCTGCATGTTCTGCTGGGCCTGGACCAGGTGCTTAACGAGCTCCTCCATGCTGCCGGACTTCTCTGGCTGGCTGGCAGCCTTCACCCAGGACATCCACCGGTCTTTGTAGCAGGTACACGTGTTCCTGGAATCCTGCACGCACTCTCACACCAACTGTGGCAAGACGACTCGCTCGGCTCTCCTGAAGGTAGACTCAGGACACACGTTCTCTGGGTTTTCTTTCTGCTGGTTTATTAGCCATAAACTCATGCAGGTTTCGCAGGAAAAGTAAACATGATCCTTCTGGGTTAAACGGGAAAAGCATAAAAATAACAAACAATAACTCAGTCCATAGATGAGAGGGTTCCGCCCGCTCTCAGTAGCATAAACGGCACAGTCAAAGTCCTTGTGGAAAACTCTGTAGCTTCCACTATACTGTCTGGAGACCTTCCTCTCCAGACCACACTGAACACTGAAAGCTAGGGCCTTCAGGCATTTAAGCCCAGACCTTGTGACTCCTGAATCATGTGATGGATCACATGACTCTGACATCACACAGGTCCTGTCAGGACTTATGCATGTAGAGAGTGTAGGCAGGTAAATAAAGTAGGTCTTAGTTCACACAGGAGAGCATCCTGTGTGACACATACCTCCCTTCACATATAAAACCAGTGACACTGTCACACCATTCATGTGTGGGGTTGCTTCTCAGCCAAGGGAATCGGCTCTCTCACAGTCTTGCCTAAATTCACAGCCATGAATAAAAAAGGGTACCAGAATGTCCTCCAAGAGCAACTTCTCCCAACCCTCCAAGAGCAGTTTGGCGATCAACAATGCCTTTTCCAGCATGATGGAGCACCTTGCCATAAAGCAAAGGTGATAACTAAATGGCTCAGGGAACAAAACATAGAGATTTTGGGTCCATGGCCTGGAAACACCCCAGATCTGAATCCCAGTGAGAACTTGTGATCAATCATCAAGAGACGGGTGGACAAAAAAAACCCTAAAAATTCTGACAAAATGAAAGCATTGATTGTGCAAGAATGGACTGCTATCAGTCAGGATTTGGTCCAGAAGTTGATTGAGAGCATGCCAGGGAGAATTGCAGAGGTCCTGAAGAAGAAGGGTCAACACTGCAAATATTGACTTGCTGCATTAACTCATTCTAACTGTCAATATAAGCTTTTGTTACTCATGTGTTTGCAATTATATTTCTGTCTGTGATAAAAAACATCTGTCAAACACACATAAAAACCAGAGGGCAGCAGATCATGTGAAAATATAATATTTGTGTCATTCTCAAAACTTTTGGCCATGACTGTACCTTTCTATTTCACCTAATTTTAAATTGTTATAGGACACCTACCTATTGTCTGCTATCATTGCTCTGCTGGGATGGAGGGAGGGCATGGCTTCTACCGGAGTACATGTGCTTTTTCGGCGGCAGCCATTTTAGGGGGTCTCGGGTGGGATCGCAGATACCTTTCCATTTCACCTTATTTTAAATTGTTATAGGACACCTACCTATTGTCTATTGTCTGCTATCTTTGCTCTTCTGGGATGGAGGGAGGGCATGGCTTCTACCGGTGTACATGTGCTTTTTCGGCGGCAGCCATTTTAGGGGGTCTCGGGTGGGATCGCAAATACCTTTCCATTTCACCTTATTTTAAATTGTTATAGGACACCTACCTGTAAGGAAAAGGTTGTCGCCATTTTGTATAGGGCCTGTACCAGCCTCTATTTTGTCAGTTCACACAGCCACAGACTTTTAGCTACACAGGGCCTATTAGCATATTCAGTACTGCCAGCTTTGATGTCCCCTATGAATCAATAGGCCTTTACATGCTAATTGGTTTAGGCCAGGGTCTGAATAAGATGGTCAGTCGTATGGTAATTAGCTCAAGCTCAAGGCATTGTTTCCTGCTCCATATGAATTGCAGGCCAGTTAATATGCGGGCTTCAAAGCAAATGGGGAAGGGCCTAGCAGGTTTGGAAGCTGTAGCCAAGAAGAGACTGGTCTCTCATTCCATTTTCTCACAGCAGCAGAAGCACAAGGGACAGACTTGCCAAATGGAGCTGCAGCACATGCATTGGGGGCTGTCCAGCAACTGAAGACTCACCTGGGGAACGCAGAGCTCCATGCCTCCTCATGACCATATAACCCGGTAATATTGATCTATAGCTAATACCTTTAAGCCTTGTACATTATTGTTGTATTTTTACTCTGACTGCCATTCCATTGTAGTTACGTTGTATAGCATTACTGTATATTTTTGTAATTATCTAGTGCGCCCTTAAGGCAAATTAAACCATAAAATTAATCTTGGGCTGATGCTTTTACTCTGATCACGAATCTTAGAATACCCAGTGGGTAGCAGGACACCTTCCCCGGCGGCCATTTGCTCTAGGTGCAGTTCTCTTACTGACCTGAGAGACAAAGGGGGGCGCCGGAGAGCTGTACCTGTGGAGTTACGTCCCATTGGTGACGTGGGAGGAAAGGGATCGTCCGTCACATTTGGTAGCGGCGGTGGTATCAGAAGCTGTGATACCCGGGCTACCGTGTGGCGGCCGGCTGAGTTCCTCACACTACCTATTGTCTATTGGCTGCTATCTTTGCTCTGCTGGGATGGAGGGAGGGCATGGCTTCTACCGGTGTACATGTGCTTTTTCGGAGGCAGCCATTTTAGGGGGTCTCGGGTGGGATCGCAAATACCTTTCCATTTCACCTTATTTTAAATTGTTATAGGACACCTACCTATTGTCTATTGTCTGCTATCTTTGCTGTGCTGGGATTGAGGGAGGGCATGGCTTCTACCGGTGTACATGTGCTTTTTCGGCGGCAGCCATTTTAGGGGGTCTCGGGTGGGATCGCAAATACCTTTCCATTTCACCTAATTTTAAATTGTTATAGGACACCTACCTATTGTCTATTGTCTGCTATCTTTGCTCTGCTAGGATGGAGGGAGGGCATGTCTTCTACCGGTGTACATGTGCTTTTTCGGCGGCAGCCATTTTAGGGGGTCTCGGGTGGGATCGCAAATACCTTTCCATTTCACCTAATTTTAAATTGTTATAGGACACCTACCTATTGTCTATTGTCTGCTAACTTTGCTCTGCTAGGATGGAGGGAGGGCATGTCTTCTACCGGTGTACATGTGCTTTTTCGGCGGCAGCCATTTTAGGGGGTCTCGGGTGGGATCGCAAATACCTTTCCATTTCTCCTAATTTTAAATTGTTATAGGACACCTACTAACTCAAATGTTTTAAATTTTTAATATTTTTTCTAATTTTCCATGTATGCTCACTGTATGCTTTTCTTTCTTTCAGATGTCTTGCAATAGGAGTTTATTCGGGAGCTCATCAAGCTCTATCGGTCTTTGCCCTGCCTGTGGAAAATCAAATACGCAGAATACAACGACAGAAATAAAAAAAGAGAGGCGTACGAGAAGATGATTGAGCTCTTCAAACAGCATAACCCATCAGAGAAGGTGGATGAAAGCCTTGTCAGGAAAAAATCCAGGGTCTACGCATCGTTTACAAGAAGGAGCTCAACAAGATCGAGAAGTCAAGTAAGTCAGGTGCCAGCACGGATGAGGTGTATGTGCCCTCCTTGTGGTACTTTGATTTACTTGGCTTCACCCGTGACCAGGAGCTACCAAGGGAAACCTTATCATCGGTGCTTAGACCCTGGAACCGGACAAGGCAATCCATAATGATCCTGACTCCCCGGTTGGAGATGTAAGTACCTTCTTTGCTTCCCTGAATATAGCAATTTACATTTGTATTTATATGCCATAGTTAGATAGAAAAACAGTAACTAAGGTTTTACCTGTTTAATTCTGCAGTTTACAAAAGTTTTCCCTTCCAGTTCAGATAAGTACACTACTCTTCTTTTTTTTTTTTTTTTGCCCGACTCCGTTCTCATTATGTACGTTGAGTTAACCCGTGCCGGTCATGATTAATCCAATGCCACAATGCTAACTAATGTATTTCCTTTCTGCATGCTGTAAAATATTTATTTTGGTTTTGCTTTAACCGTTATTTTCTTTTCTCTTTTTCTGCAGCACCATCAAGAGGAAATGGGGACCCCAACTAATGAGGACGACCTCATGTCTACAGAACATATGGAGGAGCCTTCTGAGGGGAGTAGTCGACAGTCTGCGGCCTCTCCAGCACCGCGTAGACATACTTTTTGTCAAAAAAGAAAGGCGGCCGGCCAGCCATCCCCAGACCTGTTGGCGTTGGCCAATCAAATATTAGTTAATCAAAATAAAACCTGCACGGACACTTTTGCTACCTTTACGGCGGATCGACTCGGTAAGCTGGATCCTAGACAAAGGATCCATGCGGAAAGAGTGATCTTCGAAGCACTCAATAAAGCAGCACAAGGTCAGCTAGACGACTCATCAAAAATACAGAGTGCGGTAGATCGGGACCAGTCATGGCCACAAGTGCCCGATCCACATAGAAGCACACCTGTGCGGAGGATTTGTCCTCCGCAAATCCTGTCGTTTCCCCCCCCCCTCAGTATCCTGGGTTTTCACAATCTTTTTGGACACCAATGTCTTCAACGCCCAGGCCACATCATTTCCTTGAGGAAACCCAGTACCAGGATTTGTAGCTGCGTTTTCCTTTGATTTTTTTTTGTTTAATGGTACAGTTTATGAAATAATGAATATGTTGAAAGAGTTGTTGTTTTGTAATAAATTTTTTTGTATTAAAACTTGCTGTCGTCTATCATGAATGAAGCTGCCAGGACAACTTGGTGGGGTAATGGGCTTGGTCTATTGTCTGCTATCATTGCTCTGGTGGGAGGGAGGGGGTGCATCTATACAGATGCATAGCTATAATGGGTGTGAGTGATGAAACATTCTTTTTTTTTTATTTAGACAAACAGGATGGGTTGAGGGTAGGTCAGGTCCGCCATAAGGGCGATACTCAAGCTTAAGATGCCCAGATATAATGGGTGTGTTTTTAATATTTAACTTTCTTTATTTTTTACAATTTAAAAAGTGTTAGAACAATGTTTTTTTAACTTGTTTTTTTTTTTTTGTTTGCTTTCATAGTTCTATTTTTGTTTTTTGAAAGAAGTTGACACTGCTGCAGTTATAAAGTCTAACTGTATATATTTGTAAATTGAAAATATATATTTGTAAATATATATATAAAAAAACAAACAATAGAAAATATTAACATTAAATAAAAAACATGTAAAAAAAATTACATGCCCCCCTGGTGGAGGCCAGCCATGAACCGCTCCAGCATCACTCCATGCTCGTCCATGGCTGCCAAGGTCGCAGCCATTGCAGACCTCATACGCCGGTGGGAGGCTAACAGGTCCTGGGCAGTGTTGATTTCTGTGGAGGTAATGGTAAAAGTTAACCAGGAAATTCTGTGGCAACATCAACTAAAGTTACATGTGTGCTGTTTTACTTACGGTTTTGCGGCGACTGCGCTTCTCCAGATGAGGCGCTTACTGCCCAGCCCGAACCTGTGGCACCACCGGCTAGGGACACAAAGAAAAATAGATATAACACGACAGCCCTTGAACATTTTAAGACCTAACAATGTTATATTATGTGCGTAAATTACCAGAAGGCGACCCTGCACCAGTGTCATGGAGTGACGCTGGAGAGAAGTCCAGTGTGGGGGAAGAGGTCGATAACCAGATTAGTGCAGGAGGGGTAGCAGCAGGAGAAGGTGTGGCAGCTGATGAAGGAGCTGCTGGTGATGGTGCTGCAGCTGGTGATGCAGAAGGAGATGGTGGTGCTGCTGAAAAAAAATAAAATTGAGTGGAATACTCCTTCTACTAACTTGCTTGATTATGGCTATTATTCGCATATAAAGCTTCATGAAGGTTACGATGGCTCTTATTTATTGCTCCAGGCCCCATATGATGCTACATATATAAAGGGCCCGATATGATGGCCCATAAATAATGAATCCCTATATGATGCTCCAGTATATGATGGACCCCATTTATGAAGTTCCAGTGTATGATGAGCCCCATATATTGCTCCATACAGAGTAGGCCCCATATGATGCTACATATATAAAGGGCCCGATATGATGCCCCATAAATAATGAATCCCTATATGATGCTCCAGTATATGATGGACCCCATTTATGAAGTTCCAGTGTATGATGAGCCCCATATATTGCTCCATACAGAGTAGGCCCCATATGATGCTACATATATAAAGGGCCCGATATGATGCCCCATAAATAATGAATCCCTATATGATGCTCCAGTATATGATGGACCCCATTTATGAAGTTCCAGTGTATGATGAGCCCCATATAATGCTCCAGTATATGATGTGCATTATATTGTATTACTGCATTGTAATTAATGCCACTCACCACGACGGGCCTGCCTCTGTGCACGGATGCTGGCGATGCGGTCGCTGGATCTGTACCGCAGATCAGCCAGCTTCTTGCGGATTTGTTTGGTGGACCGCTGAACACCATATTTTCTGGCCAGGCCCCGTCTGATCCTCCGCAGCACTGCCTGTTTGTGGAGGACTGGATGGGTCTGGTGCTGAGTGCACCAGTAATCCCTCCTATCCATTTCTCTGATGAGAAAGTGGACCTCACCATCCCCCCACGGTGCACTGCGTCTCCTGGCCGCCATATTCCTGCCTCATGAAGAGCTAGGCCGCATTGACGACGTAAATCCCGCCCATGACGCATCAGCGCCGCCCACAATTTGTGATCCAACATGTGACATGGGCCGGTCGGTTAGAAGACGCTACTGCGTTCTCGCGTGAACAGCATTACTATACGCATGCATTATGTTTAAAAAGGGGACGCAGTAGCGTCCCAGAATTACCGTCTCTTCCATACAGCGTCCCTGGTCAGAAGAGCGCGGGTATGTTGTTGGTTTTAAAGGGGGGCTTGATGTATTATTATATTGTGTTTTTATGTGTGGAAGCTGTCATGCTAAAAATCACTTTTTATATGAAAATTTTTTTTTTATGCATCACAATATTTAGATAGCTATATTTTTTCCTAAGTTTTGCCCACAGTCATGTGAGGTATTTTTTTTGGCGGTACGAGTTGGCGTTTTTATTGGTACCATTTTTGGGCACGTGACGTTTTTTGACAGCTTTTTTATTCTATTTTTTGGAAGTTAGTATTAAAAAAAAACATCAATTCACTAATTTCTTTTTGGGGGCCATTTTTACCGTTCAGAATGTGGTAAAATTGATCAAGCATTTTTATTGTTCGGGTCAGTACGATTTTGTCAGCTGTGGAGGCTGCTGCTGGGGTTTACATGGACTGGGCCAGTCGCTGATTGGTCGTGTCCGGCCGGGTGCGACCAATCAGCGACGCGGGCTTTCCGTTACAGACAGACAGAATTACACGATTATATAGTAGATGTCACTTGTGTATTACCTCATATTACTGTGTATTACCTCATGTGACTGTATATTACCTCATTACTCATACATTTGAATATATGTTACTTTAAAGAATGAAAGAAATGTTGAGAAACCAAATTAACAATAAGTGAAAAACACATTAAGTTATAGAACTTTATTCAACAATTTAAGTAGGTAAACAATCTCAGTAGTAGTCCACTATAGGTTCTGATGCTGCCAAGTCACAGCACCGGGACCGTTAAAATAATCGCAGTAATTGTCTCTGCAGGTCTTCGCATCCTGGGTGCTTCTTCCAGGTCCCAATGGTCGAAGGCCAGCAATTGCGCTTTCGTTTGCACGCCATTCGCCCAGCTGCACTTCACCGTTCGTTTCATTCACAGAGTCCCCAAAGCCAGGAGGACAGTACGACACAGAATCATGCCGGCGAAGAAAATTGTGAAGCACACAACAGGCCAAAACTACTGAGTCAATTGATTCCAGCTTCATGTTAATCGGTGTGTGAAAAATGCTGAAGCGATTGGCCATGATACTAAAGGCATTCTCCACAACCCGACGTGCCATAGACAAACGGTAGTTATAAATTCTCCTTTCCCGTGTGAGAGTTTTTTGAGGGAAAGGTTTTATGAGATTGGGATGAAGCGGGAAGGCCTCGTCGCCAATAAAAACAAAAGGTTTCCTCTAGTGTCTGAGTTAGGAGGCAAGTGGAGTTCACAGTTATGTAACAGTTCTCCAAAAAACGTATGCTCCAAAACTCCACCATCGGAAACCCTTCCATTCATCCCAATGTCTACACAAATGAACTCATAATTTGAGTTAACAAGGGCCATCAGTATGATGCTGAAATATCCCTTGTAGTTGTAGAAATATGATCCGCTGTTGGGTGGCTGAGTTATACGGACATGTTTCCCGTCCAAAGCCCCACCACAGTTTGGGAACTGCCATAGCTGATCAAAATCATTGGCAATCTTGCTCCATTCTGCCTCCGTGTTGGGAAACTCCATGTAGCTCCGTAGACAACTGAAAATCGCCGAGCACGTTTCCGGAATGAGAACGATCAGTAGAGGCCTTGAAATAGCGGAAGAAAAATGCAAGTCTTGCAAAGAGCGTCCAGTGGCCAGGAATCGCAGCGTGACTGCCAATCTTTCATCTGCCGGGATGGCAACATGCATCGCTGTATCCTTCCGTTCAATTAGTGGAGTAATTCTTCCAAGCAAATAGGTGAAGGATTCCTCAGACATCCGCAGATAATCATGTGGATTTTTATCCTGAAGCTCTTTCACCAGTTGCATGTGTGAAAATTTGGACCTCTTCTGCAGCCACTCTCGGGTCCACATGCGACGTTTTCTTTTAGAACGCCTCTCCAGCATTCGTGCCTCATCTTGACGCCGTGCTTCCTCAACAAGCAATGCAGCAACCACAACAACACACTCTGCATTGTTCATGATGGGGCAAACTGAAAAAAATAAAATAAAAACAATAGGTAGATGTCCTATTTGAGTTAAAATGGAAACGTATTTTAGACCCCACACGAGACCCCCTAAAATGGCTGCCGCTGAAAAAGCACATGTACTACGGTAGAAGCCATGCCCTCCCTCCATCCTAGCAGAGCAAAGATAGCAGACAATAGACAATAGGTAGGTGTCCTATAACAATTTATAATTAGGTATAATGGAAAGGTATTTGCGATCCCACCCGAGACCCCCTAAAATGGCTGCCGCCGAAAAAGCACATTTACACCGGTATAAGCCATGCCCTCCCTCCATCCTAGCAGAGCAAAGATAGCAGACAATAGACAATAGGTAGGTGTCCTATAACAATTTAAAATTAGGTATAATGGAAAGGTATTTGCGATCCCACCGAGACCCCCTAAAATGGCTGCCGCCGAAAAAGCACATGTACACCGGTAGAAGCCATGCCCTCCCTCCATCCCAGCAGAGCAAAGATAGCAGACAATAGACAATAGGTAGGTGTCCTATAACAATTTAAAATTAGGTGAAATGGAAAGGTATTTGAGATCCCACCCGAGACCCCCATAAAACAGACAATAGGAATCACATTTGAGACCCAAAAAGTATACAGTGCATAGTTGTGCAATGTTAGCTAATAATTTGTAATTGACATTAGTAGTATAGGAGGTATACCATTCGTCAAACTCAAATCTGACAGGTCGACACGCCCCCTATCATTTAATCCGTCTCCCTGTCAGATTGATCCAGGTCGTCATGCCCCCTGGCTGAACTTTGCTCAGGCTGGGAAATCTGGTCTGCTGGATTTGTGAATTTCAAATTTTATTCAGTGACTTTGATTAGTCTGTGGAGTTTTTAGTGTATTAAAGAGCAAATCTTGATTTTATTCTTTTTTTGTGGGTAGATGCTTTTAAGGACCCAGTAAATGTAAAGCTATTTTCTAGCAGAGTCTGTAGTACAGACTCCAGTATATAAGAATTTTTAGTGAAATACAGACTCTTAGTGAAATACAGGCACCAGATCAAAGACTTGTTTACATCCATATGAGGAGCTATATTAAAAAAGCAACGATTATTCTATAGTACCATCCAGTATAAAACACCTTATAACACATTTGGGATTATGACTCTCATCTTATAGTTTTTATTCAGTGTTTATATATATATATTTTTAGCTTGGTAGTGTATCTACACTTATCTCAGCAATTCATTGTATACTAAGAAGAATCTTGGCATGTTTTGTTAGAGCTCGGTAACTTATTACTAATCTGTGTGTACAAGGCTTGGGTTGTGTTAGAAGTCTAAATATTTTTCTATTTACTAACTAACATGGTACATAGATATACATCTTTACTGGCACATAGAAATGTAGTACAACAGTGTTGACATGAATTGTCAGAATGAGTGAAGGTCGATGCTACGGTAATTCAGGCAAACAGTAAATAGTATTGCATTGTGTATAGTCAGTGGGATCTTTTAAAACCAACACATTTATGTGTATTCTGATAGCAGTGCCATAAAACCGAAGGTTTCTAGCAAACATAACATGCACTAATGTGATTTTAAAACAATGGGTTTCTGAAGGGTCTTCCCACACTACCACTCTGTGGGAAGCTGTGTGGAAATGACAGGCATAAGAGATCATTCATATTAAAAACGTTTATTGCCAGAAATAATCATGATTTTACTGTAATAAATAAATACATCTCAAAGACATTTCAAGCATTGAATTAATTGTGACACCAAAATGTCGACACAAATGGCAATACAGGTCATGGGATTCTCTCTAGACAGGAACAACGCTGTTGAATGCTCCAACACGTGTAGTGAGGGTTTTTTAAAGTTGATTTCTTCTCAGCAATGAAATTTCTCACAATTGTATCATTACGCGGTTTATCAGCAGAAAACTTCTCCAATATCTTACTGAACGGTATGTTCCGAGCTAAGAAATGTAAAAAGTACAGGCAGTAGTGCCCACAGACAGTACTATACGTGTCTTGGATCTGGTTGCTTTGGTAATAATAAGTCTCACAATTCGTGTTCAGGAAAGTCACAAACTCGCTCGGAAAGATAGCGTTGTCAGCACATAATCCGTAGCTATCAAAAAATATGGCGTTCTTGGCGTCACAGAGCACAATTAATATCCAGTGTCTGCCAGGTTGGTGTGCGGGGTCTGTATTTACGATGAATCCGACAGGGCGTTGATTTACCCGATGTGGTGGAAGCAAATCACACGGAAACACACCGCCAAACACACGCTCTGTAAAGCTATCCCCCTTCAGTATGGTCGTGAGTTGCAGGCTATCCATCACTAATTAAAATCGTACAAGATCTCTCTTCTGAATTATTAATTTCCAGAATGGCCGGGTGGATTGCAAAAACAATCATGTTTATCGTATGGGGTGTCGCTAGTGCAAACCGGACTTCAGCCCGTAGGTTACCTGTTTTAATGAGGGAGAAATGACCGCCGGGTTCCTGATCAGCTGATAAATCAAATGCAAACAGAGTGAATCCGGACATAAACTCTTCACGATCACGGCCATGGCACAATCAGCTTTCTGCTTGCCTGATATATGTGCGAGAGCCATATACTCTCTGACGGCTAAGTAGTCATTAAAGTTAGGGTTATAAGGCCTCGCAGGGATCTGTTGTCCGTCCAGGTAGAGGCGTGCGTGATTGACGTTGTAGTGATGGAAGAACAGGGGATTTCTGGCGTAAGACCCGCTAAATGCTTCATTATCTACAAAACCCAATATAACAGTTTTCGGTATCTGGCCTAGGAAGAGATTCTCGTGGTTCGTGATCCGTGTTCCAGCGGCTATACTGTACACTTTCATGCATGTCCTGTCAATAGCGTACTTGGCTGTCGATGCCAAGAGGGCCTGACTGTGGCCTATTCGGACCGCCGGGGACACTTGCACTCTCTTTACAAAGAGAGCGGCTTGCATGATTTGCACTTTCAGCGGATCGGCCTCAGCCGACATGAGGCAGAAAGCGTCCTTATTTCTCGTTAGCTTAACCTTAAGATCGAGTCCGTTCAATATTAGCTTTGGTTGATTAAATATATCACCAAAAATTGGACCAATGAGGTCCAGGGGTTTGGAGCGGTGGGTTGCAGCGGCTCTTTTAATAAATCCTGCATTTGGGCCATCCAAGCTTCGGTCATTATGGTGACCAGCTGTGTCTTTATAGAACAATCCGGCAGTAAATTGTGAGGACAGCTTCTGTGAACTGTAATTTAAGAGAGTCTCTATGTACGCTCTATAGCTGTAGAGATTGTCCGATTGTGAGATAACACGGTCCCCCAGAGTAATATCGACCTGATTAAAGAGTGTGGCAAGAGGGTAGTTTATGAGGGCTACACGGGCGTCATCGGCGATATTCGAATTATCCTGCTTGACGATGCGACAATTTATGTACAGCAGGGTGTTATTCAGGTCGTAATAATAATCCCGCTACCCGATATGAAAAATTCCAGCGGAGCATTATCCGTCAGAGCGGCAATCGGCTGAACTTCTACAAATAGGGATTTCTCTATACTCGTCTGTGTCGGCGGTATGTCAAAAATATCCAGTTCAGATTTAGCGCACTCTACAGAAGCATCGTGCAGGAAAGCCATGATGATCAGAAGATGTCCTCAGCAGTACGTCTCACTCGTTTCTGACGGGGTCGACGCTTGGTTGGTTTTTTATTCATGAGGATCGGGGGTAAAGCGGGGCATGAGCGACGCTTTCTTTTA
This sequence comes from Oophaga sylvatica, assembly GCA_033576555.1. Taxonomy (NCBI): domain Eukaryota; kingdom Metazoa; phylum Chordata; class Amphibia; order Anura; family Dendrobatidae; genus Oophaga; species Oophaga sylvatica. The sequence continues at coordinate 113,198,101 of JARQOD010000010.1, read as the reverse complement.
TGTGATTTTTTAGCGACATAAACTAGACCCGCGCCACCTTGCTCGGGATGTGTATTTATACGATTCATAAGCGCTGATGAGACAGATGTGACGGCGTCTTTAGCAATTTTTTTGAGAGCCGTCTTCACGTGTGGTTTTACCAATTCTAAGCCTCTTCTGAAAAGCGGTACAGCACGCCGAAATAAGCCTTTAAATATCCCAGCCAGACCCGATCCGTACATGTACTCGCTCCCGCTGAACCCCTCTAATCCGTGCCAGACTGTGCAATATAGTACCGGGCATAAACAGCTGGGTCCCCGTAGGGTCTCTGAGACACCATTTTCTAGCGTGCTAATCGCGTCTCTTCCGGAAATGTAGTCTCACAATACACTTTCCGTACTTGAATTTAACTGGAGTGCCCTGGTCCGATAAGATGGAGATTGTTACAGAGTCAAAATGATGCTTGCATAAGGGCACATAATCGGGTCGTGTGTATTGAAGCGTGGTAATTTCACCGCTCTTGCCGCTTATTTGCGCCGTTCTCAGAAGTTGTACGTAGCTGCCGCCCACAAGCTGATGCTGGATGATGTCGCTGTAAATAAATAATGTATAAAAACCGGCTTTTATATCGGCATAAATCTTCTTCCGCTCAGTCTGGTTATTATCATACGCTTCGATGTATGGCTGGAGGCCTAAAATATGTCCCAATTTCTGACCCGGGGCAAATTGTATCGTGGGGGAATCCGGTAGGGTAACACTCCTCCGCACTTCGTCATAGCGCAGCTTAAAACCGTCGCTGGCAAGCTTCAAAATATCAATTCTCTCATTAATAGCACGTATGAGATCCGGTATTGTGTTATAAAAACTGGGCTTCACATAATATTCCTGCATCACATCACCCCGCTTGCCTATATAGAAGTTCCCTTCACCCCGCTCAAACGTGTACCATGTATGGGGGTACTGAATCTCAGTTAGAGCAACTTCGTATTGTCCTGAAAGCTGAACGGGTTTAGATAATTTTGTGGTATACTCGGCGATTGTGTTTTCAGGATATATATCGCCAGAAGCGTTGGAGGGAAGGGTGATAAAGAAGGATTCGGATTCCATGGTTATATGTCCGTCAGAGCCGACGCGGGTACCCACGAATTAAATTTATCAGGATAACCTTTCCATTTAATATAGCAGTGAATCGCCCCCCTGACACGTTTTTTTCTCAAAATTGCCTCAACGCGGTAGGCGCGGTTTTCATTGAAATGTATTTTTTGCAGCTCTCCTTATAAAATGATCCCTCGATAGCGTCGCCCGCTAAATCGTTAATTTTATAGAGAGGCTTATGAAATTTATTGGAAATGGCGCTAATTAAAAATATCTCCTCGCTGAATGTCTGCTCATAACCCTTCGTAAAAGGGTTCTTAAAATGAGATATTCTGACATGATCTCCAATTTTTAAAGATGGCTTAATACGCTTTTTAGCCACGATACCGCTATAAATATTTTTCCATATCTGTAACGAGTTCTGCTTCGTCACATCGCACGGACGTGTCTGTATCGTGGTGTGAAAGGTTTGATTGTAACTATGCAACAAACCTGGTAAAATGTCGATATACCTAAAGGTATTATGTTTCGTCAGATAGCGCCACATACGTGTTTTTAATGTACGATTAAATCGCTCAACTATAGCGGCCTTTACGATATTGTTGGTGAAGAAATGGTGAATTTTATGCATTTTACAAACACGCTTCATGTGTGAATTCATAAATTCTTTGCTACGATCCGTCTGTAGTTTCTGCGGCGTACGTCGGTCGCTTTCAAATATTAACTCGAACGCCCGAGCTACAGACGCACCGGTTTTGTTGGGCAAGACGACAACCCAGGCGTATTTGGATAGTACGTCTATCACGGTCAATAGATATTTCACGGCGTCATTTTCCCTAGAATATTCAATTAAGCTAACCAAATCAGCCTGCCACTGCGAATCAACGTCCGAGACAAAGATTTTATTGGTGGGGAATCTTGTCCTTACAGGCTTATGAAGGGTGTAAGCATCTTGTTTATTCAGCCAATCGACCACCTCGTGTTGTTTTATACCACGCGTTCTAACCGATCTGTATAGATTTGTAATGCCGCTGAATGATGCAGGGGCTTCGGGCGTGAAATATTGCTTCTTTAATATTGCTTCAGGACCCTTAGCAGGCATGATGTCTCTGTAAAACATTAATAGATTTTTTTCTATCTAGCAGTTCATGGTATTGACAGAGGGCGTGTTCTCTCTGTTAGCCCCTAATAAATACAGGCAGCTCACAAGCAACACAACGCTCAGCTGTAAGACTTCATACCTCACAGAACACAACTCCATTCTGAACAGGACTATAGTGAGTATTTTTACGGATTTTGTTTCAATTATATTTAAGTCTGTGTAGTAATTGCATGAATAACTTATCCGTGTTTTCATAGTTGTACTTTATTTGTTTTAATAATATACCACATCTGTGTTGATTAATAGCTGTATATTTACCCTGTAGTGGAAAATTTAGCTCGCTTACTATTAATATTAATAATTACTATAGATTGACGCTAAAATTCATACAGTTAATTTTATTTTTAGATGGAGGAGCAAATGTTTTCTAACAGTCTTTCAGAAGTCTTACTGGCTTTGCAACAGGGTATGCTTTACGCCTTATATAGACACAGCGGGCTATTCTAGTTAAGAGTTGTTTTGCACATTATTTTTATACCGCTTTATTCTATCACGTTTAAGAGCCGGGTATATCCGCTGGGATTTCACCAACCATGAACTATTCTGATCCCCGCCACACCGTTTTACCGAGACCGCGTGTAGTAACGCTACTGATGGGTGGTACGTGAGCGGTCAGGCGGCGCTGCCCAGCGTGGGTACGTTGTGTGGCTGTGCGATTGTGTGTGTGTGTGTGTGTGTATATATATATATATATAGATATATAGAGTTGTTTTGCATATTATTTTTGCTTTATTCTTTAAGAACCGAGTATAATGAGCTGCGAACTGCCTGATGAGGTATTCGCCACCTTGAACTATTCGGATCCCGAGGCCTGTATTTTAACCGATGCCGTTTGTAGCAGTTCTGGAGCTGCCGGGCCCTGGGACGGGCTTTCAGCGCCGGGCATCGAGGGTACGCTGTGTTTCTGCGTGTCTGTATATATATATATATACATATATATATATATATATACAACTATATATAACAGTTAACTATGTGAATTTAAGTGTGTAAGCGAAAATTAACTCCTTACAGATGTCGCGATGATAGCAGTGCTGGACTCAGCCGAAATGCCTATGAACTCATGCACTAACAGAGCCCAAGAAGACGTCGCGTTTTCTAAAGCTCCTAAAAAGCGGAGCCTGGCGGCTGTCAAGAAAGATAAAGGTACGTGCCGCATGAAAAACTGTTTTGCCCAAACGGCTGGAGAAAATTGTTGATGCACCTTCTAATGACTATTATTATTTATAGCGCGTAAAGTGAAACCTAGGAGCAGGATATTTACAAAGGAGAATATACATCTGCTAGTGGAGAACGCCTCAGACGTCCCAGAAACCGCTGCTACAACCGTGCAGGCATCATCGTTAACCGGTAAGTGTATATTTTGATATATCAGACTAGTCTTAATACAACGTATGTTACTCTTGTCACACATAGGATCGCGATGTTCCGCACGTATCTGCTACATGTAGAATCTCTCCTTAAAGATAGTTGTAAAGTCAGATTGACACATGTACAATCTCATCCACAGATAAATCTAAAGTCGAGAGAAAAATAACCACGACCCCTCTGCAAACACTACGTCTCAACGAGAACCACGCAGCGCCATTCTTGACGCCGATACAGACACCTATGGGCAGTGATGGCCCACAGCCACAACAGCAGTTCTATCTGATGCCGGGCGTGCTATCCCATTCAAGCGGCGCGCAACCATCCAGCGGTGCTGTGAATGACGCTGAACTATACTCTGAAGTACAGGAGCGACCACGTAAACACGCGCAGAGAACTACGTGTGCTTCAGAAACATCACCACTCACATTTTCCGCCATGAATACCACAACCCGACAGACTCGTGAGGCGCTTGACCGTGAGATTGATCAGCTCGCTGATGGTAAGAAGCGCACCGTAGAACCGATCATTATACGGACCACTCATGCTATACAGCCTTTACTGCCATCTGTAACTGAGTCCACTAATTCCACGGGTATTGAACTGTTGGATACCATTAACTTACCCACCACATCTCACGCTGCTGTATCTAATCCAGTTAATGTTGTGATGGGGTTAAAGAGAGTGTTAACGACTAAGCATAAAGTGTGTAAAAAGCCGAGGCTTCATACAGATGCGTCTGTAGCTGTTATCAATACGTGTTCTGCAGCCTCTGTACCTGTTAGCAGTGTGGATTCTGCGGTCTCTGTACCTGTTAGCAGTGCGGATTCTGCGGTCTCTGTACCTGTTAGCAGTGCGGATTCTGCTGTCTCTGTACCTGTTAACAGTTCAGATTCTGCGGTCTCTGTACCTGTTAGCAGTGCGGATTCTGCGGTCTCTGTACCTGTTAGCAGTGCGGATTCTGCTGTCTCTGTACCTGTTAGCAGTGCGGATTCTGCGGTCTATGTACCTGTTAGCAGTGCGGATTCTGCTGTCTCTGTACCTGTTAGCAGTGCGGATTCTGCTGTCTCTGTACCTGTTAGCAGTGCGGATTCTGCGGTCTCTGTACCTGTTAGCAGTGCGGATTCTGCTGTCTCTGTACCTGTTAGCAGTGCGGATTCTGCTGTCTCTGTACCTGTTAGCATTGCTGGTTCTGCGACCACTCTAGCTGTTAACAGTGGGAATTCTGTATCTCCGATCGCTACAGCGCAGATGTATGACGCCATTGGGTGGGCCCCCGCCGGAGCCGCAGTGTTTAAGGAGCAGTTAGATCGTTACTTACGTTACAAAATCTGGCTACCCAAAATAGTGTTTTTCTGTAATACTTTTGAAAGATTGCTGTCTGAAGTAGTCACAACAGATGCCTGTAAGGCCGAGCTATACGCGCTTCGCCGGATGCAAGTAGACACCGAGATACCAGATGGTGCTAACCCGTTATGACTAAATATGATCGGTTCGGGCCTGCATAAACCAACTAAAACAGCCCGTTATAATAGGTCCAGAGTTATAAAACGAGCTCTAAAACTACTGGTCAGTGCTCGACGCGCACTATGCGCTAGGCGGCGGGGTGGAGGCTTCTGTCCTGCTATACCACCACAGACAGCCCCGGAGCCACCACACACAGATGCTCCTGTCTCACATAGCCATGATGTCCCTGAAAATGCGGCCCATGCAGATGCACAAAGCTCACAAGCCTCTGCTGCGGATGCTAACTCTGCTGATGATGTGAGGGGATCAGATCATACAGTATTTTTACAACACTTCCATCATCACCAGAGGGACAACCGTAATTTCAGTGCACGCATACATACCGATCATTTTAGGTTTGTAAATTTGGAGCGTGTACGTTCGTTTGTCGAGGCTGTGAACATTGTTCACGACAGTATTCAGTCATTACTGGATAGAGTCATTAGGGACATTGAGCCGGGCGACTTTGTGCAGTTAAGGCTTGAAGGTGGCGACGCTTTAGACCCCATTTTCACTACAAAGCAGAGCCGCGAGGATTTTAATTCTGAATCTTTTTTAAATGCTGTTGCTCGCACACTTCAAAGTAATGCTGAATGTTTGGCAAGCAATACCCTAAAACTAGTCATCACTACCGTTAAAAACCGTCGAGGCGGTGTAAAAAGACGTTTGAAATCTATAGCGAGCAGTCGAATCATTAAACAAAAGAGGCAGTGGCTGTATGATTTTAACAATTACAGTACAAATCTGTGTTTGGCCGCTAGTGTGTGCGCCCTGCTAGAGGACGCGGATGTCAGTGATGCGGTTTTACTGAATCGCTCTAAAAACATACACACGGCTCTGGGGATCCCTGATGAGCGATTAGTGAGTTTTAGCGACATTCCAGCATTTGAGAACTATTTGGGTGTCACCATTAAAGTACTGTACTACAGTCAGGGTGATTGGCGCTACTTTCAGACCGACAATGCAGCTAGTGGTAAAATCGTATTCATACTGTTCCATGATAACCACTACTACGGTATCAAGAATATGAAAGGTTTTATCGGTAGTAATTACTTTTGTGAGCTCTGCAATTCATTGTATACTAACAAGAACACCCATTCATGTCAATATTTTTGTAAAGCTTGTCAAAGAGTGGATTGTGTGGAGTGTGCCGGTGTACAACAAACACCACAGTGCCCCGTATGTCGGGTTCATTGTCGCTCTAGTGAGTGTTTAGAGCGCCACAAACAATTAGCTCTGAATGATCCGCCATTCTGCAGGCTTAAAATATTTTGTGATGAGTGCCAGCGCTTTGTGTTCAGGAATAGCGAGGGCGTGCATGAATGTGCGGGGCTCCGTTGCACCGTATGTCGTGCGCGTGTAAATAAATTTGACGCCCATCTCTGTTACATGCGACGCTATGTAGCGGAGGACGAAACAGATTGTTATATCTTTTACGATTTTGAATGTATGCAAGTGACAGGCACACACAGCCCAAATTACATTTATGCCACAACTCTGAGTGGTGAGCAGTCCTGGGAGTTTGAAGGTGATAGCTGCACGCATGACTTTTTACTGTTCTTTACCAGCGGGAAATTTTCAGGGTATACATTTATAGCCCACAATGCAGGGCGCTATGATTCTTACTTTATTGTTAAGGAGCTGATTTTTGAAAAGCTGCAAGTAAAGCTGATAGCCCAAGGTGGCCGCCTCTTGTGTGTGACGGTGCCCGATTTGTCTATAAGATTCATAGACTCACTAAATTTTATCCCCATGAAGCTCAGTAAATTACCTCAGGCCATGGGCTTTTCAGGTGCCAAAGGTCATTTTCCACACTTTTTTAACACCCGAGAAAACCAAAACTATGTAGGTGTCATACCCGATGTGAAATATTATGGGTTGGAGTACATGGCCCCGGATGAGAAGGTAGAGTTCCTGGCGTGGCATGAGGGTGAGAAACATACAGTTTTTGACTTCAAGAGTGAACTAAAATCATACTGTAAACAGGATGTTGAAATTTTGAGACGAGCCTGTGAGATCTATAGAGAGCGCATTATGGAAATGACGCTGAAAAGTGTTAAAAAATACTGCGACATTCAAAAAGAAATGGTTGTGGAGAGCAGCTGTATTGATCCTTTTCAACTCATCACCTTGGCCTCTGTATGTATGTCAATGTATCGATTTAAATTTCTACCAGAAAAAACGATCGCCATTTTACCGGGTGATAATTATCACAAGACGAAAAAGCGCTACTCATCCGCCGCTATACAATGGCTCATGTATGTAGCGCATACCGAGAACATTGACATTCAGCATGCCTTAAGAGGGGGTGAGAAACAACTCGGTCAGTATTTTCTAGATGGTTATGCCTATGTTAACGGTCAGCACATAGCTTTTGAATTTCAAGGCTGTTTTTTCCACGGGTGCCCATCATGCTATAATGAGAATGATACAAATAAAGTTACAAACACCACCTACGGTCAATTATATCATGCATTTTTAGCTAAAAAGCGTTACCTGCAGCTGCGCGGGTACACCATAAGAGTGATATGGGAGCACGAGTGGCGTGAAATGGTTAAAAACGATTCTAACCTCCAGGCATTTCTCCATCAAATGGATTTCCCTGCCCCCTTAGACCCCCGCGATGCGCTTTATGGGGGTCGCACTAACGCCATTAAGCTCTATCACCAGGTGGAAGCTGATGAGACTTTACATTACTACGACTTCACCAGTCTGTACCCCTTTGTAAACAAAACTAAAACATACCCTGTAGGTCACCCCGACATCATCTATGACAACTTTGGTTTCATTAAAAAATACTTTGGCTTAGCTAGAGTCAAGGTCTATCCCCCGAGAGATTTATTTTTTCCCGTTCTACCGGTAAAACTCGATAAAAAATTGATGTTCCCCCTTTGCTATACATGCGCTGTAAATTCAGAGGCAGAGGAGTGCAGACATAGTGATGAAGAACGCTCCCTGACAGGTACCTGGTGCACCATAGAGCTCGAGCTGGCGATAGATAAAGGGTACCGGATCGCCCGCATCTATGAAATATGGCATTTTCCAAATACCAGCGCTGATCTGTTTGCACCCTACATTAAATTACACCTTAGGGATAAGCAGGAGGCGTCAGGGTATCCTAGCTGGTGCACCGATGATACCAAGAAAAAGCAGTACATTGACAGTTTTCTTGAAAAAGAGGGTGTGCGGTTACGACCTGAAAATATAGCCGTCAACCCGCTAAAAGGCAGATCTCCAAACTTTTCTTAAATTCTTTATGGGGAAAGTTTGCTCAGAAGGCCAATCTACCAAGCACCAAGATTGTTAGGGATCCTGATGAGCTTTTTAGGTATCTCTTCCTGCCCTACTATGACATTTCTACGCTGGATTTTATCGATGACGAAACCGCTACCATTAACTGGAAATATGCGGAGGGGCACCACACAGTCAACAGAAACACAAACATCTTTATAGCCTGCTTTACCACCGCGTATGCGCGGCTAGAGCTCTATTCTCTGCTGGACAGGCTGCAGGAGAGGTGCCTTTATCACGACACAGATTCAGTTATTTTTGTGCACAGGGAAGGTGAGTGGCAGCCGCCTCTAGGCGATTACCTGGGGGAATTGACGAGTGAAATACCCGAGGGCACATACATCACAGAGTTTGTTTCTGCAGGGCCCAAAACTTACGGGTACAAGCTCAACACAGGGAAGACTGTCTTAAAAGTGAAGGGAATAACGCTAAATGTTGGTAACTCGCAATCTATCAATTTTAGCAGTCTGAAAGATCTAGTTCTGGACTACCCCCGTAATTCAGACCCTGAAACTCAGAAGCGCATCGTCGTACAGCAACAGGGCATTGTGAGAGATAAAAAATATTGGAATATTGAATCTCGTGTCCTACAAAAGACCCAGAAGTGTGTCTACACAAAGCGTCGCCTATTAGACGAATTCACTACCCTGCCGTACGGCTATTAGCTCAGTATTGTGATGTACACGAGGCTACAACACCCGCTCTCGTGCATTCTAGCGGGGCCGTCTAATTCTGGAAAGAGTTATTTTGTAAAACAATTGCTGTATAATATTGAAAGTAGTTTTTCTCACAAGCCTGATAATATTGTTTGGTTTTATACATGCTGGCAGAAACTATATGATGAAATCTCTCTCTCTTTTCCCAACACCAGATTTGTGGAGGGTCTGCCGAATACATTCGTAGATGATGAATTATTCCCACCGGGCAAGGTGAATTTGGCGATTGTTGATGATCTCATGGATAGCGCTAGCGATAATTGTGAGATAGAAAAAGCATTTACCAAGTATGTGCACCACAGAAATCTCAGTATTTTCTACCTGGTACAAAACATATTTTGTCAGGGTAGGAAAAGCCGTACCATAAATTTAAACACAAAGTACATGGTTCTTTTTAACAATCCACGAGATAAATTACAAATTTTAACACTAGCTCGTCAGATGTATCCTGGAAAAACAAGTTTTTTCCTTGAAGCATTTGAGGATGCTACGCGAGAGCCTTATGGGTATTTGCTGGTCGATTTGAGAGCTAATACACCTGAGAATCACCGCTTACGGACGGGATTGTTTCCGCCGGCGTTACCAGCTGTCTATGTGCAGAAGAAAAAACGCTTCTAAAAAGTGAATTTTATGCGGGCTCGCACATTCCACGCTGTGTGCTTTGTGCTGTAAAGATGTCCGAGAGACTCCGGCGTAACTGGGCTCTCTTAAAAACACTGGTGAAGGCACCCCCATCCGTCCGGAAATCTATTTTGCGCAATGCGAGCGTGGATTTAATCACCGCTATAGGTGAGATTGCTTTAAACATCTTAAAAGGCAGAATCCCGCTGAAAGAGCGCCAAAAAGGCATACTGAAGAAGTGGCGTAAAGCTATAAGAACCATGAGCGATAGAGCGCAGTCCATAAAGAAAAAGAAACGGGTACTGAATCAGACCGGTGGCTTTATCGGTCCTCTTTTAGGCTTTGCAATACCCATAATAACGAGTCTGCTCGCTGGCAAATAATGGAGCATGCTGAGAAAATGTATCTAGTCCCCAAACAGGAGCTACACAAGCTAAGATCACCAATCACCGAGAGCATACGCGAAACTGCTATTCGACGCCTCGATGATGAAATTAACACCGTTTTACAGCGACGCGACATCCCCGACGATGTGAAAATTAAAATGTATAGCACAGTGCTGGAGCGCTACTTGGTACATACGAAACGCAGCTCAAAAGAATTAACAACTTTAAATCTCGTTAGCCCTCAGGGTCCTGAGCATCAACAACCGCCAAATACCGACACCGATAAAAAAAATCACGAGATCGCTGAAATTGTAGGTCATATAAACCAAAGATATAAAAAGAATGCTGAATTTTTACTAAACAGGTTACTCCAGAATAAGAGTGTGACAGACTGGAATGATAAAGCCGAATTTATTTTCAAAAGCTCTGTAATACCCGGGTCTAACTTAGTGGATTTAGTACGTAGTACAACGCAGAGTCACGCTCTGACCGTCAGGAATTTACCTAGGGGTTGGGAATCGTTTATGCGAGCTATGGCCGAACTGAATATACCCTCTACTGTTGTGGGTAATCCCACTACTAGACAACATTTAGACGAATTAAAAATGGCCTCCAGCGCTGGTGTATCTACACCGATGAGGCACCCCGTACAATTCATTCTCTGCACTCGCCGTCATTAGCCACCACAAGGGGAACTCTACTACCTAAAAAAAGGTCTCTACCGATACTGCCAGCCATGTGGCTCACGATGTAACCTATGTACTTGTTAATTATCTATTTTATCGTGTGTGTGATGGTATTTGTTAATTGTACATGTGACACTTTTATATCATTCTGTATGTACTTTTAAATGCTTGAAATGTCTTTGAGATTTATTTATTACAATAAAATCTTGTAATCTTGTTTTACAATATCGTGTCATTGCTTTTTTAAAATACGAATAAAACATTCTGTAATATTGTAACACGGCCATATACATAATATGCCCGTACAATGAGACATGGTTATAAGTCTCGTCAGTTTTAAACATGCCCCAACATGCCTGGGGCTATACACAACACAAGCCTTAGATACACTGACCCTATAAGTTGAGCGTCATAATTCCAAATGTGTTATAAGTTGATACTTCAAATTAAACTGCCTTTGCAGCTGTAGTTTAAAACATATCCTGGATAATACTAAAAATAAACACATTTTAGCAGCTTGATACATCTATCCACCACAGTAGTGCTTTACATGCATTTCATCTAAACCAGAAACTAGGTTGGAGATTCCTAACCCCATGTCATTACATTCTTCCCAGTCCTGATATAAGTGTAGATACACTACCAAGCTAAAAATATATATATATAAACACTGAATAAAAACTATAAGATGAGAGTCATAATCCCAAATGTGTTATAAGGTGTTTTATACTGGATGGTGACTATAGAATAATCGTTGCTTTTTTAATATAGCTCCTCATATGGATGTAAACAAGTCTTTGATCTGGTGCCTGTATTTCACTAAGAGTCTGTATTTCACTAAAAATTCTTATATACTGGAGTCTGTACTACAGACTCTGCTAGAAAATAGCTTTACATTTACTGGGTCCTTAAAAGCATCTACCCACAAAAAAAGAATAAAATCAAGATTTGCTCTTTAATACACTAAAAACTCCACAGACTAATCAAAGTCACTGAATAAAATTTGAAATTCACAAATCCAGCAGACCAGATTTCCCAGCCTGAGCAAAGTTCAGCCAGGGGGCATGACGACCTGGATCAATCTGAAAGGGAGACGGATTAAATGATAGGGGGCGTGTCGACCTGTCAGATTTGAGTTTGACAAATGGTATACCTCCTATACTACTGACATTAATATTAAATACAATTGAAACGCAGTAGAGACCCCAAATAAACTTACCGTGCACAAAATATAGCTAGTCAAAAGGCAGTTGGAGAATAGCTGAATTGCGTTTTGGAGTCGCAGCCGAGAACGCTACTGAGATCCGGAAAGCAGGACGCAAGCAGGAACAAACCACAACTGTTGCTAGACTGCCAGGAACAATGAACAGGAGCACAGCTACGTTGCCTTCTTCACGCAATCGGGAACAATGGAAAGTAGCGCCGCCAATCGAAACGCAGTAGTGACAGCCAATTGGAGCCAGGGGGCGCGGAAAAGGCAACGCAAAAGCACGCCCTCGATTCTAGCAACAAGTCGCTGGAAAGGTCGTTGGTTACATGTCAAACAGGACAATATATGCAACGCAGCGGGGCCTCAATGACCCAAAAAATGTCCAGAGTTTTCTTAAACGATCAGCGATCTCACAGCAGGGGCCTGATCGCTGGTATGTGTCAGACGTAGCGAGATCGCTATTGAGGTCGCTGTTACGTCACAAAATTGGTGACTCAGCAGCGATCTCGTTAGCGATCTCGCTATATGAGACGGGCCCTTTACAGATACTGATGTAAAATACTGTGCATGTGAACATGGCCAAATTAGTGTAGTAGAACCACTCCAGCACTGTAATTAAAAAAAAAACACTGCTTTAAAATGATTTTCACATCCTAAACTATATTGTCCAAATGTATAATTCAAGTCCACCCATGTCTGACTTCAACTTCCCCAATGGAAAAATGGACACACTTAAGGTACTGCCACACTAAACGCTCCCGCTAACGATCACGATAACGACGCATACTAATGCGATCGTTTTTGTGATCGTTTTAATGTCGCTAGTAGCTGCCAAACTTAACGATCTCGTTAACGACGCATAAGCGGTTAGCGATTTCGTTAACGACTTTGGCGGTCATTGCGATATAAAAAACAGCGCACATCGTTCAAAAAAGGTGCCAGACACAGTGATCTAGCGCTCACCAGCGGGACGCCAACAATAAAAATACGGTCCAGAACGCTAGTGAACGATCAGCGAGATCACAGCAGGGGCCAAGTCGTTGCTACATGCCACACACAACAACGTCACTAACGAGATCGCTAAATAGTGAAGTTTTTTAGCGATCTCGTTAGCGTTCTTGTTTAGTGTGGCATACCCTTTAGGTCTCGTACACATTACATTTTGGGAACACACCTATTTTTTCTCTCTAAAGGTTTAATCTCTTATTTTACTATCTGTGTGTTTAAAGGTTTAAAGGTTAACTATATTGCATTTAAATCTTGGTGTAGCTATATTCACAAGGGGTTAATTAAGGGTGGGGGTTCATAATTAAGGGTTTATAAGGGCCAGCTGGTTGGGACTCAAGTCTTTTTGGAAGTGCATTTGAGCAGCAGGGTGATTTGCTGCTGAAGGAGAGAAAAAAAAAAAACTCTTTAAATCTTCTGCTTCAGCGAGTGTGATCGGTGCACAAGTGTGAACTGTGGTAAGTGTGACTTGAGATTCAGTGACTTTGGATTCAGGGAGTTTCCAAGGGAGGATTTACTGAATTGCTGTTATATTTTATTAATACTTTTTATTTATTTTTACTTATCTTTGCTGTGTGGTGAAATCCACTATTGCCAATGCCATCCAGTGTACATCTTGCCACATGTATGCAGTCCTTGAACAGCCGGTCGAGGGTGCATACTGCTGTGTGAGATGTGAGCACGTTGTACATTTGGAAGCCCAAATCCTGGATCTAAATGTGCAGCTGGCAACACTGAGATCCATAGACAATATGGAAAGGAGTCTTCTGCTCACTGAGCAGACGCTCAATGGGATAGATGAGGGGGGGATGCTAGGGTGGAGCTGCAGGACACTGAAGTAGGAAGCTGGGTGACAGTTAGAAACCTGGGTAGAGGGAAGAGCGCCAGGGAGGCTAGTCCTGATCTGGCACACCCCAATAAGTTTGCAAAGTTGGCAGATGAGGGGGTTGTCAGTACAGGGTAGCACTGCTGCAGCCAGGCATGTCCTCTGAAAGCCGGGGGAGTGTCTGCTCCAGTAAGGGGGGAAATAAGAGAGCAGGGCAGGCCAGACAGGTGCTGGTTGTGGGGGACTCAATTATTAGGGGAACAGATAGGGCAATCTGTCACAAAGACAGGGATCGTCGAACAGTGTGCTGCCTACCTGGCTCTCGAGTCCGACACATCGCTGATCGGGTTGACAGATTACTGGGAGGGGCTGGTGAGGAACCAGCAGTCATGGTGCACATTGGCACAAATGACAAAGTTAGAGGTAGGTGGAAGGTCCTTAAAGACGATTTCAGGGAATTAGGCTGCAAGCTTAAAGCAAGGACCTCCAAGGTGGTATTTTCTAAAATACTGCCTGTACCACGTGCCACACCAGAGAGGCAACGGGAGATTAGGGAGGTTAATAAGTGGCTCAAGAATTGGTGTAGGAAGGAGGGGTTTGGGTTCCTGGAGAACTGGGCCAACTTCTCAGTTGGCTACAGGTTCTATGCTAGGGACGGGCTGCACCTCAATGGGGAGGGTGCAGCTGTGCTGGGGGAGAAAATGGCTAGAAGGTTGGAAGAGTCTTTAAACTAGGGGGAGGGTATTCATTTTATAGGAGGGGAAGGCAGTGCAGATAGAGACCTGGGCACAAATAATGAAATTGGGGGTGGGGTTAGAACAGTTAATAATTTAAGAAAGAATAGAGGTTCAGAGAGATACATAAAGTGCATGTATACTAATGCCAGAAGCCTCACCAACAAAATGGCGGAATTAGAATTAATTTTGTTGGGACATAATTATGACATGGTGGGGATATCTGAGACTTGGCTGGATGAGAGCCACGACTGGGCGGTTAATTTACAGGGCTATAGTCTGTTGAGGAATGACCGTAAAAATAAGCGAGGTGGGGGTATGTGTTTATATGTAAAATCATCCTTAACCCCTTACTGCCATCGGACGTACTATCCCGTCCATGGTACCTGGGCCCGTATGACCGGGGACGGGATAGTACGTCCAGCCCTTTAATGCGACATTGCGACTTAAGTCGCAATGATCGCATTAAAATTCCGACGCCATCTTACCTCAGGAGAGATGGCGCCGGCATCCCGGGGTCTGTCACCGCCCACCCTCACTCCCGATCGCTGTGATTGGCTGTTCAATTCTGAACAGCCAATCGCAGCCTTTCTCACTGTTTCAGCCAATCCGATGGGCTGAAACAGTGAGATCCCAGGCTAGAATCGAGTACCGATGTACTCGATCCTAGGCCTGGGCATAGAAAGGAGCAGACCCCCCCTGGATTGGCGCGATCGCCGATCACATCGATCGCGCCAATCGCAGGGCACAGCCGCGGTGTATCCGCGCTGTGCCCTGCCTGTACCTGCCTGGATCGGTGCAGTAATAGCACCGATCCTAGGCCGGAGCCTAGGACAGGCCCAGTAGGGCCTGCAGCTGCTGATTGGCGCGATCGATGTCATCGACGATCGCGCCAATCACAGGGCACAGCAGCGGTGTGACCGCTCTGTGCCCTGCTTCCTGACCTGCCGGTGACCTGCCTAGGAATCGGAGCAGTGAGCTCCGATTACTAGGCCGGTGCCTAGCAACCGGCAAAACAAGGGTCTCCTCTGATTGGTGGGATCGATGTGATCATCGATCCCACCAATGACAGGTCACAGCAGCGATGTGACCGCTCTGTGACCTGTCTGCAAACTGGATCTGACCTGTCTGACCGCACTGCAGGGGTCCTCACACTTGCTGAGGATTCCTGCAGTGCGGTCACACGCCAGATCTCCTCCTGTGCTGGGCCTTGTGGTGCCACAGTAGCCTGTGACACCACAACTCCTGCTGAAGAAAGAAGAGAGAAGAAGAAAGAGAGAAGAAAGAAAGAAGAAGAAGAAAGAAGAGAGAAGAAAGAAGAGAGACTACAAACGTGAGTTTTTGAGCCCCGATCCCTGCCCGATCCACCCAATCCCCCCATTCCTCCCTCCCCCTTCCCTTTCCCCCTCTTTTTACCCCCCCTTTGCACACATTTAGCAGCCGCCGAGCGTTGATTGGTGACGCAGTTCACCGATCAACACTCGTGCTCGTTTTTCTTTTGCACCCCCCTCCGTGCGCACTTCCAGCAGCCGCGGAACTTTGATAAGTGACACCAGTCACTTATCAGAGCTCGTTCCTGCAGTTTTTTTTTTTTTTTCACTTCCCTTTCCGCCACTCCTGTGCGCACTTCCAGCAGCCGCGGAACTTTGATAAGTCACACCAGTCACTTATCAGAGCTCGTTCCTGCAGGTTTTTTTTTTTTTTCACCCCACTTTCCGCCACTCCCGTGCGCACATCTAGCAGCCGCGGAACTTTGATAAGTGACACCAGTCACTTATCAGAGCTCGTTCCTGCAGTTTTTTTTTTTCACACCACTTTCCGCCACTCCCGTGCGCACATCTAGCAGCCGCGGAACTTTGATAAGTGACACCGGTCACTTATCAGAGCTCGTTCCTGCCGTTTTTGTTTTTTTTTTTTCACTCCCCTTTCCGCCACTCCTGTGCGCACTTCCAGCAGCCGCGGAACTTTGATAAGTGACACCAGTCACTTATCAGAGCTCGTTCCTGCAGTTTTTTTTTTTTTTCACTCCCTTTCTGCCACTCCTGTGCGCACATCCAGCAGCCGCGGAACTTTGATAAGTGACACCAGTTACTTATCAGAGCTCGTTCCTGCAGTTTTTTTTTTTTCACCCCACTTTCCGCCACTCCCGTGCGCACATCTAGCAGCCGCGGAACTTTGATAAGTGACACCGGTCACTTATCAGAGCTCGTTCCTGCCGTTTTTTTTTTTTTTTTTTCACTCCCCTTTCCGCCACTCCTGTGCGCACATCTAGCAGCCGCGGAACTTTGATAAGTGACACCGGTCACTTATCAGAACTCGCTCCTGCCATCTTTTTTTTTTTCACTCCCCTTTCCGCCACTCCTGTGCGCACATCCAGCAGCCGCGGAACTTTGATAAGTGACACCAGTCACTTATCAGAGCTCGTTCCTGCATTTTTTTTTTTCACTCCCCTTTCCGCCACTCCTGTGCGCACATCCAGCAGCCGCGGAACTTTGATAAGTGACACCAGTCACTTATCAGAGCTCGTTCCTGCAGTTTTTTTTTTTTCACCCCACTTTCCGCCACTCCCGTGCGCACATCTAGCAGCCGCGGAACTTTGATAAGTGACACCGGTCACTTATCAGAGCTCGTTCCTGCCGTTTTTTTTTTTTTTTTCACTCCCCTTTCCGCCACTCCTGTGCGCACATCTAGCAGCCGCGGAACTTTGATAAGTGACACCGGTCACTTATCAGAGCTCGCTCCTGCCATCTTTTTTTTTTTCACTCCCCTTTCCGCCACTCCTGTGCGCACATCCAGCAGCCGCGGAACTTTGATAAGTGACACTAGTCACTTATCAGAGCTCGTTCCTGCATTTTTTTTTTTCACTCCCCTTTCCGCCACTCCTGTGCGCACATCCAGCAGCCGTGGAACTTTGATAAGTGACACCAGTCACTTATCAGAGTTCGTTCCTGCAGTTTTTTTTTTTTTCACTCCACTTTCCGCCACTCCCGTGCGCACATCTAGCAGCCGCGGAACTTTGATAAGTGACACCGGTCACTTATCAGAGCTCGTTCCTGCCGTTTTTTGTTTTTTTTCACTTCCCTTTCCGCCACTCCTGTGCGCACATCCGGCAGCCGCGGAACTTTGATAAGTGACACCGGTCACTTATCAGAGCTCGTTCCTGCCGTTTTTTTTTTTTCACTTCCCTTTCTGCCACTCCTGTGCGCACATCCGGCAGCCGCGGAACTTTGATAAGTGACACCGGTCACTTATCAGAGCTCGTGCCTGCTGGTTTAGACTTTTTTTCACAGGCATTTTTTTCCCTATTCTCTTTCTTTTCTTTTAGCTTTTTCCTTTCAGCATAGTTTGCACCAACCACTATCCCCCCCCCCACACACACACAGTTATAAATAAAGTTCACACAAAGCACCACATTCACAAAAAAAATGTCCCGCTCGTCACGTTCTTCCCAACAGCGCTATTCAGTGGAAGAGGCATACGCTTTCCTTGCCTCCGACACTGATAGCGAGGGAGAGGATCCCACATTTCTTTACTTTTCAGATTCTTCATCCTCTTCTTCTTCTTCCTCCTCTTCCTCATCTTCCTCCTCGGGTCCTGCGGAACCGCCACGCAGACGCCCCAGGACAGAAGATGAGGCAGCGCCCACCCCTGAAAATGAACCAGCGCACCCCTCTTCGGACCCCATATGGACCCCGCCCCCCGAAAATTACGAGCCACTGATTCCTGATTTTGTGGCAGAATCAGGAATCAAGTTTGACACCACGGGCCTCAGAGAAATAGACTTTTTCAAAGTCTTTTTCTCTGAGGATTTTATTAACCTCGTGGTGGAGCAAACTAATTTGTACGCTCGGCAATTTTTGGCGCAAAACCCAGTGTCATCATTTTCCAACTGGTCTCCTGTAGACGCAGGTGAAATGATGCAGTTTTGGGGCCTGGTCCTCCATATGGGGATCCTGAAGAAGCCAGAACTTCGGCAATATTGGAGTGTTGATATTTTATACAACACTCCACTGTTCCGAATGGTCATGGCTCGGACGCGTTTTGAGGCCATCCACAAATTCCTGCATTATAATGATAATGCACAGTGTCCCCCACAAAATGACCCCAACTTTGACCGTCTGTTCAAAGTTCGGCCGGTCATCGAACACTTCAGCAAAAAGTTTGCTGAAGTGTACGTGCCCCAAAGGGACATCTGCGTGGATGAGTCCTTGGTTCATTTTAAGGGACGGCTCAGATTCCGCCAGTACCTACCCAGCAAGAGGGCAAGGTACGGAATTAAACTCTACAAGCTGTGCGAGAGTACCTCAGGGTACACGCACAGCTTTAGAGTTTACGAAGGAAAGGACACCAGGATTGAACCCCCTGAGTGTCCCCCCGTCCTGGGAGTGAGTGGGAAAATTGTGTGGGATTTGGTGCACCCACTGCTGGATAAAGGTTATCACCTTTACACCGATAACTTTTATTCCAGCGTCCCACTCTACAAATCCCTCTCTGCGCGAGGTACCGCAGCTTGCGGTACCGTCCGCAAAAATCAGAGAGGCCTCCCGAAGACGCTACTTGGGCAGATGCTCAGAAAGGGTGAGAGCAGAGCCCAATGTAGCGACCACCTGTTGGTGGTCAAGTACAAGGACGAAAGGGATGTCCTTCTCTTGACCACCATACATGGTGATGGCACGCCCTCAGCACTGTACGGGGTACCTCTACACAGGTCCGCAAACCGGACTGTGTACTGGGGTACAATAAATACATGGGGGGTGTTGATCTCTCTGATCAACTCCTCCAACCGTACAGTGCTTTGAGAAAGGCCAAGGTGTGGTACAAGAAGCTGTCCGTGCACATCGTCCAAATGGCAATGATCAACGCTTTCCTGCTGTCACGATGTGCACGCAACAGCGATACGACGTACCTTCAGTTCCAGGAGGTAGTGGTTAAGGCCCTGATGTTTGGCGCTCAGGAAACAGCGGGCCCCAGTACTTCTGGAACTGAAGGTGCTCGTATCATACCAGGTCAGCATTTCCCGGGGGTGGTCCCGCCAACTGGAAGCAAAGGTAAGCCGCAAAAAAGGTGCCGAGTGTGTTACAAAAGGGGAATATGCAAGGACACCACTTACCAATGCGACACCTGCCCCGAAAAACCTGGCCTGTGTATGAAGGATTGTTTCAAATTGTACCACACCTCAATGCACTACTAATTTACTTTACAGGAAAGATTAGTTCCAGAAGGGGGGCACATTTAGAAAAGTTCCTTGGGAGTCTACTTTCCAAAATTATGTCACTTGTGGTTTTTTTTTACTGTTTAGGCACATCAGGAGCTCTGCAAACGGAACATGACGCCCGCAGACCATTCCATCAGTCTGCATTCCAAAACGTCACGACTTCCCTTCTGAGCCCCGACTTGTGCCCAAACAGTTTTTTCCCACATATGGGGCACCAGTGTACTCAGGACAAATTGGACAACAATTTTTGGTGTCCAATTTCTCCTCTTACCCTTGGGAAAATAAAAAATTGGGGACTAAAACATCATTTTTGTGAGGATAAAAGTAGGATTTTTTATTTTTACACCTGGGCATTATAAACTTTAGTGAAACACTTGGGGGTTCAAAATGCTCACCACACACCTAGGTAAGTTCCTTAGGGGGTCTAGTTTCCAAAATGGGGTCACTTGTGGGGGTTTCCACTGTTTAGGCACATGAGGGGCTCTGCTAACGGAACATGACGCCCGCAGACCATCCATCAAAGTCTGCATTCCAAAACGTCACTGCTTCCCTTCTGCGCCCTGCCATGCGCCCAAACAGTGGTTCCCCGCAACATATGGGGTATCAGCGTACTCAGGACAAATTGGACAACAACTTTTGTGGTCCAATTTCTCCTGTTACCCTTGGGAAAATAAAAAATTGGGGACTAAAACATCATATTTGTGGAAAGTTTTTTTTTTTTTTTTATTCACGCCAGGGCATTATAAACTTTAGTGAAACACTTGGGGGTTCAAAATGCTCACCACACACCTAGATAAGTTCATTAGGGGGTCTAGTTTCCAAAATGGGGTCACTTGTGGGGGTTTCCACTGTTTAGGCACATGAGGGGCTCTGCTAACGGAACATGACGCCCGCAGACCATTCCATCAAAGTCTGCATTCCAAAACGTCACTGCTTCCCTTCTGCGCCCTGCCATGCACCCAAACAGTGTTCCCCCCAACATATGGGGTATCAGCGTACTCAGGACAAATTGGACAACAACTTTTGTGGTCCAAGTTCTCCTGTTACCCTTGGGAAAATAAAAAATTGGGGACTAAAACATCATATTTGTGGAAATTTTTTTTTTTTTTTTATTCACGCCAGGGCATTATAAACTTTAGTGAAACACTTGGGGGTTCAAAGTGCTCACCACACACCTAGATAAGTTCCTTAGGGGGTCTAGTTTCCAAAATGGGGTCACATGTGGGGGGTTTCCACTGTTTAGGCACATCAGGGGCTCTGCTAACGGAACATGACGCCCGCAGACCATTCCATCAAAGTCTGCATTCCAAAACGTCACTGCTTCCCTTCCGAGCCCTGCCGTGTGCCCAAACAGTGTATCCCCCCAACATATGGGGTATCAGCGTACTCAGGACAAATTGGACAACCACTTTTGGGGTCCAATTTCTCCTCTTACCCTTGGGAAAATAAAAAATTGGGGACTAAAACATCACTTTTGTGGAAAAAAAATATATATTTTTTTTTTCACGCCAGGGCATTATAAACGTTAGTGAAACACTTGGGGGTTCAAAGTGCTCACCACACACCTAGATAAGTTCCTTAGGGGGTCTAGTTTCCAAAATGGGGTCACATTGGGGGGTTTCCACTGTTTAGGCACATCAGGGGCCCTCCAAACGCGACATGGCGTCCGTTCGCAATTCCAGCCAATTTTGGTTTGGAAAAGTCAAACGGCGCTCCTTCCCTTTCAAGCCCTGCCGTGCGTCCAAACAGTGGTTCCCCCCCACATATGGGGTATCAGCGTACTCAGGACATGTTGGACAACAACTTTTGTGGTCCAATTTCTCCTCTTACCCTGGGGAAAATAAAAAATAGGGGACTAAAACATCATGCTTGTGGAAAAAATATGATTTTTTTTCTTCACGGCTCTACATTACAAACTTGCGTGAAGCACTTGAGGGTTCAAAGTGCTCACCACACATCTAGATAAGTTCCTTAGGGGTCTAGTTTCCAAAATGGGGTCACATGTGGGGGGTTTCCACTGTTTAGGCACATCAGGGGCCCTCCAAACGCGACATGGCGTCCGTTCTCAATTCCAGCCAATTTTGGTTTGGAAAAGTCAAACGGCGCTCCTTCCCTTTCAAGCCCTGCCGTGCGCCCAAACAGTGGTTCCCCACCACATATGGGGTATCAGCGTACTCAGGACATGTTGGACAACAACTTTTGTGGTCCAATTTCTCCTCTTACCCTTGAGAAAATAAAAATTTGGGGACTAAAACATCATGTTTGTGGAAAAAATATGATTTTTTTTCTTCACGGCTCTACATTACAAACTTACGTGAAGCACTTGAGGGTTCAAAGTGCTCACCACACATCTAGATAAGTTCCTTAGGGGGTCTAGTTTCCAAAATGGGGTCACATGTGGGGGGTTTCCACTGTTTAGGCACATCAGGGGCCCTCCAAACGCAACATGGCGTCCGTTCGCAATTCCAGCCAATTTTGGTTTGGAAAAGTCAAACGGCGCTCCTTCCCTTTCAAGCCCTGCCGTGCGCCCAAACAGTGGTTCCCCCCCACATATGGGGTATCAGCGTACTCAGGACATGTTGGACAACAACTTTTGTGGTCCAATTTCTCCTCTTACCCTTGGGAAAATAAAAATTTGGGGACTAAAACATCATGTTTGTGGAAAAAAATATGATTTTTTTTCTTCACGGCTCTACATTACAAACTTGCGTGAAGCACTTGAGGGTTCAAAGTGCTCACCACACATCTAGATAAGTTCCTTAGGGGGTCTAGTTTCCAAAATGGGGTCACATGTGGGGGGTTTCCACTGTTTAGGCACATCAGGGGCCCTCCAAACGCGACATGGCGTCCGTTCGCAATTCCAGCCAATTTTGGTTTGGAAAAGTCAAACGGTGCTCCTTCCCTTTCGAGCCTTGCCGTGCGCCCAAACAGTGGTTCCCCCCACATATGGGGTATCAGCGTACTCAGGACATGTTGGACAACAACTTTTGTGGTCCAATTTCTCCTTTTACCCTTGGGAAAATAAAAATTTGGGACTAAAACATCATGTTTGTGGAAAAAATATGATTTTTTTTCTTCACGGCTCTACATTACAAACTTGCGTGAAGCACTTGAGGGTTCAAAGTGCTCACCACACATCTAGATAAGTTCCTTAGGGGGTCTAGTTTCAAAAATGGGGTCACATGTGGGGGTTTCCACTGTTTAGGCACATCAGGGGCCCTCCAAACGCGACATGGCGTCCGTTCGCAATTCCAGCCAATTTTGGTTTGGAAAAGTCAAATGGCGCTCCTTCCCTTTCGAGCCCTGCCGTGTGCCCAAACAGTGGTTCCCCCCCACATATGGGGTATCAGCGTACTCAGGACATGTTGGACAACAACTTTTGTGGTCCAATTTCTCCTCTTACCCTTGGGAAAATAAAAATTTGGGGACTAAAACATCATGTTTGTGGAAAAAATATGATTTTTTTTCTTCACGGCTCTACATTACAAACTTGCGTGAAGCACTTGAGGGTTCAAAGTGCTCACCACACATCTAGATAAGTTCCTTAGGGGGTCTAGTTTCCAAATGGGGTCACATGTGGGGGGTTTCCACTGTTTAGGCACATCAGGGGCCCTCCAAACGCGACATGGCGTCCGTTCGCAATTCCAGCCAATTTTGGTTTGGAAAAGTCAAACGGCGCTCCTTCCCTTTCGAGCCCTGCCGTGCGCCCAAACAGTAGTTCCCCCCCACATATGGGGTATCAGCGTACTCAGGACATGTTGGACAACAACTTTTGTGGTCCAATTTCTCCTCTTACCCTTGGGAAAATAAAAAATTTGGGGACTAAAACATCATGTTTGTGGAAAAAATATGATTTTTTTTCTTCACGGCTCTACATTACAAACTTGCGTGAAGCACTTGAGGGTTCAAAGTGCTCACCACACATCTAGATAAGTTCCTAAGGGGGTCTAGTTTCCAAAATGGGGTCACATGTGGGGGGTTTCCACTGTTTAGGCACATCAGGGTCCCTCCAAACGCGACATGTCGTCCGTTCGCAATTCCAGCCAATTTTGGTTTAGAAAAGTCAAACGGCGCTCCTTCCCTTTCAAGCCCTGCCGTGCGCCCTAACAGTGGTTCCCCCCCACATATGGGGTATCAGCGTACTCAGGACATGTTGGACAACAACTTTTGTGGTCCAATTTCTTCTCTTACCCTTGGGAAAATAAAAATTTGAGGACTAAAACATCATGTTTGTGGAAAAAATATGATTTTTTTTCTTCACGGCTCTACATTACAAACTTGCGTGAAGCACTTGAGGGTTCAAAGTGCTCACCACACATCTAGATAAGTTCCTTAGGGGGTCTAGTTTCCAAAATTGGGTCACATGTGGGGGTTTCCACTGTTTAGGCACATCAGGGGCCCTCCAAACGCGACATGGCGTCCGTTCGCAATTCCAGCCAATTTTGGTTTGGAAAAGTCAAACGGCGCTCCTTCCCTTTCAAGCCCTGCCGTGCGCCCAAACAGTGGTTCCCCCCCACATATGGGGTATCAGCGTACTCAGGATAAGTTGGACAACAACTTTTGTGGTTCAATTTCTCCTCTTACCCTTGGGAAAATAAAAATTTGGGGACTAAAACATCATGCTTGTGGAAAAAATATGATTTTTTTTCTTCACGGCTCTACATTACAAACTTGCGTGAAGCACTTGAGGGTTCAAACTACTCACCACACATCTAGATAAGTTCCTTAGGGGGTCTAGTTTCCAAAATGGGGTCACATGTGGGGGGTTTCCACTGTTTAGGCACATCGGGGCCTCTCCAAACGCGACATGGCGTCCGTTCTCAATTCCAGCCAATTTTGGTTTGGAAAAGTCAAACTGCGCTCCTTCCATTCCGAGCTCTGCCGTGTGCCCAAACAGTGGTTTTCCCTCACATATGGGGTATCGGCGTACTCAGGAGAAATTGTACAACAACTTTATCAGTCCTTTTTCTCCTTTTTCCCTTGTGAAAATAAAAAAAATGTTTGTAAAAGATCATTTTTGTGACTAAAAAGTAAAATGTTAATTTTTTCCTTCCATGTTGCTTCAGCTCCTGTGAAGCACCTGAAGGGTTAATAAACTTCTTGAATGTGGTTTTGAGTACCTTGAGGGGTGTAGTTTTTAGAATGGTGTCACTTTTGGGTATTTTCTGCTATATAGACCCCTCAAAGTGACTTCAAATATGAGGTGGTCCCGAAAAAAAATGGCTTTGTAAATTTTGTTGTAAAAATGAGAAATCGCTGGTCAACTTTTAACCCTTATAATTTCCTAACAAAAAAAAATTTTGTTTCCAAAATTGTGCTGATGTAAAGTAGACATGTGGGAAATGTTATTTCTTAACTATTTTGTGTGACATATTTCTCTGTTTTAAGGGAATAAAAATTCAAAGTTTGAAAATTGCAAAATTTTCAAAATTTTTGCCATATTTGCATTTTTTTCATAAATAAATTCAAGTTATATGGAAGAAATTTTACCACTATCATGAAGTAGAATATGTCACGAGAAAACAATCTCAGAATCGCGAAGATCCGTTGAAGCGTTCCAGAGTTATAACCTCATAAAGAGACAGTGGTCAGAATTGTAAAAATTGGCCCGGTCATTAACGTGCAAACCACCCTTGGGGGTGAAGGGGTTAAAACCCATCCTGCGTGATATCTGTGAATCTAATGAAGATGTAGAGTCTCTGTGGGTGGAGATTAGGGGAGGGGGGAAAAAATAATAAATTACTGATAGGGTTTGTTATAAGTCTCCTAAAATAATGGAAGCAACAGAGAATATCCTCATAAAGCAAATAGATGAAACAGCAACTCAAGGAGAAGTCATTATTATGGGGGACTTCAACTACCCTGAAATACATTGGGGAACAGAAACCTGTAGTTCCAGCAAAGGTAATAAGTTTTTGGCAACTATGAGAGACAATTACCTTTCACAACTAGTTCAGGACCCAACAAGAGGGGGGGCACTGCTAGACCTAATATTATCCAACAGGCCAGACCGCATATCAAATATAAGGGTTGGGGGTCACTTAGGTAATAGTGATCACAAAATAATAAGCTTTCATGTATCCTTTAATAAGATGTGTAGTCGAGGGGTTACAAGGACACTAACCTTCAGGAAGACAAATTTCCAAAGGATGAGAGATGATCTTGGTGCAATTAACTGGGATGATATCCTGAGACATAAAAATACACAAAGAAAATGGGAGACGTTTATTAGTATCCTGAATAGGACCTGTGCACAGTATATACCCTATGGGAATAAACATGCTAGAATTAGGAGGAAACCACTATGGCTAAGTAGAGCTGTAAGGGGCGCAATAAGGGACAAAAAGAAAGCGTTTAGGGAATTAAAGCAAGTAGGTAGTGATGAGGCATTAAATAAATACAGAAGACTGAATAAATTCTGTAAAAAGCAAATCAAGACAGCAAAGATTGAGGCAGAGAGACTCATTGCCAGAGAAAGTAAAAATAATCCCAAAATATTCTTTAACTACATAAATAGCAAGAAACTAAAAAATGATAGTGTTGGTCCTCTTAAAAATAGTCTGGGTGAAATGGTGGATGAGGATGAGGAAAAAGCCAATATGCTAAATGACTTTTTTTCAACTGTCTTTACACAAGAAAATCCCATGACAGATAACATGATCAGTGATAAAAAAATTTCTCCATTAAATGTCACCTGCTTAACCCAGCAGGAAGTATGGCGGCGTCTAAAAATCACTAAAATTGACAAATCCCCGGGCCCGGATGGGATACACCCCCGAGTACTGCAGGAATTAAGTACAGTTATAGATACACCATTATTTTTAATCTTTAAAGATTCCATAATAACGGTGTCTGTACCACAGGACTGGTGTATAGCAAATGTGGTGCCAATATTCAAAAAGGGGGCAAAAACTGAACCTGGAAATTATAGGCCAGTGAGCTTAACATCTACTGTGGGTAAAATCCTGGAGGTTTTTTAAGGGATACTATATTGGAGTATCTGAGGCTGAATAACCTCATGACACAGTATCAGCATGGGTTTACGAGGGACCGTTCTTGTCAGACTAATCTGATAAGCTTTTATGAAGGGGTAAGTTCAGGACTGGACCAAGGGAATGCAGTGGACGTGGTGTTCATGGACTTCTCAAAAGCTTTTGATACAGTGCCACACAAAAGGTTGATACATAAAATGAGAACAATGGGGATAGGGGAAAATATGTGTAAGTGGGTTAAGAACTGGCTCATGGATAGAAAACAAAGGGTGATTATTAATGGAGCACACTCGGACTGGGTCACGGTTAGCAGTGGGGTACCACAGGGGTCAGTATTGGGGCCGCTTCTCTTTAACATATTTATTAATGACCTTATAGGGGGCATACAGAGTAGTATTTCAATATTTACAGATGACACTAAACTTTGCAGGGTAATAAATACAGAGGAGGATAATTTTATATTACAGGAAGATTTATGTAAACTAGAAGCTTGGGCTGATAAATGGCAAATGAGCTTTAATGGGGATAAATGTAAGGTCATGCACTTGGGTAGGACAAATAATTATACATCTTATGTGCTTAATTGTAAAACACTGGGCAAAACTGTCACAGAAAAAGACCTGGGTGTATGGGTGGACGACAAACTCACATCTAGTGGCCAATGTCAGGCAGCTGCTGCCAAGGCAAATAAAATAATGGGATGCATTAAAAGAGGCATAGATGCTCATGAGGAGAACATAATTTTACCTCTATACAAGTCACTGGTGCGACTACACTTAGAATACTGTGTGCAGTTCTGGTCTCCTGTGTATAACAAAGACATAGCTGAACTGGAGCAGGTGCAGAGAAGAGCGACCAAGGTTATTAGAGAACTGGGGGGTCTGCAATACCAAGACAGGTTATTACACTTGGGGTTATTTAGTTTGGAAAAACGAAGGCTTAGGGGTTATCTTATTACAATGTATAAATACATGAGGAGACAGTACAAAGACCTTTCTAATGATCTTTTTACTCTTAGACCTGTGACGGGGACAAGGGGGCATCCTCTATGTCTGGAGGAAAGAAGGTTTAGCCATAATCACAGACGCAGATTCTTTACTGTAAGAGCAGTGAGACTATGGAACTCTCTGCCGCCTAATGTTGTAATGAGTGATTCCTTACTAAAATTTAAGAAGGGACTGGATGCCTTTCTTGAAAAATATAATATTACAGGCTATATTCACTAGTTTCCTAGATACTGCGTTGATCCAGTGAGCTAGTCTGATTGCCGTATGTGGAGTCGGGAAGGAATTTTTTTCCCCAATGTGAGGCTTACTGTTTGCCACTTGGGTTTTTTTTTTCCTTCCTCTGGATCAACATGTTAGGGCAGGTTAGGATAGGATATGGGTTGAACTAGATGGACTTAAAGTCTTCCTTCAACCTTAATAACTATGTTACTATGTTACTATGTATAAAATCTCCCGATAGACATCCTAAGGGTATGTGCACACGCGGATTTGCCTGCAGAATTTTCTGCACAAAAACAGGACCTCTTGGCAGAAAACGCAGGTGCTTTTTTTGATGCATTTTTTCATGCATTTTTGTAAGCTAAAGATGTTATTTAACAAATGAAAAGGTTTCTGATGTCATTTCTTGTCCAACCTCCTCGTTTACATTTGTCCAACCCACACTCCATTACACACAGACAGATAGACAGATGATAATAAATAGAAAGATAATAAATAGATCATAGATAGATGATAGATAGATAAAATGGTACATAAATAGCTAAAGACACAAAATCTTCACACAATATCTTTAATTTAAAAAAAATGGCGTGGGCTCCTGTACAATTTTCTGCGCCAGAGGGGGAAAGCCGACGGCCGGGCCAATATTTCTAGCCTGGGAAGGGGTTAATACCCATGGAGCTTCCCAGGCTATGAATATCAGCTCGCAGCTAGCCTTTACTGGCTATTAAAATAGGGGAAACCCAAAAAAAATGACGTGGGTCCCCCAAAAAATTATTGACAGAAAGGCTACGCAGACAGCTGTGGGCTGATATTCATAGTCTAAGAAGGAGCCATGTATATTGGCGCAACCCCCTGGCTAAAAATACCAGCACCCAGCCGCCCCAGAATTGATGCATCTGTGTGATGCGCCAATTCCAGCACTTAGCCCCTCTCTTCCCACTCCCATGTAGCGATGGGGTAATAAGGGGTTAATGTCACCTTGCTATTGTAAGGTGACATTAAGCCCAGTTAATAATGGAGAGGCGTCAATAAGACACTTATCCATTATTAATCTTATAGTTTGAAAGGGTTAAAAAAAACAACACACAAGAATAAATAACTCCAAAGAAAATTGTATAAATTTCAAAAGTAAAAAATGATTTTATTGCAATATTTGTAATATGGGCCACGTGCTTTTTGCTCCCTGTTTGGATTAGCAGCATCTCTAGATCATTTTTTGTAATTATTATGTCATATTGTAATAAAATCATTTTTTACTTTTGCAATTTATACTATTTTCTTTGGAGTTATTTATATGACTTTAGTTTTTGCCTTATAATAGTTTGGGTATTTTGTTGTTAACACATAAGAATAAGACATTTTAATGAAATAAAACAACACGGTTTTCATAATTTTATTGCATGCCCAGACCCAAGTGATGCCCTCGTTCTGTAAAAAAATAAAACAACCGTATACTCCCTGTCCGATGCAGTTCAATTAATAACGAGTGTCCCACGATGATTTCCCCTATAGAACAGTGACATCAGGTGATGTCACTGTTCTATAGGGCCTCCCGGTGATGCACTAACAGGAGACAATGGCTCCTGCAGTGCATCACTGAGGTTACCTGAGTTCATTCTCTCACTTTTTGGCAATGCGGCCTGGGAATTTTCTCACCCAGTTTCGCCAGTGAGAGAATGAACTGAACTGATGTCATTCTCTCCCGGCGTCGGAGCGATACACACTGCGGAGGATTACCTCCGATGTCAGTGCATCGCCGAGGCCGTGTAGAGCACTGACATCACCCAATGTCAGTGTTCTACATCGGAGATCGTCGTGGGACACTCGTTAATAAATGGACTACAGCAGAAAGGTAAATATAGGTTGGTTTATTATTTTATTAGGAGATGAGGGCATTGGGGATTAGGTGTTTGGTATGTTAGAACCCTCTTGTTAGGTTTTGTTTCACTTTGCTGGTCACATGACCTTTTTACCCTATTTGGTCTGGTTCCGCCCTTCTGGCCTTGCTGGACTTCATTGTATTATCTACTCTTAAGCTAACCGGGTGCTTAGGTGCCTTACTCTGTCAGTTTTGCTAGATCTTAGTATCTCTTAGTATTTGTTTTCTGTTTTATTTTCCCTGCTACACTTTCTGTTAGGAGGTGTCCACCTTTTCACCCAGTCCCTAGATCTTGTAGGGATTCCTCCCTCGCAACTATAGGTCTTCGTTCAGACTAGCTGAGGACTTTAGCGGGTCTGGTCGCAGGATCAGGTTCCCCGTTACATCGTAGGGATCCAGCTCAGTCCTATTGTAGGGACAGAATTCCCACCTTTTCTTAGTGCTTGTAGCAGATCATAACATGGTAAGTATGTACTCAATGTTATGTGTTGTATGTTATATGTATGCTCTGTATGTTATATGTAATGTATGTTCTGTATATGTAATGTATGTTATATGTAATGTATGTTATGTGTATGCAGGGCAGCCACTAGGAATTTCGGGGCCCCATACTGGCAAAATTTTAGGGGCCCCCTTGAGACTCCGCCCAGGCTCCACCCCAGCTCCGCCTCCACCCCTCGAACTGTCCACAGTCCCAGCGCTCTCTCTTGGAAAAACTCCACTTCTCACCAATCACACATTAAGGCCAGGATCACACATGCGAGGAAATCGTCCCACACTCTCATGTGAAATCCCAGCTCTGGCGCCGACACTCGGGAGTGGAGCGAGCGGCTGCATAGAAATACATGCAGCCACTCCACTCCCGAGTGCCGGTGCCACAGCTGGGATTTCACATCAGAGTGTCGGACAATTTCCTCGCATGTGTGATCCCGGCCTTACAGTTCCCATCACCAGATCTCACATATAGCCGATAGCATTTGTTTTGGCCAAAAGATTTTTAAGCCGCCATCACAACACTGTAGACACTTTTGGCCAAGCCCTACTCTACTGTAACCTATTAAATATTTGTTAAAATATGCAATACAATTTAGGTATATTTTTATTTATTTTTCAATTTTTAAAATGACCAATAATATCACATACAAGGAACAAATACCACCACACGATGGCCAGACACTATTACCACCACATAGTGACCTATAATACCACATACAAGGAACAAATACCACCACACCATGACCACACCACATATTACCACCATAGTGACTGAATAATATCACATACAAGGAACAAATACAACTGCACTATGGCCAGACCACATATTACCACCACATAGTGACCTATAATACCACATATAAGGAACAAATACCACCACACCATGTCCAGACCACATATTACCACCACATCGACTGAATAATATCACTTACAAGGAACAAATACCGCAACACCATGTCCAGACCACATATTACCACCACATAGTGACTGAATACTACAATACTGATCAGTAACAAAAAAACACAATACTATCACCACAAGTGCCATTATACACAGGAGATCTGTACTTAGTATGCAGTGTCTGTGTACAGGTAATACAGTGATCACCAGTGACATTATACACAGGAGTTCTGTATATAATGTACAGGTGATGAAGTGATCACTAGTGACATTACACACAGGACCTCTGTATATACTATATAGTGTATAGTGTCAGTGTACAAGTACACTAACTCACCAGTGACGTCTCTAGGTGAAGTTCTTAATCTTTGCTTTTCATCTTTCATCCAGCACAGACCGCTGTCACTTCTTCCAGTCAGGGCTCGTCTCTGCAGGAAATAACACAGTTATCTAGAGAATGGCTTGCAGAACACATTACTTATTTTTTTCCCAACTTCTACATTACACCACATGAAGAAAAAAAGACGACATAGTGTTGCTCTGCACAGTAACCAGACCGCCCCCCCATTTAAAACAGTATACTCAAATAATAAATACATCACTGCAGTAATAATATCCCTTAATTAGCCCCTATGGTAATAATATCCCCTATCCTGGCCCCCGTGTGTCTCATTAATGGCTTTAGCCATATGTACTCCCATCCTGCCCTCATGAGTATCCATTCTGCCCCCATATGATCTCCCCATCTGTCTCTATTGTATCCATCTTGCCCCATGATCCTGCACAATCTCTCCAATCATGCCCCCTGTGTCTGCAATCATGCCCCCTGTGTCTGCAATCATGACCCCTGTGTCTGCAATCATGCCCCCTGTGTCTGCAATCATGCCCCATCTGTCTCCAATCATTCCCCATCTGTCTCCAATCCTGCCCCATCTGTCTTCAATCATGCCCCTTGTGTCTGCAATCATACCCCTGTGTCTGCAATCATGCCCCGTGTCTGCATTCCTGCCCCATCTGTCTCCAATCCTGCCCCATCTGTCTCCAATCCTGCCCATCTGTCTCCAATCCTGCCCATCTGTCTCCAATCATGCCCCCTGTGTCTGCAATCATGCCCCCGTGTCTGCAATCCTGCCATATCTGTCTCCAATCATGCCCCATCTGTCTGCAATCATGCCCCGTTTCTGCAATCCTGCCCCATCTGTCTGCAATCATGCCCCCTGTGTCTGCAATCATGCCCCATCGACTGCAATCCTGCCCCATCTGTCTCCAATCCTGCCCCATTTGTCTCCAATCCTGCCCCATCTGTCTCCAATCATGCCCCCTGTGATGATACTGGAAGCTCCATTACTTGTGCTGTTCTAGAACTTTCCACATAGAACTACGACCCCCATCGTTTTTCCAGCACAGAGCAAAGCCACCCCTCTCATTTCCCCCACCTCAGGAATCCCTCAGGAATTTCCTTTGTCTTCAATCTCAGCTTTCTCTGCTCCCATTCTATAAAGTGGTAATCTAATCATCTGTCTATAATATGCCGTGAGCTTATGATAGAAGCACGGCACCTGCTATTTTGAATCGTGCGTCCATCAGGCGTTCCCGTGGTACTGGTGAACCCATAACTCCAACAGAACCCGAGAAATGGAATTCTCGGATGCACCATGAACTATCTCACCCAAGTTTGGGCTCATTTGAACAGTCATTTCAAAGTAAGATCACTGATAGGTCTGACATTATTCTGCTAGGTTCCCAGGATGAGGTATGGTCCTTATGATCTTCCAGAACTTAAAGCTAGAACTTCTAGCCCGGGGAGGTGGCCAGAAAACCATCCCCTTTTGTGAGGTCACCAGCCCACATGTATAAGTCCTGCACTTAGCCCCCCTAGTCATTCCAGGCTGTGATGACGTGACTAACAAATCTGCAAATGAACTATGACGTGTGGCTCCTCCCCCAGCCTGTCTTGCCTGTAACTGCCTAAGTACCATGTAAGTTTTTCACCTTTAATCCTGTGTTATTTTTAACTGTATTGTACATAACTGTATTTTCTCAGCTTGTTACATCTTTTTAAACTGTATAACACTGCCTGCCTCTTAGGAATAAACCTATAAAATTTATTAGTTTGTTTCTCCTTGAACATAAACGATTTTGCACGCGCCTGAAGTACTGCGCTACTGATTTGGGGTTGCTACGGACCCTCTTGATAAATTGTTCATTAAGTAAATCGTAGCTGGTGGCAGCTAAAAGGAAGGGGTGTAAAGTGTTAACCTATGGGGTGGCGTTGGCAGTGACGGAGCGGGTTTTATAAGTGTATTGCCCGGCTGCGGCCCGGAGTAATTATAATTCCCTCACTGCAGCGTGCCCAATAGCCAGCACACATCCAAGTGACCCGTCTGGCAACTAATTATCCTAGGTGCAGTTCCCTGACTGACCTGAGGGTAAGGGGCGCCAGAGAGCTGCAAGTTCCTAAGTGGAAGTGGGATAACTATAAATCCCTGCAGATTATTGGGTTGGACGGCAGCAGCCATCGTGTGTGTGCCGTGTTTTCTTCACATTTGTGGCAATGGAGGGATCACAAGCCGTGATACCCCGGGCTACCGTGTGGCGGACCGTGTGCACATTTCATCACATGTGGTGGCAGCAGTGGGATTATAGAGCATTAGTGATCTGGTCTGAGCAATCATTCCTCTCACTAAAAAACTTGCACGGTTCTTCAGGGACCCTGCATCTAAAGTTTTGGAGAACAAGCTCAGTGTTTATTAGTCCTGAGACAATTGTGTGTACTTGCGGTTACCCCTCCCTTCTCTTTGTTTTCTATCCTATCTTTTATTAAGCAACCATGTCTACGAGAGTATTCGACTGGTATAATCGGTGTAGCAAGGAAGCTCTTCTCGCCATGTGCGAGTGGAGGCAGATTGTCCCCATGGACCAAACCAAGGCCAAAGTGATCCAGGCCCTGATGGCACGGGACCACGCTGAGAGCGAGGAGGGCGCAGGAGCAGAGGCCCAAGCCCTGACTGCTTACACCCAGGGCGGGTTGGACTCTTACCTGCAGGCGGCCCTGGATGAACTCTCCGCCGACGACCGTGATGGGCGCCTGAAGCTGATCCAGCAATACCAGCAGGAGGCCCCAGCCCAGCGAGAGGCTGAGAGAGCCGAGCGCCATGCCGAGCGGGAGGCTGAGAGCCGAGTGGGAAGCTCAGAGAGCCCATGAACTGGAGCTGCTTCGACAAGGGGCAATGCCCTCCACAGGCCGGAGCGGTGAGCCCAGCAGCTCTGAGTCCGAAGCCCCGGCCAGAGCACTTTCCCGTGATGGAAAAGGACGGAGACTTGGACACTTTTCTGCGGGCCTTTGAGAAAGTCTGCCGACAGTACCAGTTGCCTGAGGACCAATGGGCCAGGTACTTGACCCCCGGGCTAAAGGGCAAAGCTCTGGAGGCATTTGCGTCACTCACGCCAGGCCAAGATGGTGACTATGTGGCCATCAAGCAGGCCCTGATCGCCAAGTACCAGCTAACCCCTGAGGTATACCGAAAGAAGTTCCGGAACCTCCAAAGTGGCCCACACGACAGTTATAGCGATGTGGTGCAAGGACTCAGGACCCACTTTGACCAGTGGATCCATGGACTGTCAGTTAACACCTTTGAGAAGCTGAGGGACCTGATGATCAAAGACCAGTTCCTGCATCTGTGCCCAGCTGAGGTCCGACAGTTCATCCTGGACCGAGAACCTGAGGACGCGGTCAAAACAGCACGGATCGCCGACAGCAATGAGGCCAACCGGAAACCCGAGGTGCGGAAGCCCGTCAACGCCCGCTGGGGAGGGGGTAAGCTTGCAACCAACCCCAGTGCCCCTGCCAGCCGTCCCTCTGGAGGCACTATCCCCTTTGCCAGCGCCAGGCCTACATCAGACCCCCGCCAGTGTTTCTCCTGTAAACGGACTGGACACATCAGCGCCACCTGTCCGGAGAGGCAGAAGAACCCCCCAGCCAAGGCCTCCGGGCCCAACGCCTCTGTTCTTTTGGTGGGAGGTGTGGTGGGGAGGGTTGATGACAACGTGCAGCCCGTCCACGTGGGGACCCGTCTTGCTACAGGCCTCAAGGACACCGGGGCTGAACGAACCCTCATCCGACCCGAAATGGCGGCCCCTGAAGAGTTGATTCCGGGGAAAACCCTAACTGTCACCGGGATTGGGGGCGTCCTCTGCCCCTTGCCGATAGCCCGGGTTTTCATTGACTGGAGTGCCGGGAGCGGGGTGAATGAAGTGGGGGTGTCCGAAAACCTGCCCACTGATGTTTTATTGGGGACTGATCTGGGGAGGATGGTGGCGTACTATGTCCCTGACAGCCCTCCCCAATATGGTAATAAGGTTAACGTTAACCATGATGATGATGTTGATGATAATGGGAAACTGAATGTGTTACCTGCCAATGCTTTGCGAAGCGATTATGTAACTGATAACCTTTCTTTCCCTAGGAATGATGCTGATAGTGATGTATCTGTGCCATCTGAACCTGTTAACCCTTTCTCTGAAGTGGTAGATGTGTCCACAGGTACAGGAGCGTTCAGCCACGTCGCTCTGCGGAGTGAGACGTCTGAGGAACCCCTAGCAGGAGCAAGCGACATTGCTCAAGGAAATGGGGAGGTATATGGGAACCGTGAGGAAGGTGACGCCATGACACTGACCAGTGCCACCGAGGAAGGTAACTGGCCCATAAGTAGCACTGCTCCTGAAGTGTTGGGGGTGGATGGGGAGGTAGAGCCCATAGCAGCGCAGGCTGATGGGTCTGTAGAAATCCCCGGGGAGACTGCATATGTAGCTGCTGTCACCCGAAGTCAGAGTGCCCGGATCGCAGGTAGCGCCCTGCCATCTGGACCCTCCTCCGCTACAGGAGAGACTGAACCAGAGGTGGACCCAGAGCCGGTCCCAGAGGGTCCCAGTGAGGAAGGAACCCTGACATCACTTCTGGCTGCCTCCAGCCAGGAGTTCCAGGCCGCTCTGCACTCAGATGCGAGCCTGGAGAACTTGAGGCACCTCGCCGAGACGCCCACCTCCGTGACTGATAAGGAGAGGGTGTTCTGGGAACGAGGAAGGTTGTACCGGGAGACAGTACCCGGAGATTCCCAAAAGAAGTGGTTGAGGGAAAAACAGTTGGTCGTCCCGCACCAGTTCCGAGGTGAGTTGTTGCGGATTGCCCATGAGATTCCACTCGCTGGACACTTGGGGATCAGCAAAACTAAGGCACGGCTGTCTCAACACTTCTATTGGCCCAAGATGGGGACAGATGTGACTAACTACTGCCGCTCCTGTATCACCTGTCAAAGAGTGGGGAAGGCGGGGCCTGCTCTTAAGGCTCCCCTGATCCCGTTGCCAGTGATAGAGGAGCCTTTCCAGAGGATCGCGGTGAACATTGTGGGCCCGCTGGCCGTCCCCAGCAGTTCTGGAAAGCGATACATTCTTACTGTGGTAGACTACGATACCCGGTACCCGGAGGCAGTAGCTCTGTCCTCAACTAAGGCAGATAAGGTGGCGGATGCACTGGTGACCATCTTTTCACGAGTAGGATTTCCCAGGGAGATGCTTACCGATCAAGGGACCCAATTTATGTCTCGCTTAATGGAGGCTCTCTGCAGCAAAATGCAAGTGACGCGTATGGTATCGAGTGCGTATCACCCACAGACCAATGGTTTGTGTGAGCGCTTTAACGGTACCCTCAAACAGATGCTCCGCATGTTGGTTGAGACCCAGGGACGCGATTGGGAGCGGTACCTCCCACACCTGCTATTTGCCTACAGAGAAGTCCCGCAGGCCTCGACGGGGTTGAGCTCCTGTATGGCAGGCGAGTCCGGGGACCCCTTGGGTTGATAAGAGAATCCTGGGAAGATGAGCCAAACCCCACGGAAGTGTCCATCGTGAATTATGTCATGCGCTTCCGCGACAAGATGCAGACCTTGACGCAGCTGGTGCATGACAACATGACGCAGGCTCAGGCTGACCAGAAGCACTGGTACGACCAGAACGCCCGGGAGCGGACCTACCAGGTGGGTCAAAAGGTGTGGGTGCTGGTCCCCGTACCAACGGATAAGCTTCAGGCAGCCTGGGAAGGCCCGTACGTCTGCACCAACAGCTCAACCCAGTCACCTACGTGGTCACGCTTGACCACACTCGGGGTAGGCGCAAGGCCTTTCACGTCAACATGATGAAGGCCCATCACGAACGTGAAGCCTGCGTCCTACCAGTCTGCAACTTGCCCGAAGACGGGGAGGAGGACCCCCTCCTGGACATGCTGGCCCAAGCCAAGGTCAATGGGTCCATTGAGGACATGGAGGTAAATGCCTCGCTAACCGTCTCCCAGCGGTTGCAGTTGCTGACTACTCTGGAACCCTTCCGGGCCATGTTCACTAACCGACCTGGAAGGACCAAGTTGGCAGTCCACGAGGTGGACACCGGGAATCATGCCCCATTACGGCTGACACCTTATCGGATCTCTGAGGAGGTGCAGCAGATTATGCGCCAGGAGATCAATGAGATGTTGCAGCTGGGGGTGATCCGACAGTCCAAAAGCGCGTGGGCCTCACCTGTAGTTCTCGTGCCAAAAAAGGATCGGACCACCCGGTTCTGCGTGGACTACAGGGGGCTCAACGCCATCACTACTTCTGATGCGCACCCAATGCCACGCATCGAGGATCTGATGGAGCGGTTGGCGAATGCTAAGTACATATCCATCATGGATTTAAGCCGGGGATACTGGCAGATTCCCCTGAGCCCTGCGGCGCAGGAGAATTCTGCCTTTATCACCCCTTTTGGACTGTACAAGTCCACGGTCATGCCTTTCGGCATGAAGAATGCCCCTGCCACTTTTCAGCGGATGGTCAACCACCTGCTTCAGGGACTGGAGGAGTACGCTGTGGCGTACCTGGACGATATTGCCGTCTTCAGTTCCACCTGGGAGGAACACCTTCAGCATCTCCAGGAGGTGCTCAAGCGTATTCACCAGGCACGTCTGACCATCAAGCCGGGAAAATGCCAGATGGGCATGAGGGAGGTCCACTACCTGGGGCACAGGGTAGGCGGGGGTTCCATGAGTCCAGAGCCCGAGAAAGTGGACGCGATCATGTCCTGGCCCACCCCCAGGACCAAAAAGCAGGTGAAGTCCTTCCTGGGCACTGCAGGGTACTATAGGCGTTTTGTACCGAACTATAGCGCCATTGCAAAACCCTTGACGGACCTCACCAAGGGCGGTCTACCCCAAACAGTCAGCTGGACAGATGGCTGTGAGGTGGCATTCCGAGCTTTGAAAACAGCCCTGTGCAGCTCTCCAGTGTTGAAAGCCGTCGACAGCAGGCCATTCCTGGTACAGACCGACGCCAGCGAATTTGGCCTCGGTGCTGTACTCAGCCAGGTTGATTCGGGGAACCAGGAGCACCCCGTGTTGTACCTGAGCCGGAAACTTCTGCCGAGGGAAGTGGCATACTCCACCATCGAGAAGGAGTGCCTGGCCATGGTCTGGGCACTGCAATGTTTGCAGCCCTACCTGTACGGGCGCATCTTCACGGTGGTCACCGACCACAACCCTCTGAGCTGGCTGCACACAGAGTCTGGAACCAATGGTAGGTTGCTACGCTGGAGCCTTGCCCTACAGCAATATGATTTTGCCGTACAACACAGGAAAGGCAGCGATCATGGGAATGCTGATGGGTTGTCACGGCGTGGCGAACCCGCTGAGGTGCGCATGGCGGATTACCGACAGGTCATGCCTCCTTAGCGCACTCTAAGAGGGGGAGGTGTGATGATACTGCAAGCTCCATTACTTGTGCTGTTCTAGAACTTTCCACATAGAACTACGACCCCCCATCGTTTTGCAGCACAGAGCAAAGCCACTCCTCTCATTCCTACCACCTCAGGAATTCTTCAGGAATTTCCTTTGTCTCCCAAACCTCGCAGGATGATCCCATAGCCATTATGAGAATTCATTCTTTTGGTCATAACACGGTGAGAGCTTTCGTTAGAAACACGGAAGCTACGGTTTTGAATCAGGCGTCCATCAGGCGTCGTTCCCGTGGTACTGGTGAACCCGTAACTCCAACAGAACCCGAGAAATGGAATTCTCGGAGGCACCATGAACTATCTCACCCAAGTTTGGGCTCATTTGAACAGTCATTTCAAAGTAAGATCACTGATAGGTCTGCCATTATTCTGCTAGGTTCCCAGGATGAGGTATGGTCCTTATGATCTTCCAGAACTTAAAGCTAGAACTTCTAGCCCGGGAGGTGGCCAGAAAACCATCCCCTTTTGTGAGGTCACTAGCCCACATGTATAAGTCTTGTAGCTAGGCCCCCCTGGTCATTCCAGGCTGTGATGACGTGACTAACAGATCTGCAAATGAACTATGATTAAACTATATAACACTGCCTGCATCTTAGGAATAAACCTATAAAATTTATTAGTTTGTTTCTCCTGCTCTATAAACGATTTTTCACGTGCCTGAAGCACTACGCTACTGATTTGGGGTTGCTACGGACCCTCTTGATAAATTGTTCATTAAGTAAATCGTAGCTGGTGGCAGCTAAAAGGAAGGGGTGTAAAGTGTTAACCTATTGGGTGGCGTTGGCAGTGACGGAGCGGGTTTTATAAGTGTATTGCCTTGGTGCGGTCCGGAGTAATTATAATTCAATCACTGCAGCGTGCCCAATAGCCAGCACACATCCAAGTGGCCGGTCTGGCAACTAATTATCCTAGGTGCAGTTCCCTGACTGACCTGAGGGTAAGGGGGGCGCCAGAGAGCTGCAAGTTCCTAAGTGGAAGTGGGATAATTATAAATCCCTGCAGATTATTGGGTCGGACGGCAGCAGCCGTCATGAGTGTGCGCGTTTTAGTCACATTTGTGGCAACGGAGGGATCACAAGCCGTGATACCCCGAGCTACGTGTGGCGGACCGTGTGCTGTTCATCACAATAGGGGAGACAAAAAATTTCTCCCTTATTAGCCCCCCTTAAAATGATGGAGTAACTGCTGATTGTATTAGTGAACAATAATGATGTCTCCAAAACAGTGGTGGTAAAATGTGGTCCCCATAAAAATTACGTGGTTCAGGCGATATAAGTAGTGCCAGCAGTAAATACATGAACGTTAGCAGTATATTGGTATATCCTGCGGTTACTTACAGGAAGGTAGCGCTGGTCTCTCCACTACCGACGCAGTATCCACCGCTTGTCAGCTGGTGAGAGAGCGCGCTCCTCCGTGCCTAAAAAGGGAAGAGGCGGGACTACATGACGTGGCATGGCGCGTCACCGGAAGTGATGTGTGCGGTTCACCTTCGGACCAGTTTGCTTTCCACACACTGTATGATGTGTGACGCTGCAAGGGATGTTTTGGTTCACTATCGTTGCTGTCTGTATTTCAAATTATGTAATGCATATAGCGCTGTGAAAGGACCGTGTAAGCGTTCTTAGTATTGTATTGTAAATTATATAGTAAATTATTGTAAGTATTGATAGGAGGGGTTGTATGAAAAATGGGATTATAAATAAATATGATTGAGAAAAGAGGGGGGAATGGTAGAAATAAAGAAATAAAGAAAAGATGTGTGATTCTTATATAAGGGAGAACTAGAAATAAGGGGAAAACTATAACAAGTTAGGTGTCACCAACAGGTTTATTGTAATACATGTCTCCATATAAGGTGCAACCCATAGTAAAGAAGATTGATTGAACCAAGGCAAAGTGCAGTCGGGTAGGGGAGTCCAAAGGTAGGGATCGAGATGTAATATTCAGTATAACCGACTCTGTAATATAGAGAGAGAGAAAATCAGGATAAATCCCCAAATACATATTGTGAGACAGTGAAGGAATATGTGGTGAATGAGTGTATATTTCACCTAAGTACCTGGCTGACTGGTATGAGCGAAATGTGTGGCTTTGTAAACCTGGTGGTAAAGAAAGGTCACTACACCTGCCATTTAGTACACGCTTGCAGCTCAGACCTGAATCCACTCAGGTGTTGATTAGGAAGCCAGAAGTAGGTGCTTGGAGCACAGTCAGGGAGCTCATTCAGTCTGGACAGGAGTCCAGGCACGGAAGGAGACTCCGGGAGGTGGGCTCTCTCTGTCTGGGTGCTCGAGGTACCCCGGACACAAAGAGGAGACTCTGCGACACTCCATGCTGGTGACTACTGAATAGGAGGTGATCTCTCTCAAGTCTGGACGTTGGAGTTGCCTTCAGACATAAAGAGGAGTAT
The DNA here is from genome assembly GCA_033576555.1 of Oophaga sylvatica. Taxonomy (NCBI): domain Eukaryota; kingdom Metazoa; phylum Chordata; class Amphibia; order Anura; family Dendrobatidae; genus Oophaga; species Oophaga sylvatica. Next base: position 113,156,578 of record JARQOD010000010.1, on the reverse strand, counting down.
CTGTGAAACACCATACTGGTAATATCTATCATATGTGTTGTTTTGGGCCCAGGCTGGTAGAGCCGGGTTCCTGTTAGAAAGGGACATTTCATGTGTGTAATTAGTGGCTAGACAAGCCTAGGTTTTCTGTTTATGATTTATTTTTATCTGTTTGCTGTGGACTTTAATAAAGCTGGTTGCGGCCAGTTTTTACACCAGAACTGCTGTCTGAATGAACTGTTTTGTGCCATTCTGTCTACCCAGACAGCGATCCTAGAGCTATATCCCCTGAAAAGCTTACAATTGGCGGAGAATGCTGGGGCAGCGCAGTGGCTGATACAGTTAGTGCTGGAGGGTGCATGCAGCACAGTGGTTAATAGACAGCAGAAAAAAAAAAAAAAAAAAAAGTTTGTCAGCAAGAGAAACGTCTATTGAAGCAGTCTTGGAGAGACAGTGGCCCTGATAGGGTCAGCAGAGAGAAAATGTATGCACAGCAAAGCTGAACTTGTTGTGAAAATTACTGTGGAATGTGCAGCAGCAAAAGAAACATCTGTGGAGCAGTCTTAAAGAGACAGTAGCCCTAATAGACTTTGCAAAAGAAAAAAAAAAAAAAAAAGGGTGTTTGCACAGCAAGGCTGAATTTTCTGTGGAAAAAAGCTGTGTAGTGTGTATGCCTTGACTGAAGTCTGCGTTGTGAAGACAGAGAAATCTGACAGCATGGAGGCGCTGTTTGAACAAATGGCGCAAGTTAATATGCAACATAAGACTGCTGTGATTGGGACAGATGAGTCCGGCAGTATGGAGGAGCTCGTTGAGTACCTGGTGCAGGCCCAGCGAAGCATGCAGCAGAGCATGGAGCAGCAGCGCCTGCAGCACCAGCAGCGCATGCAGCAGGCCCAGCAGCAATTCCTGCAGCAGCAGCAGGAGAATAACCGGTTATTTGTTGAGCGGATGGCAGCACAAAAAAAGGATTTCGGTGCCGCGTCCCGAAGTAATGTGGCAAAGGCACCTGCGTTGTCCGCTGTAAAGAAGGCGGTAAGACGGTCCTTAAAAAAAATGACACCTCGTGATGATGTGGAGGTATATCTCACTAGGTTTGAGAGACTGGCAGAGAAGGAGAATCTGCCCCTATCTGAATGGGCCATGATGGTCGCACCTTATCTGATTGGAGAGCCCCAAAGGGCCTATGCTGACCTGAGCGAGCAGGACAGCCAAGACTATGCCAAGCTGAAAGAGGAGATTCTTGCCCGGCTGGGTGTTACGGTTGCAGCCCGTGCCAGGAGAGTCCATGACTGGAGATACAGTTGGGAGTCTGCCGTCAGCAACCCTGCCCAAAGGGTCGAAAATGTGACAGTGGACCGCTACAACCCGAGCACTTCCTCCTGAGGTACAGAGAGAAAGGTACTTTGGCCCCAAAGACTGCCTCCGTGACCAGCCGTCTGAGCGGACGTCACTTCAGAGTTCCCGGACGTCGAACTCTCCCGGTAAGAGCGTTCCAGCTGTTGGGGACATGGGGTATGCTGATAAGCGGGTTCAGGCCCGAGGGGACATGTGGGTGGAAAAGTGTGATGGACAGGGTTGGAGATGTCATGAAATTGCAGCCAACTGTCCAATAGAGGGGGAGCCTATGTGTTGTGATGTTGGCGGATCCCTCTCTCTCTGCGCAGAACCTGTGTGTGTGTCCACCTCAGCCGAAGAGACTGGACCACAGGGGTCCCCGGTGGTTGTAAATGACTGCCCAGCGCAGGCCCTCTTGGACTCAGAGAGTCCAGTGACTTCCGTATGTGACAGCCTGATTGATAGGGACTTCATCCCTGATAAGCACCTGAGTATGGTGTGTATCCATGGAGACACCAAAGTCTACCCAGAGACTGCCGTGGACTTGGTCCCTAAACTCGGGGAGGTTTCATATGAAGTGGGGGTAGTGAAGAACCTGGTGTACCCCGTCATATTGGGTAATGACTTTCCCCGGTCTAAGGATCTCTGGGGGAAAAATATTTCTGAGGGACAGTGTGATGAAGCTCCTACTGAGGGTCCGCAGTCCCGGGGGGCGGAACACAATCCTAGTGGGCCGTTAAACTTAGGTGATAATGATGATGACCATGATAATATTGATAATGATAATGATGATCATGATAATGATAATGACCATGATGATGATGCTGATATTGATAATGATGATAATGCTAATCATAATAGTGATGATACTGATGATGACCGTGATAAAGATGAAATTTCTTTGCAGGTGATGTTGGGAGACGAGGATGGTGGTTCTCGGGAACCGAGTGTCCCTGACCTGCCTGGCTCCTGTGACAATTTTGGGAGTGAGCCGGTGCGAGACCCCACTCTTAAAACGGCACAGGAAAATGTAATTGTTCTGAAGGAGGTTCCCCAAGAGCCTGGCTCTGAGGAGAGGTTTCCTCATGCTGCCATGAACAATAACCTATTGTATAGGGACACTGAAGTCCAGGGAGAGGTCGTGAGTCAGCTCCTGGTACCTGAGCTATATGGAAGTATAGTGCTGGGGTTGTCACATAGTCACATACTTGAGGGACCACCTGAGGGAAACCAGGGACCAGATGGTGAAGTTAATGTTGTGGATGACATGTTAACTAAGGTTCCAGATCAAGATGTGAATGAGAATGAATTGTATAACCCTGACAGTGAGCCAGATGTGAATGAAAATGAAGTGTCTAATCCTGGAAGTGAGCCAGATGTGGCTGAGAAAAGGGGGTCAGACAGGGATAGTGGTGGTGATAGTGAGTCATCTGATGACAATAAAACAACCAGTGCAAGTGAGGAAGGCATGGTAGCAGAGGAGATTGAGAGTCATGAGAGGAAGGTTGAGGCTGACCTTGCAGTCGGACGGAAGATGGCATCTGAAGATGTTTTACAGTTGACCGGTTCCCTGGCGAAGACTAAGGTGAAAGACAGGACTCTGAAACTGAACACAGCACAAGTGGATGCTGTTGAAAATGAGAAGTTATCAATGTATGGTGTGGATCTGCATCAGGCCAAGGACTCTGAAGGTGATGCTGCAGAGGTGGAAAAAGCCATGGAAGTGGTGGACACCAGGCCAGGTGCCTCACCAGAAGCTGAGGTCTCAAGTGAAGCTGTGAGGAACAAGACTGAAGATGTGGGGAATGACTCTGCCCCGGAATCTGTTTCTGCCGGAGACAGCGGCGTGGACGGTGTACTGTCCGGATCCGTGGCTGCAACTCGCGAAGCTCGGGCCGGAAGTTCGGCGCCCGGTGCGCCATCAGAGTTCCCGAGCGACACAAAGGATCTGGATAAATCCCAAGATGAGATTTTGAGACCTCGGGTTGGCCTTGGTGAGCTCAGGCGCATTTTCATGGAGTCTACACCTGAACCACGTCCCAGTGAGTGGGAGGGGCGATGTGTCGCTCCGTTGCCGCTGCAGATACACGGGAGCTCAGATGGGATGCAGAACGTGGTGGAAAAGAAGACTGATGGTAGGGCTTCTGAGCATGTCCTACCAGAAGAGCCTGAAGAAGGGCCGAAGACGTAAAGGACGTCCAACAACTACAGGAGAAGATGCGTAGCCATGAGGATCTCCTGGAGAAAGAAGTAAGAGCTCTGAGTCTTATGCAAAGTGAGCCTGTACCAGAAGAGGATAAATTATGTGTACCGACCAAGAAAAACGATCAGCTCCCTCTACAGTGCCAATCGTTTGAACAGTGTGGCTCAAAATGGTCAGAGACCATGACAGAGGCGCTTAAGTTCTGTGAAATAGAATTTATGAATCAACTGATATTTAAGAAAGTAGATGGGCTAAAAAAGGTTCAGGGGGAATTAGAGAAAACCCCTATACCTCCTGTGACAGTTGGTGACACAGGTCAGTGCCCCAAAAACAGGAGGTACTAAAGTTTCTGAGGAAGAATCAGCAGAGGTGTTCTGACGTGCCTGGTCGTACTTATCTGGTGAGCCACTATACCGAGACTGAGGCTGGCACTAAGGTCAAGCTGAAACCGTGCAGGACACCCGAGGCCCGCAGAGAGCATAGGCCTGGGACGGTACAGCGTAGTGCGGTTGCTTTAGGTGAAGATACAGATGACAATGGTGAAGATGAACTTGGTGTTGGCCATAACTGGTCCGGAGTTCACTGTCTCTTTAGGATTGTTGACCAGCCCTCCGGTCTGGATGACCAGCCCTCCGGTCTGGAGAAGAGGGGGGGATATGTGAGACAGTGAAGGAATATGTGGTGAAGAGGTGTATATTTCACCTAAGTACCTGGCTGACTGGTATGAGCGAAATGTGTGGCTTTGTAAACCTGGTGGTAAAGAAAGGTCACTACACCTGCCATTCAGTACACGCTTGCAGCTCAGACCTGAATCCACTCAGGTGTTGATTAGGAAGCCAGAAGTAGGTGCTTGGGAGCACAGTCAGGGAGCTCATTCAGTCTGGACAGGAGTCCAGGCACGGAAGGAGACTCCGGGAGGTGGGCTCTCTCTGTCTGGGTGCTCGAGGTACCCCGGACACAAAGAGGAGACTCTGCGACACTCCATGCTGGTGACTACTGAATAGGAGGTGATCTCTCTCAAGTCTGGACGTTGGAGTTGCCTTCAGACATAAAGAGGAGTATCTGTGAAACTCCATACTGGTAATATCTATCATATGTGTTGTTTTGGGCCCAGGCTGGTAGAGCCGGGTTCCTGTTAGAAAGGGACATTTCATGTGTGTAATTAGTGGCTAGACAAGCCTAGGTTTTCTGTTTATGATTTATTTTTATCTGTTTGCTGTGGACTTTAATAAAGCTGGTTGCGGCCAGTTTTTACACCAGAACTGCTGTCTGAATGAACTGTTTTGTGCCATTCTGTCTACCCAGACAGCGATCCTAGAGCTATATCCCCTGAAAAGCTTACAATATATAAAACATACATTATAGAGGTAACGTAGGAACCGGAACCTGATCATATAAGATTATTAGAGCGTATATATAAAAAAATTGATATCCAAGCGATATATATAAAAATATGATCAATGATACATCAACATATGCAGTAATAACACATAATGCTAGAATATTTGAACAGAGTATCAAAAGTTATTGTTTAACAGATAATAACTTCTTTATTTCTACTATTCCCCCCTCTTTTCTCAATCATATTTATTTATAATCCCATTTTTCATACAACCCCTCCTATCAATGCTTACAATAATTTACTATATAATATACAATACTAAGAACGCTTACACGTTCCTTTCACAGCGCTATATGCTTTACATAATTTGAAATACAGACAGCAACGATAGTGAACCAAAACATCCCTTGCAGCGTCACACATCATACAGTGTGTGGAACGCAAACAGGTCCGAAGGTGAACCGCACACTTCACTTCCGGTGACGCGCCATGCCACGTCATGTAGTCCCGCCTCTTCCCTTTTTAGGCACGGAGGAGCGCGCTCTCTCACCAGCTGACAAGCGATGGATACCGCGTCGGTGGTGGAGATACCAGCGCTACCTTCCTGTAAGTAACCGCAGGATATACCAATATACTTCTAACGTTCATGTATTTACTGCTGGCACTACTTATATAGCCTGAACCACGTAATTTTTATGGGGACCACATTTTACCACCACTGTTTTGGAGACATCATTATTGTTCACTACTACAATCAGCAGTTACTCCATCATTTTAAGGGGGGCTCATAAGGGAGAACTTTTTTGTCTCCCCTATACAAGGACTTAATGTAAATTCCTTTATATACCTACAGAGAATATAAATAACACAATTTGGAGCCTCATTGGACCAAACCTCTTACTGTGGATATACAGGTATAACATAATCCTACATATACAGGGGTACCTTTACCTGGTTTTCTCTTTTTCATGTCTCATACGTGGTAATTGTCACCACAGGTTCCACTTCTTTTCTACCTTGAGCAAAGAAAGGTATTTCTATACGGTCTTCTCTCCTTCAAGGTAACATATCACTGGTTGATAAATCTCTATTCACCCATTACTCATAAGTACCCAGGCCTCATTTAATACTAACTCCAACGTTCTTTTTTAGGCTCACAGCCTGCATGTTCACATAAATTTTTTCTTACAAGCAGTCGGGTAGGTTGTTTGAACCTTCACGTTATACCTCCATTTCTTTTCTTATCTTGTTTTTCTATAATAGGAATTAATTTCCATAGAGTCTCTACCTTATATTTATGTTCCTTTTTTTCATGGTTTACATTGTTTTTTGTCTATTTTATTTTATTTATTTACACTCCATTGCCGTCAGATTGATGAAGGCCCATGTTGGACCGAAACGTCTCCATCCTGTACTTTTCGGTACCTTGACTGCAATAAAAACGGATACTTCATTTCATTAAGTTGAGTGCCAAGTTTTCTTCCTCTACTATATTGGGCTGGGACCCTACTTGTGCACCATCACAGTAGTGCTACGATATATTTTCTATGCAATCATGCCCTATCTGTCACCAATCATGCCCCATCTGTCTGCAATCATGCCCCATCGTCTTCAAACCTGCCCCATCTGTTTCCAATCCTGCCCCATCTGTCGCCAATCCTGCCCCATCTGTCTCCAATCATGTCCCCTGTGTCTGCAATCATGCTCCCTGTGTCTGCAATCCTGCCCCATCTGTCTGCAATCATGCCCCCTGTGTCTGCAATCATGCCCCTGTGTCTGCAATCCTGCCCCGTGTCTGCAATCCTGCCCCATCTCTCTGCAATCATGCCCCCGTGTCTGCAATCCTGCCCCATCTCTCTGCAATCATGCCCCCTGTGTCTGCAATCATGCTCCCTGTGTCTGCAATCATGCCACTGTGTCTGCAATCCTGCTCCATCTGTCTCCAATCATGCCCCCTGTGTCTACAATCATGCCCCCGCGTCTGCAATCCTGCCCCATCTGTCTGCAATCATGCCCCCTGTGTCTGAAATCATGCCCCCTGTGTCTGCAATCCTGCCCCATCTGTCTCCAATCCTGCTCCATCTGTCTGCAATCATGCCCCATCTGTCTCCAATCATGCCCCCTGTATCTGCAATCATGCCCCTGTGTCTGCAATCCTGCCCCATCTGTCTGCAATTCATGCCCCCTGTGTCTGCAATCATGCCCCCTTTGTCTGCAATCCTGCCCCTGTGTCTGCAATCCTGCCCCCTCTGTCTGCAATCATGCACCCTGTGTCTGCAATCATGCTCTCTGTGTCTGCAATCATGCCCCATCGACTACAATCCTGCCCCATCTGTCTGCAATCATGCCCCATCGTCTCCAATCATGCCCCATCTGTCTGCAATCATGCCCCATCGTCTACAATCATGCCCTCGTGTCTGCAATCCTGCCCCATCTGTCTGCAATCATGCCCCATCGTCTCCAATCATGCCCCATCTGACTGCAATCATGCCCCCGTGTCTGCAATCCTGCCCCATCTGTCTGCAATCATAACCTCTGTGTCTGAAATCATGCCCCATCGTCTGCAATCATGCACCCTGTGTCTGGAATCATGCCCCATCGTCTCCAATCATGCCCCCTGTGTCTGCAATCATGCCCCTTCGTCTCCAATCATGCCCCATCTGCAATCATGCCCCAGTGTCTGCAATCCTGCCCCATCTCTCTGCAAACATGCCCCCTGCAATCCTGCTCCATCTGTCTCCAATCCTGCCCCATCTGTCTCCAATCATGCCCCCTGTGTCTGCAATCATGCCCCATCAACTCCAATCCTGCCCCATCTGTCTCCAATCCTGCCCCATTTGTCTCCAATCCTGCCCCATCTGTCTCCAATCATGCCCCCTGTGTCTGCAATCATGCCCCATGTCTGCAATACTGCCCCATCTGTCTGCAATCATGCCCCCTGTGTCTGCAATTCTGCCCCCGTGTATGCAATCCTGCCCCTTCTCTCTGCAATCATGCCCCCTGTCTGCAATCATGCTCCCTGTGTCTGCAATCCTGCTCCATCTATCTCCAATCATGCCCCATCTGTCTGCAATCATGCCCCTGTGTCTGCAATCCTGCCCCATCTGTCTGCAATCATGCCCCATTGTCTCCAGTCATGCCCCCTGCGTCTGCAATCATGCCCCATGTCTACAATCCTGCCCCATCTGTCTCCAATCATGCCCCATCTGTCTGCAATCATGCCCTCGTGTCTGCAATCCTGCCCCATCTGTCTGCAATCATGTCCCATCATCTCCAATCATGCCACAATTGTCTGCAATCATGCCCCCGTGTCTGCAATCATGCCCCCTGTGTCTGCAATCATGCCCCATCGTCTCCAATCATGCCCCTGTGTCTGCAATCATGCCACTTTGTCTCCAATCTTGTCCCATTTGTCTGCAATCATGCCCCCGTGTCTGCAATCCTGCCCCATCTGTCTGCAATCATGCCCCCTGTGTCTGCAATCATGCCCCATCGACTCCAATCCTGCCCCGTTTCTGCAATCCTGCCCTATCTGTCTCCAATCCTGCCCCATCTGTCTGCAGTCATGCCCCGTGTCTGCAATCATGCCCTATCGTCTCCAGTCATGCCCCTGTGTCTGCAATCATGCCCCTTTGTCTCCAATCTTGCCCCATTTGTCTGCAATCATGCCCTCGTGTCTGCAATCCTGCCCCATCTGTCTGCAATCATGCCCCCTGTGTCTGCAATCATGCCCCATCGACTCCAATCCTGCCCCGTTTCTGCAATCCTGCTCCATCTGTCTCCAATCCTGCCCCATCTGTCTGCAGTCATGCCCCCATGTCTGCAATCCTGCCCCATCTGTCTGCAATCATGCCCCCTGTGTCTGCAATCATGCCCCATCGACTCCAATCCTGTCCCATCTGTCTCCAATCCTGTCCCATCTGTCTCCAATCCTGCCCATCTGTCTCCAATCATGTCCCCTGTGTGTGCAATCATGCCCCATTGTCTCCAATCATGCCCCCTGTGTCTGCAATCATGCCCCATCGTCTACAATCCTGCCCCATCTGTCTGCAATCATGCCCTCGTGTCTGCAATCCTACCCCATCTGTTTGCAATAATGCCCCATCATCTCCAATCATGCCCCATCTGTCTGCAATCATGCCCCTTGTCTGCAATCCTGCCCCATCTGTCTGCAATCATGCCCCCTGTGTCTGCAATCATGCCCCATCGTCTCCAATCATGCCCCATCGTCTCCAATCCTGCCCCATTTGTCTCCAATCCTGCCCCATCCATCTCCAATCCTGCACCATCTGTTTCCAATCATGCCCCCTGTGTCTGCAATCATGCCCCCTGTGTCTGCAATACTACCCCATCTGTTTGCAATAATGCCCCATCGTCTCCAATCATGCCCATCTGTCTGCAATCATGCCCCCTTGTCTGCAATCCTGCCCCATCTGTCTGCAATCATGCCCCCTGTGTCTGCAATCATGCCCCATCGTCTCCAATCATGCCCCATCTGTCTGCATTCATGTCCCGGTGTCTGCAATCCTTCCCCATCTGTCTGCAATCATGCCCCCTGTGTCTGCAATCATGCCCCCTGTGTCTACAATCCTGCCCCGTGTCTGGAATCCTGCCCCATCTCTGCAATCATGCCCCTGTGTCTGCAATCCTGCCCCATCTCTCTGCAATCATGCCCCCTGTGTCTGCAATCATGCCCCCTGTGTCTGCAATCATGCCCCCTGTGTCTGCAATCCTGCCCTATCTGTCTGCAATCATGCCCCGTGTCTGCAATTCTGCCCCCGTGTCTGCAATCCTGCCCCATCTCTCTGCAATCATGCCCCATCGTCTCCAATCATGCCCCATCTGTCTGCAATCATGCCCCATGTCTGCAATCATGCCCCTGTGTCTGCAATCATGCCCCATTGTCTCCAATCATGCCCCCTGTGTCTGCAATCATGCCCATCGTCTACAATCATGCCCTCGTGTCTGCAATCCTGCCCCATCTGTCTGCAATCATCCCCCCTGTATCTGCAATTGAGTCACACGTACCAGGGCTTATGGGGTACTCGGCTCCGAGCCCGTTCACTTCAATGGGGGGAGAGGTCACGGGTAGCGCAGCTCGGTCCGTTGCCCTGGGCGCTCATTCAAAGGGGGATATTTACAGGGGATTTAGAAATGTTCGTGACGCCACCTGTGGTTTCTGATCATGGTGACCAGCGCTGCAGGGTGAATCCTCTGAGGGGTTGTTACTGGGCAGCAAGGTGTTAAGTCTTCCACAGGTAAGACTGATCCCTCGAGGTATATGGCGGTATAGGGTGCAAGGCAGTAAGGCAGACACACACAATGAGTCTCTTTCCGTACCTTTACTGGTGATATTTGCAGGCACGTCCCGGGAAGCTGCTCAGGGTGGAGGATGCACGTCCAGTAATCACTGAGTAGGTATAAGGCCTCCTTACTTCTTGATGTGTGTGGGTTTCTAACTTGCATGAAGCTAAGTTTAACTCCTTCTCCTTGCTACGCCCGGCTGATCTTGTGATGAGGTCTTCTGGTGGACAGAACAGTGTCTCTATGGCGGTACCTGCCAGACCCCCGTCTTCCTAACCTCAGTTACGTATCAGCACTGCTGGGCCCCTGCGACTTGAAGTCCAGAGTCTACGGTTTTTCCCACTAGATGTGAAAATACTAGCAAGCTCGGACCCGGTGTCCGGTAGTGCAGAGTGGAGGTTAGCTATCAATGCTGTTTTCTCCTCAGTCACTCTCTCCCTTTTGTCCACTCGCCTGTCGTCCTACGCACACCTTAATATAAGCACAGGCAGCAGTAGATGTCAGCTTCTCGCTCAAACTTCCTCAGCCCTCAGGCTAATCTGACAGGAGTTTCTCCCCGGAGTTCTGAGGAGATCTTATCTCTCCCTCACAGCTCGTCTGAGGTGACTGCGTTCTAAAATGTGTCTGCTCTCCTGAGTTAACACCAACAACTCCCTAACGTTCAGCTAGACTGTCTTCATCTCACTGCTGTCTCAAGGGCTCCCTCTGGTGGAACCAGGAAAAATGTGAAGTGTGTATGCTTATCAGGTATTTGTGAATCACCTTTCTGTGCATCCTCCAGGGAACATGTGGCACCAAGCGCAGCTGGGTCACACATCCCCCCCTAGTTAATATCAGCACTCCCGGGATGAAAAAGAAAACAATTTTTATAACATAACAATAAACATAACTCATCTCTTGCGGGAGGTAAGGACACTTCAAAGTTTACAATGTATACAAATGGCAATAGAAAAATATCAAATACTTTCACAAAAATAAATACAGGATTCTTGTGGAGGACCCGCACAAAACCTCCCACGGGGGTCATGGGTGGGCTGCAGGACTTCTCTGCTGCAAACCTCACTCAAGGCCACACCATACGGGTTTTTTTCTGAGGCAGAATGGCTTACGTAAAACCAAGATTGGGCACTGATTGCCAACTATTTACAACACAGTTTTTGGGCTGGCAAAGTCCTCAGCCACGCAGTCCTTCAAAAAGAAACACATTTCACCTATCACATTACCCAACTGGGTATACAGTCATGGCCAAAAGTTTTGAGAATGACACAAATATTAATTTTTACAAAGTCTACTGCTTCACTTTTTCTAATGGCAATTTGCATATACTCCAGAATGTTATAAAGAGTGATCAGCTTAACAGCAATTACTTGCAAAGTCAAATTTGGCTAGAAAATAAACTTTATCCCCCAAAACACATTTCAACATCATTGCAGCCCTGCCTTAAAAGGACCAGCTAACCTCTTTTCAGTGATTGCTCCATTAACACAGGTGTGGGTGTTGATGAGGACATGGCTGGAGATCAATCTGTCATGATTAAGTAAGAATGACACCACTGGACACTTTAAAAGGAGGTTGGTGCTTGGCATCATTGTTTCTCTTCTGTTAACCATGGTTATCTCTAAAGAAACACGTGCAGTCATCATTGCAATGCACAAAAATGGCCTAACAGGGAAGAGTATCGCAGCTAGAAAGATTGCACCTCAGTCAACAATCTATCGCATCATCAAGAACTTCAAGGAGAGTGGTTCCATTCTTGCCAAAAAGGCTCCAGGGCGCCCAAGAAAGACCAGTAAGCGCCAGGACCGTCTCTTAAAAGTGTTTCAGCTGCGGGATCGGGCTACCAGCAGTGCAGAGCTTGCTCAGGAATGGCAACAGGTAGGTGTGAGTGCATCTGCACGCACTGTGAGGCGGAGACTCTTGGAGCAAGGCCTGGTCTCAAGGAGGGCAGCAAAGATGCCACTTCTCTCCAGAAAAAACATCATGGACAGACTGATATTCTGCAAAAGGTACAGGCAGTGGACTGCTGAGGACTGGGGTAAAGTTATTTTCTCTGATGAATCCCCTTTTCGATTGTTTGGGACATCAGGAAAACGCCTCATTCGGAGAAGACAAGGTGAGTGCTACCACCAGTCTTGTCTCATGCCAACTGTTAAGCATCCTGAAACCATTCATGTGTGGGGTTGCTTCTCAGCCAAGGGAATCGGCTCTCTCACAGTCTTGCCTAAAAACACAGCCATGAATAAAGAATGGTACCAGAATGTCCTCCAAGAGCAACTTCTCCCAACCCTCCAAGAGCAGTTTGGCGATCAACAATGCCTTTTCCAGCATGATGGATCACCTTGCCATAAAGCAAAGGTGATAACTAAATGGCTCAGGGAACAAAACATAGAGATTTTGGGTCCATGGCTTGGAAACTCCCCAGATCTTAATCCCATTGAGAACTTGTGGTCAATCATCAAGAGACGGGTGGACAAACAAAAACCTAAAAATTCTGACAAAATGAAAGTATTGATTGTGCAAGAATGGACTGCTATCAGTCAGGATTTGGTCCAGAAGTTGATTGAGAGCATGCCAGGGAGAATTGCAGAGGTCCTGAAGAAGAAGGGTCAACACTGCAAATATTGACTTGCTGCATTAACTCATTCTAACTGTCAATATAAGCTTTTGTTACTCATATGTTTGCAATTATATTTCTGTCTGTGATAAAAACATCTGTCAAACACACACATAAAAACCAGAGGGCAGCAGATCATGTGAAAATATAATATTTGTGTCATTCTCAAAACTTTTGGCCATGACTGTACTACTTCAGCATGTAAACATTATCATCATATAACATTCTCAATAAAATGCAATTCTCTTCATAACTTTGTACAGTTTAGTAAACCCTGTCTGGGTCATACTGGATTAATTTGCTAGGACTACTCTTGGTACCTAACAGGTAACCTTCCTTTCGTTGTGCGTACTGACCTACGTGGTGTGGTGTCAGGTATAGTAGCATCTAGCCTATCTGTGCTGCGTGCCGGCAAACTGTAAATCCGCCTCCACCTCTCTAGGGATCTGGCAAGCATACTAGCGACTGGGCGATGCTGTTCTGTTCCGTCAGGGGATTCTTCTTCCTGAGACCCAACATCTGAAGGTTCCACATTTTGAGATTCCATTCTTTGAGATACTACTTCTGGAGATGCTACAGGAGCAAGTTCCTCTTGAACTATTTCTTCTGCTGCGGCAACTGGCTCAACTGGACGTTGAAGCGCTTCTTGTGGTTGGTAAAATTGAAGTACTGGAATAATCACAGCATCCCCGATACAAGGCCAATCTGCAAGAAAATCTCCTAAGTCCGTGTGTATGACTTCACCTGGTTTCTCTTTTTCCATAACAAGTTCTTCCTCGGGAAGTTTTAACATGTCTGGACACAGTTTTAGGTGGTCTCTGGATACCGTGGTGGTCGTCTTTTCTCCAGGCACAAAAAGTTTAGCTGGCGCACCTTTGTTGTAGTTCTCCTCTTGCTTTTCCCTTACTTTATTGAGACTATCTTCCACGCAGGCTTGTACTCTCCTGTACTGTTCCTGTCGGTTTGTGTCCCAATCTTCAGTAGTAACATCAGCTTCTGGTTCTACAACACCAAGTTCCAAATCCATGGGCAGCTTTCCTGGTCTTGCTGCATAAGGTAGGCTGGAGTGCAGTTGGTGGAACTCACAGGTATGTGATTGTACAGATCTACCAGGTCAGGTAGTAGGTCTGGCTACCGATTCCTCTCCTCAAGTGGTACCGTCTTCAGCAGATCAATGACTATGTGATTCATCTTTTCACAGAGACCATTGGTTTGGGGGTGGTACGGTGTGGTTCTTATCTTCTTACACCCGTACAAGTGACAGAATTCCTTAAACAGTTCGGCTTCAAATGCAGGACCCTGATCAGTTAACACTTGCTCTGGATATCCATGGGGTCTGCAGAAATACGCCTGAAACGTTTTTGCTGCTGTTTCAGCTGTCAGATCTTTGACAGGGGCGACCACCAGGAACCTGGAGTAGTGATCCACCATTGTCAGGGCATATGAGTATCCTGACCTGCTGGGTGACAACTTGACATGGTCCAAAGCCACGATCTCCAAGGGACGAGTCGTCTTGATGGGCTGCAGGGGTGCTTTCTGGCTACTGTAGTCTTTTCTTCGGAGGCTACAGGACGCACAGTTTTTACACCATTTCTCGATGGAACTTCGCATTCCCACCCAGTAGAAACGACACTTCAACAGGGTTTCCAGCTTCTTCCAGCCAAAGTGCCCCGCTCGATCGTGGTAAGCTTCCAACACCATCTGGATGTCTGTTCTTGGCACTACTATCTGCCATACCATCTCATGGGTTCTGGGGTTGACGTACCTTCGGCACAGCTTCTCTCGGTAGATGAACAGCCGGCTTCTCTCATTCCACAGCTGCTTTGCTTGTTGAGACGCATCCTTCTCCAAGGAGGAACCTTCCTGAGTTATCAGTTCCTTGATGTGGCTGACAACCGGGTCACTGTTCTGGGTCTCCTTCCAGCTGTGGTGAGGTAAAGGGTTTAACGTCTTACCACGCTGCCTCCTGTAGGCTCGTTGCTCGTGGATCATCCTATTTCTGTGGAATGCAGGTAGCTCAATCTCTTCTAGGTCATCCGATTCCTCTTCCGTGTCGGACTCATGCGGCATTCTGGACAAGGCATCAGCGTTGGCATTCTTACGGCCCCCCTGTACTTGATTGTGAACTGATAGTTCGATAGCCGAGCCATCCAACGTTGCTCCATGGCTCCCAGCTTGGCTGTTTCAAGATGTGTCAAGGGGTTATTGTCTGTGTAAGCAGTGAACTTGCTGGAGGCTAGGTAATGCTTGAATCTTTCTGTAATGGCCCAGACCAGCGCCAGGAACTCCAACTTGAAGCTGCTATAGTTCTCTGGGTTTCTCTCGGTCGGCCGGAGCTTCCTGCTTGCATATGCGATGACTTTCTCCAGGCCATTTTGCTTCTGACTGAGGACAGCTCCCAATCCTTCGTTGCTGGCATCAGTGTACAGCAGGAACGGCTGGCTGTAGTCAGGGTAGGCTAAGATTTCATCGCCTGTCAGGATCTCTTTCATCTCTTTGAATGCCTCAGCTTGTTCTTTACCCCAGTGGAATGGAGGATTTCTGCTCTTGAGGGGTTGTCCTACCAGGAGGCCCTGCAGAGGCTCTGCTTTCTTGGTGTAGTCCTTTACAAACTCCGTTAGTAACCTGTCAGTCCCAGGAACTGGCGCACCTCCTTGAGATTCCTTGGTTCTGGCCATTTGTGGATGGCAGTGACCTTCTCGGGGTCCGGCGCTACTCCTTCTGAGCTGACAATATGTCCCAAGTACTGTACCTTTTGTTTGAGCAGATGGCACTTTGAAGGCTTCAGTTTCATCCATACTTGGACAGTGACTCGAATACCTCTGCCAGGTGCTTCAGATGATCCTCATACGTCTTGGAGTACACAATTACGTCGTCCAAGTACAGCAACACGGTTTCAAAGTTGAGATGTCCCAGGCAACTCTCCATCACTCTCTGGAACGTTCCCGGGGCACTGCTGAGTCCAAACGGCATCCTGTCAAACTCACAGAGTCCCATTGGGGTGGTGAAAGCCGTCTTCTCCCGATCCTCCTCAGCCACAGCTACTTGCCAGTACCCACTAGTGAGGTCAAGGGTGGAAAAGTAGTTAGCAGTATTTAAGGCAGCTAAGGATTCCTCAATGCGTGGTAAAGGGTATGCATATTTATGTGTTATGCGATTTACTTGTCTGTAATCTACACACATTCTCATGCTTCCATCCTTTTTCTTAACTAGGACTAGAGGTGCTGCCCAGGGACTACAACTATCCCTTATCACCCCTGCTTCCTTCATGTCACGCAACATTTCCTTAGCTTTCTGGTAGTGTGCTGGAGGTATAGGCCTGTACCGCTCTTTGATGGGAGGATGGCTGCCTGTAGGGATATGATGTTGTACTCCCTTAATTGTCCCAAAGTCAAGTGGATGTTTGCTAAATACCTGTGTGTACTCCTGTACCACCTGTAGTACTCCCTGTTTCTGGTGGGCGGTAGTGGTGTCTGTCCCGACATGGAGCTGCTGACACCAATCCTCCACCTGGGTTGCTGGGTCATTATCCTCCTCTGGTTGGCGGGAGGCTAAGGACTCGGTGGTGAGAATGGAGTTGTTATCTACGGTATGTAATTTAGCAATTGTGGCATAGCGTGGTAAATTTACTTCAAACTTCTCCCCAGTTGAGAAGACGTACTGGTACTCTCCCATTTCGTACTTCTACTACCCCTCTAGCAGTCAAGAGTGTAGGTCTGTGCTCTGAACAATGGGGCTCTACTACTGCTTGGTAGTTCTGTCCTCTCAGACCTATTGCTGCTCTACACCATATTAGCATTTCACTCATTGGGGGTATCACAATGGGGTTCGGGTCTGTCACCCGTACATTACCAATTTCACCATCTGTCAGCTTTGCTTGCTGCTGGCACATCAGGGCCCGGATCTCCCTCTGGATCATTCCCTTCTGCTTTGGCTTGGCAACTTCAGCGAGCTGTTGGAGCAAAAACACAACTTCTCCCAGACAGTTACTAATAATGTTTGTACCTAAAACCACATTTAAGCCATTTTCCTCATTTACAGTCTTTACTACTAAGAGTCCCTGGTCCTTCAGCTCCACTCTGCCCACCTTTACGTCCACGTTTTTGGCTCCGAGTATATCAACAGGGAGACCATTAGAAGCATACACAGCAAAGTCAGGGCTCGGGGGCTGGAGGCTGTCCATGGACCAAAACTTATTATACAGGACATCAGGTATGATGGTCACCTGAGATCCAGTGTCCAGCAGGGCAGGGATTGCGATCCCATCCAGGATGATGGACAGGTAAGTCTTCCTCCCACAAACCTGCTGTTCCAGTCTGAGGGGCCTGATGAGTCTATTCCTGGGTGTTGGCCCTCGGACCCAGGATCTGCTCGTTTAAAGGACACTGTCGGGCTAGATGACCTTCTCTGTTGCAACGGTAGCAGATGATCTCTCGGCGAGGATGGTGCTGATCAGGGGTCGCTCCTGGGGTGGCGTGTGGTGGGGGTCCTCCTTTTCCTCCGGTTCATCCAAGGGACATCCTCTGGGCAGTCAGCTAGCAGGATCTTTCCTCCCTCTTCCTTCCGCAGTTGCAGGGCACTCATTACAGCGGCCAGGTTTTTAGTCAGCTGGCGCACTTCTGAGCGCAGACAGTCCAACTCAGTAGGGGGCGCCACCTGCGTTTTGGCTTCCGCCACCAGCGGGAAAAAGGTGGATGCTGCTGGCTTTAGAGTGGCTTCACCCGGGTGATACTGGGTTGCCAACTCAGGCTTCTCCAGGGGTCGCAGTCCTTTTATAGCCATATCCTTTAAGGCATCAAAGGTAGCGTCAGGATGATCCAAGGACCACCAGTGCACAGTTCTGCTTTCAGCTTGGGACCTTAGTCCCCGTACAAATTGTTCCTTCAACATTTTGCTTTCATTAGTGGCACTTATAGGGTTAACCTGTTTGAGAGCTCGCAGGGCCCCCTGTAGTCGGCAGGCATAGTCCCTAATACTGTCATCTGGTCTCTGAGAGCATTGGTAAAACCTCATCCGGAGATCTGTTTCAGTGCGGTCCTCAAAAATAGTCTGTAGCTTTAAGAAAATTGAAAGCACTGATTCCTGGTCTGCAGCTGTCCAAGTCTCTACTTCCCTTTCTGCAGCACCAGTCAATTGTCCTAATACCACTGCAGCTCTTTGTTTCTCTGTCATAGGGTACATGTCCATTATGCTGCATATTTTGCGCTTGAACCCTGACAGGGTATCTGGCTTACCGCTATACTGAGGGAGCCACTTTGCTCCAGGCAGGTATGGGAGCGTCAGCGGTACTATCGGGGCCACCGGACCTGGTGAGGGGCCGGCGATTCCATCCTGCGCTGCAGCGCCGGCGGATAAGTCATCGGAGCGGTCGCCCTGGGCCGCGCTGTTAGCTTGTGACTGCGACATGTCTGTGCCCCCCCTAGTTAAGTGTGGCCTACCTTCTCCTGAAGGCTGCAGCTCTGCCAGGCACAGCGATGGGGAAGGACCTGCGTCGCCGGCGCTCTGAAGCTCTCTACAGGACCTGCCACCGCGTCAGCGTTGGGGGCGTGTCCGGGACTCCGCGCGCTTTCTGCAGGTACGCCCCTTCTCTTTGCGCTGTAGCGCTGTACTTTGGCGGGCAATGGCGGACAATTGGCGCCAAAAATCACAACATCAGTAACACAGTCTCTTGCACAAAAACAGTCCACTTAGGCACACGGGACTCACATATAGCGAGCTTCTTATCCTGTTCGTGACGCCAAAGATGAGTCGCACGTACCAGGGCTTATGGGGTACTCGGCACCGAGCCCGTTCACGTCAATGGGGGGAGAGGTCACGGGTAGCGCAGCTCGGTCCGTTGCCCTGGGCGCTCATTCAAAGGGGATATTTACAGGGGATTTAGAAATGTTCGTGACGCCACCTGTGGTTTCTGATCAGGGTGACCAGCGCTGCAGGGTGAATCCTCTGAGGGGTTGTTACTGGGCAGCAAGGTGTTAAGTCTTCCACAGGTAAGACTGATCCCTCGAGGTATATGGCGGTATAGGGGTGCAAGGCAATAAGGCAGACACACACAATGAGTCTCTTTCCTTACTTTTACTGGTGATATTTGTAGGCACGTCCCGGGAAGCTGCTCAGGGTGGAGGATGCACGTCCAGTAATCACTGAGTAGTATAAGGCCTCCTTACTTCTTGATGTGTGTGGATTTCTAACTTGCATGAAGCTAAGTTTAACTCCTTCTCCTTGCTACGCCCGGCTGATCTTGTGATGAGGTCTTCTGGTGGACAGAACAGTGTCTCTATGGCAGTACCTGCCAGACCCCCGTCTTCCTAACCTTAGTTACGTATCAGCACTGCTGGGCCCCTGCGACTTGAAGTCCAGAGTCTCCGTTTTTCCCACTAGCTGTGAAAATACTAGCAAGCTAGGACCCTGTGTCCGGTAGTGCAGAGTGGAGGTTAGCTACCAATGCTATTTTCTCCTCAGTCACTCTCTCCATTTTGTCCACTCGCCTGTCGTCCTACGCACACCTTAATATAAGCACAGGCAGCAGTAGATGTCAGCTTCTCGCTCAAACTTCCTCAGCCCTCAGGCTAATCTGACAGGAGTTTCTCCCGGAGTTCTGAGGAGATCTTATCTCTCCCTCACAGCTCGTCTGAGGTGACTGCGTTCTAAAATGTGTCTGCTCTCCTGAGGTAACACCAACAACTCCCTAACGTTCAGCTAGACTGTCTTCATCTCACTGCTGTCTCAAGGGCTCCCTCTGGTGGAACCAGGAAAAATGTGAAGTGTTGTATGCTTATCAGGTATTTGTGAATTACCTTTCTGTGCATCCTCCAGGGAACATGTGGCACCAAGCGCAGCTGGGTCACGCACAATCATGCCCATCGTCTCCAATCATGCACCCTGTGTATGCAATCATGCCCCATTGTCTCCAATCATGCCCCCTGTGTCTGCTATCATGCCCCTTCGTCTCCAATCATGCCCCATCTGCAATTATGCCCCCGTGTCTGAAATCCTGCCCCATCTCTCTGCATACATGCCCCCTGCAATCCTGCTCCATCTGTCTCCAATCCTGCCCCATCTGTCTCCAATCATGCCCCTGTGTCTGCAATCATGCCCTATTAACTCAAATCCTGCCCCATCAACTCCAATCCTGCCCCATCTGTCTCCAATCCTGCCCCATTTGTCTCCAATCCTGCCCCATCTGTCTCCAATCATGCCCCCTGTGTCTGAAATTATGCCCCCTGTGTCTGCAATACTGCTCCATCTGTCTGCAATTATGCCCCCTGTTTCTGTAATCCTGCCCCCGTGTCTGCAATCCTGACCCATCTCTCTGCAATCATGCCCTTGTGTCTGCAATCCTGCCCCATCTGTTTGCAATCATGCCCCATCGTCTCCAATCATGCCCCATCTGTCTGCAATCATGCCCCCTTGTCTGCAATCCTGCCCCATCTGTCTGCAATCATGCCCCCTGTGTCTGCAATCATGCCTCATCGTCTCCAATCATGACCCCTGTATCTGCTATCATGCCTGTGACGAAACGTGCACACGGTCCGCCACACGGTAGCCCGGGGTATCACGGCTTGTGATCCCTCCGTGCTGCAAATGTGACGAAAACGCGCACACACACGACGGCTGCTGCCGTCTGACCCAGTAAACTGCAGGGATTTATAATTATCCAACTTCCACTTAGGAACTTGCAGCTCTCTGGATGAGATCAAAAGTATGTCAGATATAATAATTAAAATGTCGGACAAGGGTGGCATGGTAGTTATCCTGAATAAAGAGGATTATCATTCTCAAATTATGTCTCTCTTGTCTGACAGTGATGTATATGAAAAACCCATACAAATCCCACTGATAAATTTAAAAGTGAGATTATCCAAATTATCAATGAGGGTTTCAGCCTTGGCATTTTAACCAAAAAACAAATTGATTATCTCACAGTGTCTCATCCTATTATCCCTATCATGCATGGTCTCCCAAAAATTCACAAGGATATGAAAATCCCCCCCATGAGACCTATTGTCTCAGGGATTGGATCTTTAAATGAACATCTGGGTGAATGGGTTGACTCACTACTTCAACCACTAGTACAAATCACTCCTGGTTATATTAAAGATTCTAAAGAAGTGCTGAGAATGTTTTCCAAGAAAATCTGGTCTAAAGAAAATACTTGGTTATGTTGTGATGTGACTTCTCTATATACCTGTATACCTTACAATGTTGCCATGACAGCGCTGCAGTTTGTCTTAACGAAATTCAGTAATTATTCCCAGGATCTCATTAATTATATTTTACAAGTTATTCAATTTTTATTAACCCACAATTTTTTCTCATTTGACAATAAATTTTTTTTACAAAAATCTGGCGTGGCGATGGGTGAAAATTCGCGCCATCCCTAGCTAATCTTGTTATGTCATATTGGGAATATTTTTTTATTTTTTCAGCTACTAATCCATTTATTGACTCGATTGCTTGGTATGGTAGATATATTGATGATTTACTCATTATTTGGAGTGGTGATGTACCTGCCATATCCGGATTTATTGATTATATCAATTCTAATTCATTCAACATACATTTTACTCATAAATTTCATCATAACAAAATTTCTTTTTTAGATCTTGATTTATATGGGGTACATGACTCTGTTATTATTACTAAAACGTTCAGCAAACCTTGTGCTGGTAATTCTATCTTGCATGCAGCAAGCAGTCACCCCAAACATACTATTAAATCGATCCCTTTGGGTGAATATACCAGAATTTTGAGAAACTGCAGCGATCCTACAGCTTTGGAAACGGAATTTAATTGTGTGGATACAAAATTAAAAAACAGAAATTATCCTAAATGGTCATTAAAAAGAGCACGAACAATTGTAAGTAATAAAAACAGAGAGGATCTCATTAGTGGAGGGCGACAACAAAAAAATGATCTTGCAGTGAAACCATATTTTTGTGCTCAATATAGTCCTCAATTTGGGGACATCAAAAAAATCATTTTGAGATCGCTGCCTATTTTATATGAAGATCCCTCTCTTGCTGACATTCTTTCATCAGGTATTAATGTTGTTTCAAGGAAAGCGCCATCTATTGGTAACAAAGTTTCTCCAAGCATGTTCAGTAATAATTTCTCTTCTCATAAAACATCGTGGTTAGAACATAAAGGTTTTTATAAATGTGGCCACAATAGATGTGCACTGTGCAAATATGTTTGTGTAACGAAAACCTTTGAAAATAATGACAGCACTGCGATTTATACCATTAACAAATATATCAATTGTAATTCATGCTATGTGGTATATAAAATTATGTGCACTACTTGCAATTTATCTTATATAGGCTGCACTACTAGGAAACTAAAAATCAGGATCGCTGAACATTTGCAGGATGTAAAGAATGTTTCTTCGAATCGCAATATTTCTGCTGCTGCTAAACATTTTATTTTTCAGCATGCTCGCAATGTTTCTTCCTTCCAAGTCACAGGTATTGAAAGTGTTAACCTGTCTGCCCGAGGTGAAGATGCACGTCAGCGACTCCTCACACGTGAAGCTTTCTGGATCTTTAATCTACATACCAGACATCCATTTGGTCTCAACAAAAGAAACGAATTGATGTTCCATTATTAATTTTATTTCTTTGCATTGATTTTATTTGTGCAAATATTGTTTTTTTTTTTTTTTCTTTATTCGTTATGTGAAAATTGTTAAAGGACTTGTCAAAAATCACATGACATTTTTTCTGATCGTGATTGGTCTTCCTTTGTCTTAAATATGTGCCTTTGTCTGAATATGTCAGCTGTGATAAAGATCCCTGTGATCGAAACGCGTAGCCTTGTCCTGAGCTTGTCCAGGAGCATGCCATTATTCATGTTTTTATGAATTAATAAAGATGAAGATTTTATTGAAGCTGGATCCCTTTTTCCTTCATTTTCTCATGTATCTTCACGTTTGATCAAGCGGAGGATCCGTGCTTCTACAAACCGGTGAGCTGGTTAGCGTTCTTATATTTGTACTTTTGATTACCATGCCCCCGGTTTCATGCTCAATATTTTCAAGTATTTTGAAAGTGGACTCAGTCATTAAGCTCAGGCACCAGCTTTATTATGGCATCTATTTTTGTTCAAGACAGATCTGTCAAAGCGGCACAAGTGTTTTCTGGTGATATTAACAAAATTCAAGACATGCCTGATCTGAATGAAAATATCAACAAAATGGAAAAACTTTTGCTTCAAGAAACAAAGTTGTGGTGGGATCATACTACCCTCCAAAATTATCTAGCTAAGGATATGATTCCAAGGGGGCTTCGTATTAAAAAAATCCCCACTACAATTTTTTCTGACATTTTCATTGAAGAGTGGAATCAGATACTCAGTAATTGTTCTTCCAAACTAATGCAACTCATAGTCAAATATGAGAGTAATAAATTGGAGGATATTCAGAAACAAATGAATGATGCAGATACTGCACTCACTGAATTTAAATCGTTGACTCAGTATGACTCACTTGTGGCTAAAATGCAAGATAATGTCTCTAGCCTAGAAAAGGATATCATGGACCGGAAAAAAAGAAAATTTTCTCGTGATCTAAGAGACTATTCAACCAAGAAAGTCTATGACTGGGGCCATTGGGAGCGGGGTCATAGAATTCCTAAATCTATTTTAAAACGCAACCATGCTCTCAATGAACCGGTATCTAAACCACATGTCTGTTTTACATCCTCTGAGTTGGATTCATCTGACAATAATCTGAGTGTTTCCTCTAATGACAGTGTTCACACCACAAAGTTTTTTCGTCATTCAAAAAACGTAAAAGGCGGGGTGGCAGAAAACACCGACAAAGATCATGTCATGATTACACGCCGCAGGAAGAATTATCGCAAATAATAAACCATGATAATGTCTTGAATTTATCTGCACGAGACTTTACCAAAACGCAATTAGATGTTTTGTCCTTAGGTCTGAATTTTGTGCCCGATCAGAATTTCAATCTTTTTTCTACTATTTTGGACGTCAATAAGTTTATGCGAGACCTTACCATCAAAAAGCATTTTTTAAATCATTCTGATGAGACCCCTTTGCAGGAGTCGCTGACATATAATAATGAATTTACTGACTTGTCTTTCAGAGAACAGGTATCTCTCAACACTTTGTTTAGTTTGTCTACTCATTCCTATGATAATGAATCTGATACCATTCATGCACCTGTGTTTAAAACAAAAAATCCCTCTTTTTATCCCATTCAATCCAGGCCTGATTGCATGACTAAATACCAGGAGGTGATAGAGAGGGATTTAAAAATCCTTCATGATAGGGTTAAAATGGGCAGCAGCAGAAATCATTCCAATTTAACAAAAGCCCAGAAAACTGCATTAGATGAGATCAAAAGTATGTCAGATATAATAATTAAAATGTCGGACAAGGGTGGCATGGTAGTTATCCTGAATAAAGAGGATTATCATTCTCAAATTATGTCTCTCTTGTCTGACAGTGATGTATATGAAAAACTCCATACAAATCCCACTGATAAATTTAAAAGTGAGATTATCCAAATTATCAATGAGGGTTTCAGCCTTGGCATTTTAACCAAAAAACAAATTGATTATCTCACAGTGTCTCATCCTATTATCCCTATCATGCATGGTCTCCCAAAAATTCACAAGGATATGAAAATCCCCCCCATGAGACCTATTGTCTCAGGGATTGGATCTTTAAATGAACATCTGGGTGAATGGGTTGACTCACTACTTCAACCACTAGTACAAATCACTCCTGGTTATATTAAAGATTCTAAAGAAGTGCTGAGAATGTTTTCCAAGAAAATCTGGTCTAAAGAAAATACTTGGTTATGTTGTGATGTGACTTCTCTATATACCTGTATACCTTACAATGTTGCCATGACAGCGCTGCAGTTTGTCTTAACGAAATTCAGTAATTATTCCCAGGATCTCATTAATTATATTTTACAAGTTATTCAATTTTTATTAACCCACAATTTTTTCTCATTTGACAATAAATTTTTTTTACAAAAATCTGGCGTGGCGATGGGTGCGAAAATTCGCGCCATCCCTAGCTAATCTTGTTATGTCATATTGGGAATATTTTTTTATTTTTTCAGCTACTAATCCATTTATTGACTCGATTGCTTGGTATGGTAGATATATTGATGATTTACTCATTATTTGGAGTGGTGATGTACCTGCCATATCCGGATTTATTGATTATATCAATTCTAATTCATTCAACATACATTTTACTCATAAATTTCATCATAACAAAATTTCTTTTTTAGATCTTGATTTATATGGGGTACATGACTCTGTTATTATTACTAAAACGTTCAGCAAACCTTGTGCTGGTAATTCTATCTTGCATGCAGCAAGCAGTCACCCCAAACATACTATTAAATCGATCCCTTTGGGTGAATATACCAGAATTTTGAGAAACTGCAGCGATCCTACAGCTTTGGAAACGGAATTTAATTGTGTGGATACAAAATTAAAAAACAGAAATTATCCTAAATGGTCATTAAAAAGAGCACGAACAATTGTAAGTAATAAAAACAGAGAGGATCTCATTAGTGGAGGGCGACAACAAAAAAATGATCTTGCAGTGAAACCATATTTTTGTGCTCAATATAGTCCTCAATTTGGGGACATCAAAAAAATCATTTTGAGATCGCTGCCTATTTTATATGAAGATCCCTCTCTTGCTGACATTCTTTCATCAGGTATTAATGTTGTTTCAAGGAAAGCGCCATCTATTGGTAACAAAGTTTCTCCAAGCATGTTCAGTAATAATTTCTCTTCTCATAAAACATCGTGGTTAGAACATAAAGGTTTTTATAAATGTGGCCACAATAGATGTGCACTGTGCAAATATGTTTGTGTAACGAAAACCTTTGAAAATAATGACAGCACTGCGATTTATACCATTAACAAATATTATCAATTGTAATTCATGCTATGTGGTATATAAAATTATGTGCACTACTTGCAATTTATCTTATATAGGCTGCACTACTAGGAAACTAAAAATCAGGATCGCTGAACATTTGCAGGATGTAAAGAATGTTTCTTCGAATCGCAATATTTCTGCTGCTGCTAAACATTTTATTTTTCAGCATGCTCGCAATGTTTCTTCCTTCCAAGTCACAGGTATTGAAAGTGTTAACCTGTCTGCCCGAGGTGGAGATGCACGTCAGCGACTCCTCACACGTGAAGCTTTCTGGATCTTTAATCTACATACCAGACATCCATTTGGTCTCAACAAAAGAAACGAATTGATGTTCCATTATTAATTTTATTTCTTTGCATTGATTTTATTTGTGCAAATATTGTTTTTTTTTTTTTTTTTTCTTTATTCGTTATGTGAAAATTGTTAAAGGACTTGTCAAAAATCACATGACATTTTTTCTGATCGTGATTGGTCTTCCTTTCTCTTAAATATGTGCCTTTGTCTGAATATGTCAGCTGTGATAAAGATCCCTGTGATCGAAACGCGTAGCCTTGTCCTGAGCTTGTCCAGGAGCATGCCATTATTCATGTTTTTATGAATTAATAAAGATGAAGATTTTATTGAAGCTGGATCCCTTTTTCCTTCATTTTCTCATGTATCTTCACGTTTGATCAAGCGTAGGATCCGTGCTTCTACAAACCGGTGAGCTGATTAGCGTTCTTATATTGGTACCTGCCAGACCCCCGTCTTCCTAACCTTAGTTACGTATCAGCACTGCTGGGCCCTGCGACTTGAAGTCCAGAGTCTCCGGTTTTTCCCACTAGCTGTGAAAATACTAGCAAGCTAGGACCCTGTGTCCGGTAGTGCAGAGTGGAGGTTAGCTACCAATGCTATTTTCTCCTCAGTCACTCTCTCCATTTTGTCCACTCGCCTGTCGTCCTACGCACACCTTAATATAAGCACAGGCAGCAGTAGATGTCAGCTTCTCGCTCAAACTTCCTCAGCCCTCAGGCTAATCTGACAGGAGTTTCTCCCGGAGTTCTGAGGAGATCTTATCTCTCCCTCACAGCTCGTCTGAGGTGACTGCGTTCTAAAATGTGTCTGCTCTCCTGAGGTAACACCAACAACTCCCTAACGTTCAGCTAGACTGTCTTCATCTCACTGCTGTCTCAAGGGCTCCCTCTGGTGGAACCAGGAAAAATGTGAAGTGTTGTATGCTTATCAGGTATTTGTGAATTACCTTTCTGTGCATCCTCCAGGGAACATGTGGCACCAAGCGCAGCTGGGTCACGCACAATCATGCCCCATCGTCTCCAATCATGCACACTGTGTATGCAATCATGCCCCATTGTCTCCAATCATGCCCCCTGTGTCTGCTATCATGCCCCTTCGTCTCCAATCATGCCCCATCTGCAATTATGCCCCCGTGTCTGAAATCCTGCCCCATCTCTCTGCATACATGCCCCCTGCAATCCTGCTCCATCTGTCTCCAATCCTGCCCCATCTGTCTCCAATCATGCCCCCTGTGTCTGCAATCATGCCCTATTAACTCAAATCCTGCCCCATCAACTGCAATCCTGCCCCATCTGTCTCCAATCCTGCCCCATTTGTCTCCAATCCTGCCCCATCTGTCTCCAATCATGCCCCCTGTGTCTGAAATTATGCCCCTGTGTCTGCAATACTGCTCCATCTGTCTGCAATTATGCCCCCTGTTTCTGTAATCCTGCTCCCGTGTCTGCAATCCTGACCCATCTCTCTGCAATCATGCCCCTGTGTCTGCAATCATGCTCCCTGTGTCTGCAATCCTGCTCCATCTGTCTCCAATCATGCCCCATCTGTCTGCAATCATGCCCCCGTGTCTGCAATCCTGCCCCATCTGTCTGCAATCATGCCCCCTGTGTCTGCAATCATGCCCCATTGTCTCCAGTCATGCCCCCTGCATCTGCAATCATGCCCCATCGTCTACAATCCTGCCCCATCTGTCTCCAATCATGCCCCATCTGTCTGCAATCATGCCCCATCATATCCAATCATGCCCCATCTATCTGCAATCATGCCCCTGTGTCTGCAATCCTGCCCCCTGTGTCTGCAATCATGCCCCATCGTCTGCAATCATGCCCCTGTGTCTGCAATCATGCCCCATCGACTCCAATCCTGCCCCCTATGTCTGCAATCCTGCCCTATCTGTCTCCAATCATGCCCCATCTGTCTGCAATCATGCCCCCGTGTCTGCAATTCTGCCCCATCTGTCTGCAATCATGCCCCTTGTGTCTGCAATCATGCCCCATCGACTCCAATCCTGCCCCATCTGTCTCCAATCATGCTCCCTGTGTCTGCAATCATGCCCCCTGTGTCTGCAATCATGCCCCATTGTCTACAATCCTGCCCCATCTGTCTCCAATCATGCCCCATGTGTATGCAATCATGCCCTTGTGTCTGCAATCCTGCCCCATCTGTTTGCAATCATGCCCCATCGTCTCCAATCATGCCCCATCTGTCTGCAATCATGCCCCCTTGTCTGCAATCCTGCCCCATCTGTCTGCAATCATGCCCCCTGTGTCTGCAATCATGCCTCATCGTCTCCAATCATGACCCCTGTATCTGCAATCATGCCTGTGACGAAACGTGCACACGGTCCGCCACACGGTAGCCCGGGGTATCACGGCTTGTGATCCCTCCGTGCTGCAAATGTGACGAAAACGCGCACACACACGACGGCTGCTGCCGTCTGACCCAGTAAACTGCAGGGATTTATAATTATCCAACTTCCACTTAGGAACTTGCAGCTCTCTGGCGCCCCCCTTACCCTCAGGTCAGTCAGGGAACTGCACCTAGGATAATTAGTCGCCAGACGGGTCACTTGGATGTGTGCTGGCTATTGGGCACGCTGCAGTGAGGGAATTATAATTACTCCGGGCCGCAGCCGGGCAATACACTTATATAAAACCCGCTCCGTCACTGCCAACGCCACCCCATAGGTAAACACTTTACACCCCTTCTTTTAAGCTGCCACCAACTACGGTTTACTTGGAACAATTTATCAAGAGGGTCCGTAGCAACCCCACAACAGTAGCGTAGTACTTCAGGCACGTGTAAATTCGTTTATAGAGCAGGAGAAACAAACTAATAATTTTATAGGTTTATTCCTTAAAAATGCAGGCAGTGCTTATAGTTTAAAAAAACGGTAACAAGCTGAGACAATATCGTTATGTACAATATGGTTACAGAAAATAAAAGGGGTTAACATAAGGAAGATCAACTTACAGTTCTTAGATCATAGTAGGCAAGCCATGCGGTCGGGGGAGGGGAGACACATCACAATGCATCACAGAGCTGCTATAAGTCTGGTGTCAAGGCAGATCTGAGGCAGAATACCTGGCCCCTACCTTATAGACCTGTGGCCGTGACATCATAAACGGGGTGGAGTTACCAGGGTCCTCCTCTTGCTCTAAGTGGTGATCTTAGTTCAGAAAACTAATAACTATCATAACTTAGAGATGGAGTCTCTTACAGCGATGCACAGCATACCATTGTACTCCGCAAGATGTTGGCGTGCATTTAAGTCTAAACGCAGAGTGCCTGGGTGGATCGGCTAAGCAGAAATCTGTTTCTTGGGTTCTGTTGGAGTTACGGGTTCACCAGTACCACGGGAACGATGCTGTCGGCGCATGGTTCACAACAGGGACTTTCGTGTTTCTGACGCAACCTCCCACCGTGTTATAAGCAAAAAGGATGAATCCTCATAATGGCTGCTAGGGGAGCAAAAGCACATGCGCAGACAATGGGGATCCCTGCGGTGAGGCGGGAAACTCCAGCACTGGTAGCTCAGGTTACACTGAGCCTTACTGTCACGGGTGTATCGCCACGAAGATCATCGCAATTTCACATTCCGACTTCTCGCAGCTGAGTTGTTGGTGCTATGTGTCTGTTGGCAGTGAGGGAGTTAATTCTACCGTTCTCTGTGCTTAGACTAGTTCCAGCCTCGCCCAGCTGCTGTGTATTAGGCACTAATTAGCTTCCTTCATATACCTGCCGTTCTGCTTAGGAGTTGTCGGTGAAAGCATTCATTCTGACCAGCAGAGCGGATCGTTTCTGAGAAGACTTAAGCTAAGAGTGCCTGTTGTGGTTAATCCTCTCCTCGCTTATTGTTTATCTCCTTAACCTTTTGTGTTCCCTCTGTGTAGAAGTTTTTGTATGCAAGGCAGTATTTACTTTACCCCTTGTCTGTCTCGTTTGTCTTATACTGTTAATAAGCTGTGATCTGCCCATTCCCTTTGGTGGTAATCAGGGTCCTTCTCAGGACTGGATTACAGTGGTCAGGGATCTACAGGAGACAGGGTTAGGCTGGCGGCCTGGACCTCTGTACCATGAACAGTACCTCCAGGTAGAGGGACTAGTCAGGACCCCAGTTTAGGGTCAGCATAGACCCGGTCCACCTCTATCCTGAGACAGGGTGACATTTTCACCGACCATACTAAAGATTCTCCCCAGCCACCATGGATCCAGTAGCCCATTTAGCTCAGCAGTTGCAGAGTTTGTCCATGGAGCTGACGGACGTTAAATCCAAGGTTTTGTACCCCGGGAGCAAGCCAGATCTGAACCTAAAGTGGCTCTCCCAGACAGGTTTACTGGTGGGCGGGACAAGTTTTTTACTTTCCGGGAAGCATGTAAATTGTATTTTCGGCTGCGGCCGCAGTCGTCGGGGAGTGAGGATCAGAGGGTGGGAATTGTCATCTCGCTCTTACAAGGGGACCCTCAATCCTGGGCGTTCTCTCTCCCCCCGGGCTCCCGGCTCTCCAGTCAGTGGACCGATTTTTTTACAGCCCTGGGTCTGGTATATGATGACCCGGATCGGGTCTCCCTTGCTGAAATGAAGTTACGTAGGATACAGCAGGGAGATCGTCGGCGGAGGAATTTTCTTCAGAGTTCCGTAGGTGGGCCACGGATTACTCAGTGGAATGACCCGGCTCGAGCCAGTTTTGTCAAGGTTTATCTGACAAATTAAAAGATGTGTTGGCTCAGTATGATCCTCCCCCGTCACTGGAGGCCGCTATGGCTCTTGCAATTCGCATTGATAGACGGCTTCGGGAGAGGTGTGGGGTAACTCCGCCCCCTGTGATGACTCCACCTCCTTCTAAAGTCCCTAATTTTGAGGTTCCCCTGGTTTGTTCCGAGGAACCTATGCAGTTGGGAGGGGACATCATTCCGAGGGAGGGGATGACGGTGCGCCGCAAAACAAGAAGGTGTTTCTTCTGCGGGAGAAAGGGACATTTTATTGAGGGGTGTCCATCCGTACTGTACTGAGCAAGAAGTCGCCGGGAAAACTATTAATCCCAGGTTGTGTGGTGGACGACAATCTGGGAGTTGTATTTCGTCCCAAGTCCGTCTCAGTTTCTCGTACCAGCGGAGGTGGTGGTAGGTACGAGAACTGAAAGGATTTCTGTTCTTCTGGATAGTGGGGCCGCGGCTAATCTGGTGGACGCTCGGTTTGCCCAGGTTCAAGGTATGCAACTGAGTGTACTAGCCAAACCTATCCCCATATTCTCTATCGACACCAGGCCTCTCGGTCAAGGTAGCTTTTGCAAGCCGTACATAACATTGACCTTCGAGTGGGGGCAATACATAAAGAACTATTGTCTTGTTATGTGTTGGAGGGTCTTCCCACTCCTATTGTGTTGGGTCTTCCTTGGTTAAATAAACATAACCCAGTTATTAATTGGCAAACCAGAGAGATAAGCCAGTGGGGTGAATTTTGCCAATAAAAAACTGCATGAACACGGTCATTGGTGCGGTCGTGCCTAGAACCTTACCACCTTTTTTGGTGGACTTTGAGGATGTCTTTTTCAGAGGAGGGGTGTCAAGAAATTACCTCCTCATCGCGAGTATGACTGTTCTATAAAATTGCTCCCTGGTGCTAAATTACCTAAATATAGGTTGTATAACCTTTCTGGTCCTGAGAGGCAGGCTATGAAGGATTATATTTCTTAAAGTCTGGCTAAAGGGCATATTTAGACCTTCATCTTCCCCAGTGGCCGCGGGGGTTCTTCTTTGTGAAGAAAAAAGATGGAGGCCTACGCCCTTGCTTGGATTTCCGTGAGCTTAATCGGATTACGGTCCGAGATCCATATCCGCTCCCACTTATTCCAGATCTCTTCAATCAGATTGTGGGCGCCAAATGGTTCTCTAAGTTGGATCTCAGGGGGGCGTATATCTGATTAGGATGAAGGAGGGAGATGAGTGGAGACGGCGTTTAACACACCGGAGGGACATTATAAGAACCTTGTCATGCCTTTCGGTCTGACTACTGCCCAGCGGTGTTTCACATTTTGTTATATGACATCTTTCGCCACCTAGTGGGACAGTTTGTTGTCATTTATCTGGATGACATCTTATTTACTCGCCAGATCTTGTGTCTCATCAGGAGCATGTGAGACAGGTGTTGCAGATCTTGGAGATAATAAATTGTACGCCAAATGGGAGAAGTGTGTATTCGCCGTACAGGAACTTCAGTTTTTAGGGTTCTGGTGTCAGCTTCCAGTTTCCGTATGGACCTGGGAAAGTGAAGGCAGTGCTTGAGTGGGATCTGCCAGAGGATCTTAAGGCACTGCAGCGTTTCCTGGGGTTTGCTAATTACTACCGGAAATTTATTTGTAATTTCTCGTCCATTGTTAAAATCTTACTGACATGACAAGAAAGGGACGGATTTTTCAAGGTGTCTGATAAGGCTTGTCAAGCATTTTCCTCCTTGAAAAAAAAGTTTTGCTCGGGCACCTGTACTCATTCAACCGGATGCGTCACAGCCGTTTATTGTGGAGGTGGATGCGTCTGACGTAGGGGTGGGTGCGGTATTATCTCAAGGTCCGTCCCCTGGTAAATGGCATCCGTGCGCTTTCTTCTCTAAAAAATTGTCGTCCGCTGAGAGGAATTATGATGTCGGTAATGGGAACTCTTGGCCATTAAGTTGGCTTTTGAAGAGTGGCGTCATTTTTTGGAGGGGGCAGTCCACCCGGTCACCGTCATTATGATCACAAGAACCTACTGTATTTAGAGTCTGCAAAAACGTCTGAATCCAGACAAGCTAGATGGTCTTGTTTTTTACCAGGTTTAATTTTGTCGTCACATATCGTCTGGGTCAAAAAATGTAAAAGGCTGATGCCTTATCTCGCAGTTTCCCTGGGGCCGGGGAAAACGGATGACCCGGTTCCTTTCCTTCAAGGGGAGTAGTGGTGTCGGCTGTATGCTCTGAATTGAGGAGGAAATATTGGAGGCTCAGGGGGACGCCCCTGTAGGACCTCCAGGGAAACTATTTGTTCCAGTCAGTTAAGACAAAAGGTTATCGAGGCAAAATCATAATTCTGCTTTGGCAGGACACCAGGGAGCAAAGCAACTGTTGATCTCCTTTCACGCCGGTTTTGGTGGCCTAACTTAAATAAGGAGGTGGTAACTTTTGGGTCCTGTGGGGTTTTTTTGCACACTTAAGACCCCACATACCGTCCGTTGGGGCCCTCTTACTTTTAAAAATCCGGGGTCCATGGACCCATTGTTATGGACTTCATTACGGCCCTACCCCCGTCTTCAGGTAAACTGTTACTGTTGTATTGACAGGTTCTTAAGTGGACATTTATTGCTTTTCCCCTGCTCTTCCTAATGCTAAGCTCTGGCGAAGGTTCATTGGGGGGTTGTGAGACTTCAGGGTTGCCTTCCGATGTGGTGTGGTCGGGGGTCTCAGTTGTGTCCAAATTCTGGAGGCATTTTGTACCGGCGGGGGATGCAATTGTCTTTTCTTTCTTTTCATCCGGGACCAATGGTAGACAGAACATTCTGAACCAGACTTGGGACATTTCCCCCGGGTTTGTTTTGTCTGGAAAACCAAGAGGACTGGTTTCTTTCTTGCCTTGGCAGGTTCGCTCTTAAAATGGGGGCGGTCCATGGTAATCCCCGTTTTTTGGGGCTATGGTTTTCACCCCCAGTTTTGACTTTCAAGGGGGGGGCTCTTTGGGGTTCCTGGGGAGGAACGATTTTCGTCATCACTTGTTCTGTGTGGAGAGGGTGCTGAATTAATTTGATATATGGGGAACCGATAAAAAGTATGGTGATAGGAGGAGAGTGTTGGTCCGGACCTAAGTGTGAAACGTTGGTATGGTTGCTCCAAAATATAAAACTTAAGGGTTCCCTCCTGGAAACTGGTCCCAGATTCATCGGGCCATACGGATCGTTCAATAATTAATCCGGTGGCATTCCCGTTTGACCTCCCTCAGTTTAAATCCACAAGTGTTCCACAAATCGTTGTTAAGGGGTACGTGGCGCCGTTATTCCGTCACCTTCCTCCCCCTCCGTGGTGGTCAGGTAACTTGGAGTTTAGGGTCGAAGATCATTGAATCCGTTGAATCGCCGGTCCCTTCAATCTTGGTTCATTGGAAGGGGTATGGTCCTGGGAGGGACGTGGGTTCTGCGTTGTATTACGAGACGATTGGTTCGGGCCTTCCCAAAAACTACCCAGACGACCTGGCCCTGGGGTCCGGAGGCCCCTCGTAGAAGAGGGGGTATGTCATGGGTGTATGCCACGAAGATCGTCGCATTTCACATTCCGACTTCTGCAGTGAGTTGTTGGTGCTAGTGTCTGTTGGCAGTGAGGGGTTAATTCTACGTTCTCTGTGCTTAGATAGTTCCAGCCTCCCCGGCTGTGTGTATTAGGCATAATTAGCTTCCTTCATATACCTGCCGTTCTGCTTAGGAGTTGTCGGTGAAGCATTCTTTGACCAGCAGAGCGGATCGTTTCTGAGAAGACTTAAGTAGAGTGCCTGTTGTGGTTAATCCTCTCCTGCTTATTGTTTATCTCCTTAACCTTTTGTGTTCCCTCTGTGTAGAAGTTTTTGTATGCAAGGCGTATTTACTTTACCCTTGTCTGTCTGTTTGTCTTTATGTTAATAAGCTGTGATCTGCCCATTCCCTTTGGTGGTAACAGGGTCCTTTAGGACCGGTTCAGTGGTCAGGGATCTACAGGAGAAGGGTTGGCTGGCGGCCTGGACCTGTACCATGAACGTCCTCCAGGAGGGGGACTAGTAGGACCCCGTTTAGGGTCGCATAGACCCGGTCCACCTTATCTGGGAAGGGTGACTTTTTCCCACCGACCATACTAAAGATTTTCCCAGCCCATGGTCCAGTAGCCCATTTAGTAGCGTTGCGAGTTTGTCCTGGAGCTGAGGGATTTTTAATCCAAGGTTTTGTACCCCCGGGAGAAGCCAGACTGAACCTAAGTGGCTCTCCCGGACAGGTTATGGTGGGCGGGACAAGTTTTTTACTTTCCGGGAAGATGTAAATTGTATTTTCGGTGCGGGCAGTCGTCGGGGTGAGGTCGGGGTGGGAATTGTCTCTGCTTTACAAGGGGCCTAATCTGGGCGTTCTTCTCCCCCGGGTCCCCGGGCCTCCGTCAGTGGCCGTTTTTTACGCCTGGGTCTGGTTATTTGAGACCCGGATGGGTTTCCCTTGCTGAAATGAAAGTTGTTGGATACAGAGGGAGACGTCCGGCGGGGAATTTTCTTCAGAGTTCCGTAGGTGGGAAAAGGGTATCAGGGAATGACCCGGCTCAGGTTTTGTCAAGGTTTTTGCAAATTAAAAGGTGTTGGCTCGTAGTCCCCCCGTCAGGAGGGCTATGGCTCTTGCAATTGCATTGATAGGGCTTCGGGGGGTTGGGGTAACTCCGCCCCCTGTGATGACTCCACCTCCTTCTAAGTCCCCTAATATTGGGTTCCCTGGGTTTGTTTTTCCCAGGAACCTTGCAGTTGGGGGGAATCATTGAGGGAGGGGATCGACGGTGGCCGCAAAACAAGAAGGTGTTTTTCTGGGGAGAAAGGGAATTTTATTGGGGGTGGCCATCCCGTTTGTATGAGCTATGTCGCCGGAAAAATTTTAATCCCAGGTTTGTGGTGGACGACAATTGGAGTAGTTTTCGTCCCCAAGTCCGTTCAGTTTCTGTACCAGGGAGGTGGTGGTAGGTACGAGAATGAAAGGATTTGTTTTCTGGATTGTGGGGCCGCGGCTAATTGGTGGACGTGGTTTGCCCAGGTTCAAGGTAGCAACTGAGTGTACTAGCCAACCTATCCCCTATTCTCTATCGACACCAGGCCTCTCGGTCAAGGTGCTTTTTGCAGCCGTACATAACTTGCTTCGGTGGGGGCAATACATAAAGAAACTATTGTCTTGTTATGTGTTGGAGGGTCTTCCCACTCCTATTGGTTGGGTTTCCTTGGTTAATAAACATAACCCAGTTATTAATTGAAACAGGGATAAGCCGTGGGGGAATTTTGCTTTTAAAAAATGCATGAACCGGTCATTGGGCGGTCGTGCTAGAACCTTACCACCTTTTTTGGTGGACTTTGAGGATGTCTTTTCAGAGGGGGGTGTCAAGAATTACTCCTCATCGCGAGTATGATGTTTATAAAATTGTCCCTGGTGCTAATTTACCTAAATTAGGTTGTATAACCTTTCTGGTCCTGGAGCGGCTATGAAGGATTTATTTCTTAAAGTCTGGTAAAGGGATTTTTAGCCTTCTTCTTCCCCAGTGGCGCGGGGTTTTCTTTGTGAAAAAAAAAAGATGGGGCCTCGCCCTTGCTTGGATTTCCGTGGCTTTATCGGATAGGTCCGAGTCCTATCCGTCCATTATTCCAGTCTCTTCAATCAGATTGGGGGCGCCAAATGGTTCTTAAGTTGGACTCAGGGGGGGTTAATCTGTTTGGGAGGAGGGGATGAGGGAAAAAGGCGTTTAACAAACGGAGGGACTTATAAGAACCTTGTTGCCTTTCGGTTGTTGCCCCAGCGGTGTTTAAATTTTGTTAATGAATCTTTCGCCCCTGTGGGCAGTTTTGTCTTTTCTGGTAATTTAATTTATCGCCAGTCTTGTGTCTCATAGGAGCTGTGAGAAAGTGGTTGCGTCTTGCGAGATAATAAATTGTTGCCTGGGGAGTGTGTTTCGCCGTCGGAACTTAGTTTTTAGGGGTCCTGGTTTTCAGTTCATTTTCCGTTGGACCCTGGGAAGTGAAGGCGTGCTTGAGTGGGATCTGCCAGGGATCTTAAGGCCCTGCAGCGTTTCTGGGGGGTTTTGTAATTACTCCGGAAATTTATTTGTAATTTTCGTCCATTTTTAAAACCCCTTTACTGACATGACTGAAAGGGAGGATTTTTCAAGGTGGTTGATAAGGCTTGTCAAGCTTTTCCTTGAAAAATGTTTTGCTTCGGCCCTGTCTCATTCAACCGGAGGTCACGCGTTCTTGGGGGTGGATGCGTCTGACGTAGGGGGTGGGTGCGGTTTATTAAGGTCCGTCCCTGGTAATGGCATCCGTGCGTTTCTTTTAAAAAAAAATTTTGGTTTCCGCTGAGAGGAATTATGATGTGGTAATAGGGGAAACTTTGGCCATTAAGTTGGCTTTTTGAAGAGTGGCGTCATTTTTTGGAGGGGGCGTCCACCCGGTCACCGCATTATGTCACAAGAATTCTGTATTTAGAGTCTGCAAAAGTCTGAATCCCAGACAAGTAGTGGTCGTTGTTTTTTCCCAGGTTTTTTTGTGTCAATATGTCTGGGTCAAAAAATGTAAGGTGATGCCTTATCTCGCGTTTCCGGGGCCGGGGAAGACGGTGCCCGGTTATCCTTCAAGGGGAGTAGTGGTGCGGGTTGCTTGACTTGGGAGGAAATATTGGAGGTCAGGGGGACGCCCCTGTAGGATCCAGGGAAACATTTGTTCCAGATCAGTTAGACAAAAGGTTACGAGGCCTCTAATTCTGCTTTGGGGACACCCAGGGAGCAAAGCAACTGTTGATCTCCTTTCCCCGGTTTTGGTGGCCTAACTTAAATAAGGAGGTGGTAACTTTTGTCGCGTCTGTGGGGTTTGTGCACACTTAAGACCCCACATACCCGTCCGTTGGGGCCCTCTTCCTTTAAAAATCCGGAGCGTCCATGGACCTCTGTTATGGACTTCATTACGGACCTACCCCGTCTTAGGTTAAAAACTGTCATACTTGTTGTAGTTGACTGGTTCAGTAGTGGCAATTTTATTGCTCTTCCTGCTTTCCTAAGCTAGATTGGCGAAGTGTTCATTGGGGAGTTGTGGACTTCCGGGTTTGCCTTCCGATGTGGTGCGGTCGGGGGTCTCAGCTTGTGTCCAAATTCTGGAGAGCTTTTGTACCGGCGGGGGATGCAATTGTCATTTTCTTCGCTTTTATCCGCAGACCAATGGTCAGAAGAAAAAATCTGAACCAGAGCTTGGAGACTTTCTCCGGTGTTTTGTCTCGGAAACCAAGGGATGGTTTTTTCTTGCCTCTGGCAGAGTTGCTTTTAACAATAGGCGGAGCGAGCCCTGGTAAGTCCCCCGTTTTTTGGGGCTATGGTTTTCACCCCAGTTTTGTATTTCAATGGGGGGGGCTTTTGGGGTTCCTAGGGGAACGATTTTCGTCATCACTTGTTCTGTGTGGGAGGGTGCGGTAATTTGAGTCTATGGGGAACCGATACAAAGTATGGTTTGGAGGAGAGTGTCTGGTCCGGCCTAAGTGTGAACGATTGGTATGGTTGTTACCAAAAATATTAAAACTTAAGGTTCCCTCCTGGAAACTCGGTCCCAGATTCATGGGCCATCAGGATCGTTCAATAATTAATCGGGGGGGCATTCCGTCTTGACCCCCCTTACGTTTAAAATCCACAATGTGTTCCACAAATCGTTGCTTAAGGGGTAGTGGCGCCTGTTATACCGTCACCTTACCTCCTCCTCCAGTGGTGGTCAAAAGGTAACTTGGAGTTTCAGGTGTCGAAGATCTTGATCACGTCTGAATCGCCGGTCCTTCAATACTTGGTTCATTGAAGGGGTATGGTCCTGGGGGAGGCGGGGTTCCTGCGTCTGATATTAACGCGACCGATTGGTGGGCTTCCCACAACTCACCCCGACAGACCTGGCCTGAGGGTCCGGAGGCCCCTGTGAAGAGGGGTATGTCTGGGTGTATCGCCGAAGATGTCGCAATTTACATTCCGATTCCGGGGGTTTTGGGCTATGGTCTGTTGGCGGAGGGAGTTAATTCTAGTTCTCTGTCTTGACTAGTTCCCGCCTCGCCCGGCTCTGTGTTTAGGCACTAATTGCTTCTTTCCCATTACCTGCCGTTCTGCTTGGGTTGCGGTAAAAGCATTAATTCTGACCAGCAGAGGGATCGTTTCTGAAAGCTTAAGTAAGAGTGCCTGTTGGGTTAATCCTCTCCTGCTTTTGTTTATTCCTTAACCTTTTTGTTCCTTCGTGTAGAAGTTTTTGTATGCAAGGCATGTTTACTTTACCCCTGTCTGTTCTTTGTTTATACGTTAAAAGCTGTGTCTGCCCTTTCCTTTGGTGGTAATAAGGGGGTTTCAGGACTGGATTACTGGTCAGGGATTTAAAAAGGGAAGGGTTAGGCTGGGGCTGGCCTCTGTACCATGAACAGTACCTCCAGGTAGAGGGATAGTCGGCCCCAGTTTGGGTTTTCGCTTCCCCCGGTCCCCCTATCCGGGGGGACAGGGGCATTTTCACCGACCATAAAAAAGTTTCCCCCAGCCACTGGTTCCAGTAGCCTTTTAGTCGCAGTTGCAGGTTTTGTCCTTGGAGCTGGGGGACTTTAAAACCCCAAGGTTTTGCCCCCCGGGAGAAGCCGATCTAACCTAAGGGCTCTCCCGGACGGTTTACGGGGGGGGGACAGTTTTTATTTCCCGGGGGAAGCTTGAAAATTTGTATTTTGGGCTGCGGCCGCAGTCGTGGGGAGTGGGACGGGGGGGGAATTGTCACTCGTCTTACAAGGGGACCCCCACCCCGGGGGTTTCTCTCCCCCCGGGCCCCGGCCTCAGTCGTGGACCGTTTTTTTTCAGCCCTGGGTTGGATATGTGACCGGATTGGGTCTCCCTTGTGAAAGAATTTAAAAGTAGGGATACGCAGGGGATCGTCGGCGGAAAATTTTTTTCAAAAATTTTCCGGGTGGGCCACGGATATCGGGAAAGGACCCGGCCGAGGGGTTTTGTCAAGGTTTACTGACAAATTAAAAGATGTGTTGGCTCAGTTGATCCTCCCCCGTCCTGGGGGGCGTATGGCTTTGCAATTCGTTTTTGATAGACGGTTCGGGAGAGGTGTGGGGTAATCGCCCCTTGATGACTCCCCCCCCTTAAAAGTCCCTAATATTGAGGTTCCCGGTTTGTTGGGGGGAACCTATGCAGTTGGGGGGACATTTTTCCGAGGGGGATCGGGGTGCCCCGCAAAACAAGAAGGTGTTTCTTCGGGGGGAGAAGGGACTTTTATTGGGGGGTTTCCCCACCCGTACTGTACTGGAAAAAAGAAGTCCCGGAAAACTATTAATCCAGGTTGTTGGTGGACGACAATCTGGGGTTGTTTTGCCCCAAAAGTCGTTCAGTTTTCGTACCAGCGGAGGGGTGGTAGGTACGAGAACAAAAGGGGTTTTTGTTCTTCGGATAGTGGGGCCGCGGAAATTTGGGGGGACGCCGGTTTGCCCGGTTAAGGTATAAAAATGGTGTCCTACCAAAACCTATCCCCATATTCTCTTCGACCCAGCCTCGGCAGGTAGCTTTTTGCAAGCGTACTAACATTGACTTGAGTGGGGGGGGAAACATAAAGAAATTTGTTTGTTATGTGTTGGGGTTTTCCCACCCTTTGTGTTGGGGGTTCCTTGGTTAATAAAAAAAACCCGTATTAATTGGCAAAACCGGAAAAGCCAGGGGGGTGAATTTTGCAAAAAAAAATGCATGGGAAAACGGCATTGGTGCGGGGTGCTAGAACCTTTTCCCCCTTTTTGGTGACTTTGAGGAGTCTTTTCGGGGGGGTGTCAAAAATTCCTCCTCTTTTCGAGTATGATGTTTATAAAATTGTCCCTGGTGCTTTAAATTACCTAAATATAGGTTGTATAACCCCTTTTTTGGGCCTGAGAGGGGTATGAAGGATTATATTTCTTAAAGTTGGTAAAGGGCAATTAGCCTTTTTTCTTCCCCCTGGCCGCGGGGTTTTTCTTTTTTAAAAAAAAATGGGGCCACGCCCCCTTTTTGGTTTCCCCGAGCTTAATCGGTTTCGTCCGAGTTCCAACCGCTCCACTTTTTCCAGATCTCTTCAAACAGTTGTGGGCGCCCAAAAAAGGGTTTCTAAGTTGGATTAGGGGGGCGTTTTTTGATTGGTGAAGGAGGGAGATGAGTGGGGACGGCGTTTAACCCACCGGAGGGGGGATTATAAAAAACCCTTTTCATGCCTTTCGGGCTGAAAGCCCAGCGGTGTTTAACATTTTGTTAAAAAACATCTTTCGCCCTGGGGGGCGTTTGTTGCATTTATCTGGTGACATTTAATTTACTCCCCCTCTTTTTTCTCATCAGGGCATGTGAGCAGGGTTGCGATCTTGCGAGTAAAAAATTGTACCCAAATGGGAAAAGTGTGTTTCGCGTACAGGAATTCATTTTTTTTTGGTTTTTGGTTAGCTTCCATTTCCGTATGGACCCGGGAAAAATGAAGGCGGTTGATGGGATCTCCGGGTTTAAGGGACTGCAGCGTTTCCGGGGTTTTCAAAATTATACCGGAAATTTATTTTTAATTTTCGTCCATTGTTAACCTTCGACTGACAAGAAAAGGGACGGATTTTTCAGGGGGGTTTATAAGGTTGAAAAAATTTTTTTCCTTGAAAAAATTTTTTGCTTCGGCCCGTATCTTCAACCGGGGTCACACCCCTTCTTGGGAGGTGGATGGTTGAGTAGGGGTGGGTGCGGTATTTTTCAAGGTCCGTCCCGGTAAAAGGCATCCCTTGCGCTTTCTTCTCTAAAAAATTGTCGCCCTGAAGGAATTTGATGTCGGAATGGGAATTTGGCCTTAGTTGGCTTTTGAAGAGGGCGTTTTTTTTGGAGGGGGCAGCCCCCCGGTCCCGTTTTTACTGTCACAAGAACCTAGTTTTTGAGTCTAAAAACTTTAAAACCCAGACAGCTAGTGGTCTTTTTTTTTTCCCGGGTTTTTTTTTTGTGTCACTATCGTCTGGGGAAAAAAAAATAAAAAGGCTGATGCCTTTCTCGCATTTTTCCCTGGGGGGGAAGACGGATGCCCGGGTTCTATCTTCAAGGGGGTGTGGTGTCGGCGGTTGCTTAAATTTTGGGGGGGAAATATTGGGGCTCGGGGGACGCCCCTGTAGGACCCCCGGGGGAAACTATTTGTTCCAGATCATTAAGAAAAAGGTTATCGAGGCACATCTAATTCTGCTTTGGAGGCACCAGGGAGCAAAGCAATTTGATTCCTTTACGCCGGTTTTTTGGTGGCCTAATTAAAATAAGGAGGTGGTAACTTTTGTCGGTCCTGTGGGGTTTGTGACATTAAGACCCACATAACGTCCTCTGGGGCCCTCTTACCTTTAAAACCCCGGAGCCCCCAGGGCCCATCTGTTATGGACTTCATTGGGCCCCTCCCCCGTTTCAGAAAACTGTTACTAGTTGTATTTGGGGCGGGTTCAGTAAGATGGAATTTTATTCTTTTCCCCGCTTTCAAAAAGCTAAAACTCTGGGAAATGTATTGGGAGATTTTGAGACTTAGGGTTCCCCTTCCCCCTGTGGTGTCGGAGGGGGGGGCTCGCTTGTGTCAAATTTGGAGAGCTTTTGTACACGGGGGGGATGCAATTTTCATTTTTTTTGCTTTTATCCGCAGACCAATGGTCAGACAGAATCTGAACCGGCTTGGGACATATCCCCCGGGTTTTGTCTCAAAAAAAGGGATGGTTTTTCTTTTTGCCTCTGGCAGAGTTCGTTTTAACTAGGGGAGCGAGTTCATGGAAATCCCGTTTTTTGGGGCATGGGGTTTTCACCCCCATTTTTTGTACTTTCAGGGGGGGGCTCTTTGGGGTTCCTGGGAGGAACGTTTTTCGTCACATTGCTTCTGTGTGGGAGGGTGTGTTTTATTTGATACTGGGGGGAAACCGTAAAAACGTAGGGGATAGGAGGAGAGTTTGGCCCGGCCTAGTGAAAACGTTGGTTTGGTTGTCTACCAAAAAATAAAATTAAGGTTTTCCCCCGGAAAAATTCGGTTTGTTATGGGCCCCTTACGGATCAGTTCAAAAATTTAAACCCCGGTGGCATTGTCTTGCCCCCCCTCTCTTTAAAATCCACAATTTTCCCCAAAAATCGTTGTTAAAGGGGGGTACGTGGCGCAGTTATACCGTCACCCTACTCCTCCTCCAGTGGTGGTAAATGGTAATTGGGGTTTCGGTGTAAAAGATCATTGACTCACGTCTAAATCGCGGGCCCTTTAAAATTTTGGTTTTTGGGGAAGGGGTGGGGTCCTGAGGAGAGGGTGGGTTCCGGTTCTGTATTAACGCAGACCCTTGGTTCGGGCCTTCCACAAAATCCCCAGACAGTGGCCTGAGGGCCGGAGGCCCCCCTAGAAGGGGGGGGTACGTCATGGGTGTATCGCCCGAAGATGTCGAAAAATTTACTTTTGATTCTCGCGTGGTTGTTGGTGCTATGTGTCTTTTGGCAGTGGGGAGTTAATTCTCCGTTCTCTGTGCTTAGTAGTTCCCCCTCGCCCGGTGCTGGTTTGGACTAATTAGTTCCTTCATATACTGCCGTTCTGCTTTGGATTGTGGGGAAAAAAATTTTATTCTGACCGCAGAGCGGTTTGTTTTGGAAAACTTAAGTAAGAGTCCTTTTGGGGTTTAATCCTCCCGCTTATTGTTTTTCCCCTTTAAACCCTTTTTTGTTCCTTCTGTGTAGAGTTTTTGTATGCAAGCGTGTTTACTTTCCCCTTGTCTGTTCGTTTGTCTTTATGAAAAAGCTGTGATTGCCCTTCCCCTTGGTGGAAAAAA
This sequence comes from Oophaga sylvatica, assembly GCA_033576555.1. NCBI lineage: Eukaryota > Metazoa > Chordata > Amphibia > Anura > Dendrobatidae > Oophaga > Oophaga sylvatica. Next base: position 113,113,036 of record JARQOD010000010.1, on the reverse strand, counting down.
GGGTGTTCTCGGGGCTGGATTACGTTCGGGGGTCTACAGAGAAGGGTTAGGCGGGGGGCCGGGGCCTCTGTACCATGAAAGTACCTCCGGTGGGGAAAATAGTCAGGCCCCAGTTTAGGGTCGATAGCCCCGGGGCCCCCCTTACCGAAAGGGTGTTTTCACGACCATACTAAAGATTCTCCCCAGCCCATGGATCCAGTCCCATTTAGCTCAGCAGTTTCAGAGTTTGTCCTGGAGCTGGGCTTTTTTTCCAGGTTTTGTACCCCGGGGAAAAACCGATTGAACCTAAGTGGCTCCCCCGGAAGGTTTATGGTGGGGGGACAATTTTTTACTTTCCGGGGGCATGTAAATTGTATTTTGGCTGCGGCCCCCGTGTCGGGGAGTGGGATCAGAGGGTGGGAATTGTCATCTCGCTTTTTAAGGGGACCCCCCAAACCCGGGGTTTCTCTCCCCCCCGGGTCCCCGGTCTCAGTCGTGGACCGATTTTTTTTAGCCTGGGTTTTGGATATGATGACCGGATCGGGTCTCCCCGTGAAAGAATTACGTGGGGGCAGCAGGGAGATCGTCCCGGGGGGGAATTTTTTTCGGTTCTAGGTGGGCCCCCGGGTACTCGTGGAAAAATTTTGACCGGCTCGAGCCAGTTTTCAGGTTTTTGACAATTAAAAATGTGTTGGTCAGTATGTCCTCCCCCGTCATGGAGGCGCTATGGCTCTTGCAATTCGCTTGGATGCGGCTTCGGGGGGGGTGGGGGTAAAATCCCCCCCCGTGATGATCCCCCCTTCTAAAGCCCTAATTTGAGGTTCCCCGGGGTTTTTCGGGAAACCCCATGCGTTGGGGGCATCTTTCCCCAGGGGGGGACGCGGGGGCCGAAAAAAACAGAAGGTGTTTTTCTGGGGGAGAAAGGGACATTTTATTGAGGGGTGTCCATCCGTACTGTCTGAGCAAGAACCCCCCCGGGAAAAAAATATTAATCCGGTTGTGTGGTGGACGACAATTGGGGTATGTATTTCGTCCCCAAGTCCGTCTAGTTTCTGTACGGGGGGGTGGGGGTTTTCCCCAAAAACTAAAGGGTTTTTCTGTTCTTTGGATGGGGGGGCCGGGAAAATCTGGTGGACGCTGGGTTTTCCCCCGTTCAAGGTAGAACTGGTGTCTAGCCAAACTATCCCATATTCTCTATCGACACGGGCCCCCGGTCAAGGGGCTTTTTGCAAGCGTAATAACTTGACCTTCGAGGGGGGGGGAAACTAAAAAAAACTTTTGTCTGTTTGTGTTGGAGGGTTTCCCTCCTTTGTGTTGGGTTTTCCCTTTGGGTTTAAACTAAAAAAAAACCCGTTATTAATTGGCAAACCGAGAGTAAGCCGTGGGGTGATTTGAAATAAAAATGCATGACCCGGGGGTTGGTGCGGTGCCCCCAGAACCTTCCCCCTTTTTGGTGGACTTGGGATGTCTTTTAGAGGAGGGGTGTCAAAAATTTACCCCTCATCGCGGGTTACTTTTCTTTTAAAATGCTCCTGGGCTAAATTACCTAAATATGGTTGTAAACCTTTTGGTCCTGAGAGGCAGGTTGAAGGGGATTTATTTTTAAAAAGTTGGCAAAAGGGCTTTAGCCTTCATCCCCCAGGGGCCCGGGGGGGGTTTTCTTTGGAAGAAAAAAGATGGGGCCTACGCCTTGTTGGGGATTTCCGTGGCTTTATCGGTTGGGCCCCGAGATCCAATCGCCCCATTATTCCAGTCTCTTCAATAGTTTTGGGGGCCAAATGGTTCTCTAATTGGATTCGGGGGCGTATATCTGTTTGGGGGATGAAGGAGGAGATGTTTTAAAGACGGCGTTTAAAACCGGGGGACATTATAAGAACCTTGTCTCCTTTTTGGGTCTGATATGCCCCAGCGGTGTTTCAACTTTTTTAATGACATCTTTGCCATGGGGACTTTTGTTGCATTTTTGGATAAAATTTAAAAATTTACCCCCGTTTGTGTCTTCAGGGCTGTGAGAGGGGTTTTTGCGATCTTGCGAGAAAAATAAATTGTCGCCAAATGGGAGAAGTGTGTTTGCCGTACGGAAAAACTTCAGTTTTTTGGGTTTCCCGGGGTGTCATTCCAGTTTCCGTATGGACCGGGGAAAAGTGGGGGCAGTGTTGAGTGGGATTGCCAGAGGTCTTAAGGCACTGCAGCGTTTCCGGGGGTTTGCTAATTACCCCCGGAAAAATTTTATTTTTAATTTTTTGTCCATTGTTAAACCTCTTATGAATGACAAGAAAAGGGACGGATTTTTCAAGGTGGTCTGTAAGGCTTTTCAAGATTTTCTCCTTAAAAATTTTTTGCTTCGGCCCTGTACTCATTCAAGGATGGTCCACCCCTTCATTGTGGGGTGGATGCGTCTGACGGGGGGGGGGGGTGGGATTATTCAGGTCCGTCCCCTGGTAAATGGATCCGGCGCTTTTTCTCTAAAAAATTGTCGTCCGTAAAGGAATTATGTTTTCGGTAATAGGGAAATCTTGGCCATTAAATTGGTTTTTAAGAGTGGGGTTTTTTTTTTGGGGGGGAGTCCCCCGGTCACCGTCATTATGATCAAAAAACCTACTGTATTTAGAGTCTGAAAAATCAAAAACCCGAAAGCTAGATGGTCTTTTTTTTTTTCCAGGTTTAATTTTGTCGTACATATCGTTGGGTCAAAAAATGAAAGGTGTCCTTTCTGCATTTCCCGGGGGGGGGAAGAGGATGACCCCCGGTTCCCCTTTCCCTTAAAGGGGGGGTAGGGGTGTGGGTTTGCTCTGAACTGAGGGGAAATTTTGGGGTCGGGGGACCCCCCTGTAGGACCCCAGGGAAACTATTTTTCCCGATCATTTTAAGAAAAAGGTTATCGGGACATCATAATTCTGTTTTTGGGGCCCCCAGGGAGCAAAGCAACTGTTGATTCCTTTCACCCGGTTTTGGGGCCCCAAATTAAAAAAGGAGGTGGTAACTTTTGTCCCCCTGTGGGGTTTGTGACACTTAAGACCCCCCCCAAAACCCTCCGTTGGGGCCCCTTCTTTAAAATCCCGGAGCGTCCAGGCCATTGTCTTGGGGTTCTTACGGACCTACCCCCCCTTCAGGTTTAAAAGTCATATAGTTGTAGTTGACAGGTTCATAAGATGGCCATTTTATTGCTCTTCCCCCTCTTCCTAATGCTAGATCTGGCGCAATGTTCTTGGGGAGATTGTGAGATTCCGGGTTGCCTTCGAGGGGGGTCGGATGGGGGTCTCAGCTTGTGTCCAATTTTTTGGGAGCATTTTTTTCACGGCGGGGGGGGCAATTGTCATTTTTTTTTTTTCTCCGCAGACCCCAAGGTCAGACAGAAATCTGAACAGAGCTTGGAGACTACTCCGGTGTTTTTTCGGAAAACCAAGAGGATGGTCTTTTTTCTTCCTCTGGCAGAGTTCGCTCTTAAAATAGGCGGGCGAGTCCCCCGGTAAGCCCGTTTTTGGGGCATATGGTTTTTTCCCCCCCCTTTTTTTTAAATTTCAAGGGGGGGGGGTTTTCGGGGGTTCCTGAGGGGGGAAGATTTTGTCATCCCTTTTTTGTGTGGGAGGAGTGCAATAATTTGAGTATAGGGGGAAAAGATACAAATTTTGGTGATAGGGGAGAGTGTTGGGCGGACCAAGGTAAAACGATTGGTTGGTTGTCTCCCAAAAAAAATTAAAAATTAAAGGTTCCTCCGGAAAAAATCGGTCCCTTTTTATGGGGTACGGATCAGTTCAATAATTAATCCGGTGGCTTCCGTCTTGACCCCCCCCTAGTTTAAAAACCCCAAAGGTTCCCCAAAATCGTTGCTTAAGGGGTACGTGGGAGTTTACCGTCCCCTTACCTCCCCCTCCAGTGGTGGTCAATGGTAACTGGAGTTTCAGGTGTAAAAGATCATTGACCCCGTCTGTGGGGGCCCTTCAATACTTGGTTCATTGGAAGGGGTTGGTCCTGGGAGGGCGTGGGTTCCGCGTTGATATTCGCGCCCCCATTGGTTCGGGCCTTCCACAAACTCCCCCCGAAGCCCCGGCCCCCGAGGGTCCGGAGGCCCCTGTGAAGAGGGGGTCTGTCAGGGGTGTATCGCCCAAAATGTCGAAAATTTACTTTTTGACTTCTCGCGTGATTTTTTGGGTGTATGTGTCTGTTTGGAGTGAGGAGTTATTCTACGTTCTTGTGCTTGATTTCCCCGCCTGCCCGGTGCTGTTTTTTGGGCACTAATTGTTCCTTTTTTACCTGCCGTTCTGTTTGGGTTGTGGGTTTTTAAAAATTCATCTGCCGGAGCGGATCGTTTTGAGAAGATTAAGTAAGAGTGCCGTTGTGGTTAATCCTCTCCCTTTTTTGTTTTTTCCTTAACCTTTTTTTTTCCCCTTTGGTAAAAATTTTTGTAGCAAGGCAGTGTTTATTTTCCCCCTTTTGCCTTTTTTCTTATATGTTAAAAAGCTGTGATTCCCCCTTACTTTTGGGAAAAACAGGGTCGTTCTCAGGATGGATTACAGTGGTCGGGATCTACAGGAGACAGGGTTAGGCTGGCGGCCTGGACCTGTACCATTAACAGTCCCCGGGGAGGGGATAGTCAGGCCCCCGTTTGGGTCAGATGACCCCGGCCACCCTACCCTGAGAAGGTGACATTTTTTTTATGCTGGGAGGGGAAGGGAAGCTCAGCTTACAAAGCTGTAAATGTAGTAGTGTCTTCAACCTCCCCCCTTAGAGGGGCTACGGAGGCTCCCCTCTCGGTAATCCGCATCCCCCCTCAGCGGGTTGCCGGGGTTGTGACAACCCATGGCTTCCCTTGTTTCGCTGCCTTTCTTGTGTTGTCGGCAAAATCTTAGTTAGGGCAAGGCCCCGGGGTAGCAACCTCCATTGGTTCCGGACACGTGTGCACCAGTCGGGGTTGTGGTGGTGACCTTAAGGGGCCCCCCTTCAGGTGGGCTGAAACGTTGCAGTGCCCGACCATGGCCGGCACCCCTTCTGAGGGGGGATTTCCCCATTCCCTTGGAAAGTTTCCGGTCGGTACAACCGGGGTCCCCCGGGTTTCCCCCAAAGAAAACCGGCCCCTGGTAAGCACAGGGCCAAATTCGGGGGCGTCGTCTGCCCCAGGAAGGCCCCCGCTGCTGTCGACGGCTTTCAACAGGGGGGAGCTGAAAGGGCTTTTCAAAGCTCGGAAAGCCGCCTCAACCCATCTGCCCCGCTGACTGTTTGGGGTAGACCCCCTTGGTGGGGCCGTAAAAAGGGTTTTTTTTAATGGGCTATAGTTCGGTACGAAACCCTATAGTACCCCGCAGTCCCGGAAGGACTTCCCCGTTTTTTTGGCCGGGGGGGGGGCCGGCAGATCGCGTCCCTTTTCGGGTTTGGATAAGGAAACCCCCCCCCCCCCGGTTTCCCCCCGGTGGGGACCCCTCATGCCCATCTGGCATTTTCCCGGCTTGTTGGTCAACCGTCTGGTGAATTGTGGAGATGTGAAGGTGTTCCCCAGGTGGAAATGAAGACGGAATGTCGTCCAGGTACGCCCAGCGTACTCCTCCGCTGAAGCAGGTGGTTGCCATCGCTGGAAAGTGGCGGGGATTCTTCATCCCCAAAGGGATGCCCCTGGATGTAAGCCCCAAAAAGGGGGGGTAAAGGCGGATTTCTCCGGCCCCCAGGGCTCGGGGGGAATTCCATATCCGGTTAAAAACCATGATGGATATGTATTGGCATTCGAAAAAGTCCGCGACCCCCCCTGGTGGCTTGGGTGCGCATCAGATTTTGTGATGGGTTGAGCCCCCGTATCCCGCAAAACCGGGTGGTCCGTCCTTTTTTGGCACGAGAATACAGGTGGGCCCACGCATTTTGGGGGCGGGGATCCCCCCCAGCTGAAAAATTCTGGATTCGGGCAAATTGCTGCACCTCCTCAGAGATCCGTAGGTGTGCGTAACGGGGCGTGATCCCGGTTTTTCCCCCTCAGGATGCCCCAAATTGGTCCTTGGGTCGTTAGTGAACACGGCCCCCAAAAGGTTCAGGTGGTCAGCAAAAAGCACGCTGGGAGGCGGGTTAGCGAGGGGTTTACCTCCATGTCCTCAATGGCCCATTGGCCTGGGCTTGGGCCGCATGTCCAGGAGGGGTCCTCCTCCCCGTCCTGGGCAGGTTGAGACCGGGGAGGAGCGGTTCACGTTCATGATGGGCCTTTTTCTGTTGCATGAACCCCTTCCCTACCCGGTGTGGAAAACTGCCACGTAGGTGAGGGGTTTTTAGCCGTTGGTGCCGAGTAGGGGCCCCTTCCCAGGCGCTGAACTTTTCTTGGTCGGGTACCAGCACCCACACCTTTGACCCACTGGTGGGTTTCCGCTCCGGGGTTCTGGTCGTCCAGTGTTTTGGTCCCCCCGAGCCTGGTCATTTTTGTCATGCACCAACGTGTCGGGGTTATCTTGTCGCGGGAAGCGCATGAATAACCCCCGATGGAACTTCTGTGGGGTTTGGCCTTTCCCGGATTCTCTTATAAAACCCGGGGGGTCCCGGACTGCCTCCCCAAAAGGAGCTCAAAGGGGGAAAACCCGTCGGGGCCAGCGGGATTCTTGTAGGCAAACAGCAGGTGTGGGAGGTACCGCTCCCAACGGCCCCTGGGTCTCAACCAGCATGCGGGCATCTGTTTGAGGGTAACTTTAAAAGCGTTCACACAAACTTGGTCTGGGGGTTTTTTTGCACTCGATCCATACGCGTCACCTGCATTTTGTGCGAGAGCCTTCTTAGGCGAGACTTAAAATTTTTGGGTCCCTCGATGGTTTTAAGCACCCCCCTGGGAAATCCTCCCGTGAAAAGATGGTCACCAGTGCATCCCCCCCTTATCGCCTTAGTTGAGGTCGAGCTACGCCTCCGGGCCCCGGGGTAGGTGTCTACCACGAAAGGGGTGTTTTTTTCCAGAGGGCTGGGGGGCCAGCGGGCTCAAAATGTCCACGCGATCCTCTGAAGGCCCCTTTGATGGCAAGGGATCAGGGGGCCTTAAGAGGGGCCCCCGCCTTCCCCCTCTTTGACAGGGGATACAGGAGCGCAGTTTTGTACATCTGCCCCCCTCTTGGGCCAATGAAGTGTTGAGACACCGTCCTTTTTTTGCTGACCCCAAGTGCCCCGAAGTGGAATTCATGGGCAATCTAAACAACTCCCTCGGAAGGTGCGGGACGACCAGCTGTTTTTCCCCAAACCCCCTTTTGGGAAAATTTCCGGGTACGTCTCCCGGTACAACCTTCTTTTCCCCCCCAACCCCCCTTTTTTTGGTCACGGGGTGGGCGTCTCGGCGAGGTCCCTCAAGTTCTCCGGTGCTCTGGTGCAGGCGGCTGGAACTCTGGTGGGGCACCCAGAAGTGAGTCAGGGTTCTTTTCCCACTGGGACCCTTGGGCGGCTCTGGGTCCACCTCTGGTTCAGTCTCTCCTTTTGGGGGGGGCCCCCGTTTTGGAGGGGGACCTGCGACCCCGGGACTTGCTGGGGTGCAGCACCCTTTATGAGTCTCCCCGGGGTTTCTTAGACCCATCAGCCTGGTGTAGGGGGTCTACCCCCCCCCACCCCAAAAATTGGAGCAGGGGCTACTTATGGGCCTTTTTCCTTTCGTGGCACTGGTCGTGTCATGGCGTCACCTTCCCCCGGTCCCATGCCATCCCCATTTCCCTTTTAGCACTGTGCTTGCTCGCTAGGGGTTCCTCGCAGTCTCACTCCCCCGGGACGGGGCTGAAGCTCCTGTACCTGTGGACACATCTACCATTCAGGGAAAGGGTTAAAAAGGGTTTGATATCACGATAATTACTATAACGCTTCTAGGGAAAAAAAAGGGTTTTCGTTGCTTATCACTTTTCAAGCCCCTTTGGGGGTTTAAAACAAATTAGTTTTCCTATCATCAACTTCAAATCATGGTTTTAAGTTATTATTCGATTGGGGGAAAGGGTCAGGGACATAGTACGGGGACAATCCTCCCAGACCGTCCCAATAAAACATCGTGGGGGTTTTCGGCACCCCCCTTCCTTACCCTGCTCCGGCACCCAGTCAATGAAAACCCGGGTATCGGCAAAGGGGTGTGGGGGCCCCAACCCCCGGTGACAGTTAGGGTTTTCCCCCCGGTCAACTCTTCGGGGCCGCCGTTCGGGGCGGAGAGGGTTCGTTCAGCCCCGGTTCCTTGAGGCCTGTGAAGAGGGCCCAGCGGAGGGCTGCACGTTGTCATCAACCCCCTCCCCACCACCCCCCAAAGAACAGAGGCGTTGGCCGAGGCCTTTGGTGGGGGGTTCTTCTGCCTCTCCGGACAGGGGCGTGATGTATCCAGTCCTTTTACAGGAGAAACACTGGCGGGGGTCTGTGTGGCCTGGCGCTGGGGAAAAGGGGTAGTGCCTCCGAGGGGGGATGGCGGGGCACTGGGGTGGTTGCAGGGTTCCCCCCCCCCCCCCGGGCGGGTGGGGCTCCGACCCGGTTTCCGGTTGGCCTATAGCTGCGGGCCCCTGCTGTTCGATGCGTCCTCCCGGGTTTCCCGGGCCAGGAAAAAAATGTGGACTTCAGTGGGCACAGATGCAAAAATGGTTTTGATATCAGGCCCCCCAGGTTCTCAAAGGTGTCAATACAGCCCCTGGATCCACGGTTTTAAAATGGCCCCCAGTCCTTGCACCACACTATAACTGTGTGGGGCCCCCGTTGGAGGTTCCCAAATTTCTTTGGTATACCTAGGGGTTAGCTGGTACTGGGATGGGGGCCCGCTTGGGGCCTGATGTTGTCATCTTGATCCCGGGGGAGTGAAGCAACGCCTCCAGAGCTTTGCCTTTAGCCGGGAGTCAAGTACCTGGCCATTGGTTGTCAGGACCGTTACTGTCGCGACTTTCTCAAAGGCCCCCAGAAAAAAGTCCAAGTTCCCTCCTTTTCCATCACGGGGGGAAATGCTCGGGGGCTTGGGACTCTGAGCGTGCTGGGCACATGTTGGGTGTGGAGGGTTGCCCCCTTTTGGCAGCTCCGTTCATGGCTCTGAGCTTCCGCTCGGCTCTCTCAGCCTCCCCTGGCTTGGGCCCCCGGGTCTTCAGCCTCTCTGGGGGGTTTTCCTCCTGCGGGGTCGTGGATCAGCTCCAGGCGCCCCCCACGGTCGTCGGTTTTGGGGTGCCCCCAGGGCGCTGGGTAAGGGTCCAACCGCCCTGGGTGTAATCATGCGGGTTTGGGCCCTGTGCAGCACCCCTTGGCTGGGGCCGGCTCTGCACCCCCCGCTTAGGGTGGTCCCTGCCTCAGGGCCCCGGATCACTTTTGGCCCTTTGGGTTTTAGCCCGGGGACAATCTCCCTCACTCGCACATGGCAAGAAGAGCTTCCTTTTATTCCATTTACCAGTTTCCCCTCGTGCCTGGTTTTCCCAAATAAAAGATAGGATGAAAAACCAAAAAAAAGGGGGGGGTAACCGCAAGTACACCAATTGTCTCAGGACTAAAAACACTGGTCTGTTTCCAAAACTTTTTGGGGGGGCCTGAAGAACCGTGCAGTTTTTTGGGGGGAAGATTCTCAGAACGATTAATCTTTATCCCACCCCCCGCCCCCCCAGTGCGAAACGTGCACACTGTCCCCCAAACCGGTAGCCCGGGGATCAGGTTGTGATCCCCCCGGCCCCAAATGTGTTTAAAAAGCGCCACACCGACGGTGTCCCGTCTGACCCAGTAAAAAAAGGGTTTTTAATTTCCACTTCCCTTAGGAACTTGCAGCTCTCTGGCCCCCCCCTTTCCCTCAGGCAGTCGGGAACTGCCCCCAGGTTTAGTCGCAGAGGGTCACTTGGGTGTGTGCGGGGGTTTTGGGGGACGCTGCAGTGGGGGGAATTTAATTCTCGGGCCACAGCCGGGCTACATTTAAAACCCGCTCGTCACTGCCAACGCCACCCCTAGGTCAACACTTTACACCCCTTTTTTAAGCGCCCCAGTAGGTTTACTTGGCATTTATCGAGGGCCCCTAGCCCAAAAAAAGTGCGTATTTTTAGGCAGTGAAAATTGTTATGAGAAAGGGAAACTAATAAAATTTTATAGGTTTTTCCTTTAAAAAGCAGGCGTGTTATAGTTTAAAAAAACGGTAAAAAGCTGGACAATATCGTTTTGTACAAAATGGTTACAGAAAAAAAAGGGGTTAAATAAAAAGATAATTTTTATTCCCCAGATCATATAGGCAAGCCATGCGGTGGGGGAGGGGGACAATCACAATCATAAAGAGGCTATGTTGGTGTCCGGGCAGTCTGAGCAAAATCCGGGGCCCCTCCCTTTTAAAACCCCGTGGGTGACATCAAAAAACGGGGTGGATTTCCCCGGGTCCTCCTCTGCTTTTTAAATGGTGATCTTAGTTAGAAAACAATAACATCATAATTTTTGGTGGGTCTCTTCGCGATGACGATACCTTGTACTCCCCCAAGTGTTGGGGTTTAAAATCTAAACGCAGAGTGCCGGGGGGGATCGGCAAGCAGAAATTTTGTTTCTTGGGTTTTGGAGTTAGGGTTCCCCAGTCAGGGGGAAGATGCCTGGGCGGGGTTCAAACAGGGACTTTCGTGTTTCTGACGAACCTCCCCCCCTGTTTACCAAAAAGGGGTGAATCCTATAAGGCTGCTGGGGGGGAAAAAAACACTGGCAGCAATGGGGACCCCTGGGTTTTGGGGGGGAAACCCAGCATGGTAGCTCAGGTTACACTGGCCTTACTATGGGGAGGGGGAAGGGAGCTCAGTATCAAAGTGCTAAAATTAGAGCATCCAATGATCGTCTCCTAGGCCCCCCCCCCGCAATAATGCCCATGTCTGCAATCCGGCCCACATCCAATCCTTCCCCCTTTTGTCCCCAAACCCCCCCCTTCCCAATCCTGCCCCATCGTTTCCAACATGCCCTGTGTCGCAATCATGACCCCCGGCTGCATCCCCCCCCCCATCTGTCTCCAAACATGCCCCATCTGTTGCAATTTTGCCCGTTGTCTGCAACCGCCCTCTGTCTGCAAAAGCCCCTGGCTGCAATATGCCCTGACTCCAATCCTGCCCCCCCTGTCTCCTCCTGCCCCACGTCTCCCTTTTCCCCCGGTTGCAATCATGTCCTCTGTGTCTGCAATCTGCCCCCCTATCTGCAATCTGCCCTTGTCGCAATCATGCCCCATGATCTCCAAAATTTGCCCC
>JARQOD010000010.1:112952215-113101822 GCA_033576555.1 Oophaga sylvatica | reverse complement strand
AAACCCTCTGATTGAGACTGAGGATGAATGTTTGGATCATCTTGATGCTTTCATTTCAGCCATGGGGCAGGTGTTTGATGACCCCAATCGAGGTGCAACAGCTGAAGCAGCCATGTTAACTTTGCGCCAAGGTAAGCACTCGGTAGCCGAATATGCCTTGGATTTCAGGAGATGGGCCCTTGATACCACCTGGGACAGTTCCGCCAAAAAATCTATTTTTCGAAAGGGGTTGTCTCCACTAATTAAGGATGAACTTGCTCGTGCCGACCCTCCCACTGCGTTAGGTGACTTTATTAACTTCTGCATCCGTATTGATGCTCGCCTGACTGAACGCAGGCAAGAGAGATGGTTCGAAAGCAATCGCACTAACCTTTTCCTACCTTCCTCCCCAGCTAAGGAACCTTTGAGTAGGATCACATGGGAACCTGAACCTGACCCCATGCAGGTAGACTATTTACAAAGACGGGTTAGTGATGCACGCAAGGAACATCGTTTTAAGGAAAATCTATGTTTCTATTGTGGTAAGTCAGGGCACTTCATTATAAACTGCCCCAGCCGTTCTCGTAAGACTACTGCAGCACTCATTCACTGTGAGTGTTGCGAGAGGAGATCTGTCAGGTCCGAGCCTCAGGCTCCAGAGAGATCTGCAGCAACAGATCTTGATTTCTCGGACTTAAACTCCGTTACTTCTGAGGACATGACTGTGTAAACGCTGCAATTTTTCAAGTTTCCTCAGCGGTGTCCCAGCTGAGTTGTAGGAAAAACAATTCTCATTGCTTCCTTTCCATCAAACTCTGGGTTAACTCAGTCTGGGTGTCTAGCTCTGCTATGATCGACTCAGGGGCAAGTGGGAATTTTATGGATGTCTCCTTTGCTCTGAAACAGGGGATACGTTCAGTGAAGAAGGCTACTCCAGTACAGATGGAAACTGTGGATGGCTCCCTGCTGACTTCTGGACCAGTGGATCAGGAAACAGAGCCTTTAAGGGTCCTTATGGGTAAAGATCATCAAGAGAAACTGTCCTTTATGCTTATCTCTTCTCCCCACTTTCCCATTATTCTAGGGCTACCATGGCTGCAGGCTCAGAACCCTACCATTAACTGGGAGACCAAGGAATTACACTTTCCAGAGAAACAGATGAGTCCAGAAGTTTCAGCTTGCTCTGTTCCTACAGGAACCATGTCAGTCCCTGAACTACCAGCTGTATACCAGGACTATGTGGATTTATGTGACAAGAAGAACGCTGACCAGCTTCCCCCTCACCGTCCATATGATTGTCCAATTGAATTATTGCCTGGAGCAGAGATACCTTTTGGTAAGATCTACCCCCTGGCGGGGCCTGAGCTAAAGGCTTTAAAGGATTACATAGACGAAAATCTAGCCAAGGGCTTCATACGCCCCTCTTCATCTCCTGCAGGTGCACCCATCTTCTTTGTGAAGAAGAAAGATGGATCTCTGAGACCCTGCGTAGACTATAGGGAACTCAATAAGGTTACTATTAGAAACCGTTATCCATTGCCTTTAATCCCTGAGTTATTGGAGAGAGTGCGGCATGCCAAAATTTTCTCTAAATTGGATCTCCGTGGGGCCTATAACTTGGTCCGTATTAGACCTGGGGATGAATGGAAGACTGCATTCAGGTCACGCTATGGACACTTTGAATATCTAGTTATGCCTTTTGGTCTGAGTACCGCCCCAGCCACTTTCCAACACTTGGTGAATGACATCTTCAGGGATCTCCTAGATACATTCGTGGTGATTTATTTGGATGATATTCTAATTTTTTCTAACTCCACAGAGGAACATCATGGACATGTGAGAATGGTCTTGGAACGTCTAAGACAAAACCATCTTTACATCAAACTTGAAAAGTGTGAATTCCATAGGACCGAAATTCAATTTCTGGGGTATGTACTGTCTACACAAGGAATTAGTATGGATGGAAGTAAGACCCAAGCCATCAAGGATTGGCCAAGTCCTAGAAATGTGAAGGAGGTGCAGCGCTTCATCGGGTTTGCCAATTTCTATAGACGTTTCATTAGGAATTTCTCTGAGGTAGTGTCACCTATCACCCAACTTACCCGGAAAGAGTCTAGGTTCTCCTGGACTCCCCAAGCCCAGGAAGCATTTTCTCGTCTAAAAGATAAATTTACCACCGCACCTATCTTGGTACATCCCAACCCCGAACTTGCCTTCATAATAGAGGTGGATGCTTCAGATTGTGCCGTTGGAGCTATACTCTCTCAGAGAACAGGTGAGAAGAATGTCTTGCATCCCTGTGCCTTCTTTTCCCAGCAGTTGTCTTCGGCTGAGAGGAACTACGATGTGGGCATTATTGCCGCCTTCAAAGAATGGAGACACCTTCTTCAGGGACTGCACAGCAAATAGTCGTCCTGACAGACCATCGTAACCTTGAATTTATCAGGTCGGCTAAGTGCCTGACTCCTCGCCAGGCTCGCTGGAATCTTTTCTTAAACCAATTTAATTTTGTCATTTCTTATAGACCAGGATCGCGCAATGGAAAGGCTGATGCACTCTCTAGGATTCATTCAGCAGAGACCCGTCCACTTGCTCCTCCTAAGACTATTCTTCCTGACTCTAGATTCCTGGGTGTGATTTATAATCAAGACCTACTTAAGGACATCAAGGAAGCATACCATGCGGATTCCTTGTTGGCACAACCCCCAAGGGACGTAAGTCTTGTCTTTAAGAATGGTGTGTGGATTCTGGGAACGTCTGTATATTCCTGAAACAGTCAGATTGAGAGTATTGCAACTCATTCACGATTCCAAGATAGCTGGGCATAGAGGAATTCTAAAGACACAGGAATTTCTTTCTCGTTTCTTTTGGTGGCCCACTTGCAGGAAGGATGTTTTAAACTATGTCACTTCATGTGAAGTCTGTGCAAGATGCAAAACACCTCCTCCTCACCAACTGGTCTGTTGCAACCCCTTCCCACCCCGTCCCGCCCGTGGGGATCCATTTCTATGGACTTCATTGTGGAGTTACCAACCTCTCAAGGGAAAAACACCATTCTAGTGGTGGTTGATCGTTTAACATAGACAGCTCATTTTATCCCTTGTGTCGGCTTACCCACTGCAAAACAGACATCAGATTTGATGATTAAAGATGTGTTTCGCTTACATGGAGTACCGGATGAGGTCATTTCGGATCGAGGGGTGCAATTCACTTCAAGGTTTTGGCAAAATTTCTGTGCAGCATTGGACATTAAAGTAAACCTTTCTTCTGCTTTTCATCCCCAGACTAATGGACAGACCGAACGAACCAATCAAACTCTGGAGCAGTATCTCCGCTGCTTTATCTGCCACCTACAGTATGATTGGGTGGATCTACTTCCATTGGCTGAGTTCTCTTATAACAACTCTCAGAGCGCCTCCACTAAGCAGTCTCCTTTTTACTCCAATCTAGGTTATCATCCTAACATTCTTCCACGATTTCCCATAGAAATGCCTTTACCAGCAGTGGCCGAAAGAATCACGTCTTTACAGAAGAATATGGATCTTCTAAAGGAAAATCTAGAATTGGTTCAGGAAAGGTACAAGAAAGCAGCAGATAAATTTCGTAAACCTGCACCAGCTTTCAAGGTAGGAGACCTGGTCTGGCTGTCAACCAGAAATCTTAAGTTAAGGATTCCATCGTCTAAGTTGGGACATAAGTACATTGGACCCTATAAAATCAGTAAAATTATAAGTGCCGTTGCTTGTCGTCTTCAATTGCCTAGAACTATGAGAATCCACCGTCTTTCATGTATCCCTACTAAAGGCTGCAACACCCAATACGTTTCCTGGACGTTCTTCTCCTTGCCCTGACCCAGTGCTGGTCGATGGTCAGGAAGAATTTGTGGTGGAAAGAATTCTAGATTCCAGGTTATACAGAAATCAGTTACAATATTTGATTAAATGGCAGGGCTACCCAGTGGAGGACAACTCATGGGAACCAGTCAATAACGTTAATGCTCCTCGTTTGCTCCGCCAGTTTCATCAGAGGTACCCAGACAAGCCTGGTCTGAGGCCATCCGGAGGTTGTCCCTAAGGGGGGAGTAATGTAAGGTTATTTGTACATGTTCTTGAAACTCAGTTTTCCGTCAGCCATTTTGCTTTCTGTCTTGCTGCAGCTATCTTGCCCTCAGTCAATATGGAGTTTTCAGCTTTCATGTTCCTGCCCTGATTCTCTCCCTCTTGCTTCTTAAGCAGCCACAGCTGAGCAATCAGTGCTTCAGAATCTAGCCTGCAGTGAACCTGTGACCTGACTCCTGGAAGCCTTGGACTATGTACTCCAGCTATTCCTACTGAGGAACTCTGAACACTTGTGGACTCTGGAACCCTGCTCTTTGAAAGATCCACGTTTGCATGGACTTACGGTAACAGAGAAGAAGATCCTGAACCTGTTGTGGAGAGTGATTGCTGAGCTTAAGTTACTCTGGCCTGCTGTGTCTCCTGCTTCTGTATCTGCAAACTGTGTGACTATTTTTGCCACTTGTATGAAGTAATACAAGACCTTCTATATCAAACCTGTGTCTCATGTATTTTCATCGCACCCAAGCACAAGACGCTATATGAACTGTACTACATACATTACACTGACCGACCTGTTTCACTCAACTCTAACAATCACGGAAATGCTCAGTACTCAAAGTACCGCGAGTAAAGCAATGCTCGGGCGAGTACCGAGCATTACTGAGTATGCTCGCTCATCACTAGTCCAGTCTCTTAAACATATAATCCTTAATACTTAGCTTAATAGCCTCAAAAGTGCATGATCTCAATCCTGATGCATTTCCTCCCTAGGCTTTCTCGGGGTTCATCAGGGGATTTCTCAGTGTAGTTAAGCCATGCTGTGATAAGCATTCCTTGCTCCAGTGGCAAAATCATCCATGGTTGGACGTCATATGTGTTCTACTGTGGATGTGTGTATTGTTCAATAATTCCAGGGGAGTGACATCACTTCCCCAGGCTAAACCATAAGTGATGATCATCCACACTGGAAAGCATATGTATTCCAGCAATAGCAGACACCGTAACTGCATCACCTAAGACATGGTATGCGGAAGTGACTTGAAGATAGGCTAGAATCCGTATGCATTCCAGCAGGCTGTTGAGCTGCATCCCATGCGACAACACCATAGAATAGCATTGACCAATGCGGAACACAATGCTCTGCCCCCTACATCATCACTTGAAGAAGTGATGACCAATAGAACACACAGTGCTGTGTAGGGGCGTGGCTATATGCTCCCACCTCTGGTTGACATGCTTTCTTTTAAGAAACTTTATTGGCCCGCCATGTTGATAAAGAACATAATGGCAATGTGCATGCAGTTTCATTCAGTATTATTGAGGTGGTTTCTCAATCACCAATACTAGGTGACTGGAATAAAAAGATCATGCAGTGTGAAACAAGAGGATCTTTTGGCTCCTAGTACATTTAACCTCCATTTGGTGTATAGGCTAAATGGCTGTGCCAAGAAAACAATCCTAGTCAGACAAATGGACTAGCATTAGCATTATTTAATTATATTAAATATTGTCTGCACTCATAAATACTTTGGGCGAAAGAGTGCGTTTCTAGAAAGGAAGTCATTATTTATTTGTTTATCTATCTCCCTTTTGCTCCTTCTTTAACCCTGTGTCTTGGGTTTTCCATGACATAGATGAGCCAGAAAACCGCAGCGGATGATTTCTCCTACTCCTGCACTGTTTATGTACACTTCGTCATCTTATTAAATGGTGTAAATTTCTTTTGGCAGTGCAGTGGTTAATCTGCTCTGTTGAAAGCTCCCGGAGCTAAGGCTCTCAGCTGTGCACTGTTAGCCACTCCCATCTCCTATATAATCTGGGCCCTGGCTAGCACTCATTGTCAGAGCAAGCTTATGCTGCATAGCTGGAAGTTGCTGTTGGTTATTGTTGGAGAAGGCGCATTGCAGGTTTATCTGTGACTGTTGCTAGGTTTTGAGTGTGTGATAATTCACTTTCTTCTCCTACTTTGATTTAACCCCATCCTCCACTTCCCGGTGCATTCCTCTGTTATATGTGTCAGTGTATTTGCATGTTTGGTATTTTTTGTTACCCTTGTTCGTATTACCTTGTTAGTCTAGTTGGTCTACTATGGTAAACTAATATTACCATCTTTCCTGGGCAGGGAAAGGGTACAGACTGAGGGCGGATTCAGGAGCTAAGGCAAGGTACGTGGCCCTGGCATTTTCACCATCAGAAGTAACCCGGGGAAAAGGGTGAGTTAGGGCACCCTGTTGTGAATATGCTGGAGGCGGTTTCTGAGCTGGGGCTCCCTCCGGTGGTTGCTGAGGGTAATGAACTGATTAATGAATGGCCTTCAGCTAGCACTGAATGGTAGGATATAAGTGGCCTGAGTTCCCAGCAGCCTTGCCGGTTATCAATTGTTCTTCTGGTCTTGCTTGAAGCACTGCTAGTTTCCTGCTCTCCTTCAGATAAGTGTTTGCTGTTTTTTTTTTCTGTTTGATTTTCTCTGCTGGTTTGCTGCCTGCAGTGGACTGCAGCCTGTCCCCTTTTGGGGGTCTGGCGCTGCAATTGTGCTCCGTTTGTGTCTGCAATTTTGCTTTGCTCTTTTGTTACTTTTAATTTGCTGAATAGCGATTTGTTACACCAGAGATCTGATTTAGGTGGAAGAGGTCGTGTGATCTCAGGTTTTTTGGCAATCAGAAGTGTTGGTATTTTTGTTAGGGTTTTTGTTGGATTGCAGTCAGAATTCTTTCCTGTACTTTTCTGTCTAGACAGATTGGGCCCCAGCGTTTGCTCATTCTATTTTCTGTCTGTGTCCATGCTTTCTTCTTGTCTAGCCGCCATTACATGTTTGGGGGCTTCCTATTTTCTTTGGGCATCTGCTCCGGGGCAGATAGCTTTCATCTTTCTGCCTTTAGGTGTAGTTATCTCTCAGGCTGTGACGAGGCGTCTAGGATCAACGTAGGAACGCTCCACGGCTACCTCTAGTTATGTGGTTAGTTCAGGTTACTGCAATCCAATAGGTTCCAGCCTCTCTGGTGTATTGCCGCTTTTGCTATTTTTTGCCATTTCTTCTCAGTTACCGAAACACAACAGTATAAAAAAAAAACAGAAAACACTTATCTGAAGGAGAGCAGGAAACTAGCAGTGCTTCAAGCAAGACCAGAAGAACATGATAACCGGCAAGGCTGCTGAGAACTCAGGCCACTTATATCCTACCATTCAGCGCCAGCTGAAGGCCATTCATTAATCAGTTCATTGCCCTCAGCAACCTCCGGAGGGAGCCCCAGCTCAGAAGCCACCTCCAGCATATTCACAACAGCACCCCTACCGTTAGCGACAGGGAAGGAGCCATTGGTCCAGGGACACCCAACAACAGAATTGTGACACCCTCCCTTCTTTCTTTGACTCAGAGTATATAGATTTATAGATTTCATCATTAGCTGTAATTTATTCAGCAATGTGTGTAGTGGTCACCTAGAGCATTTACCATCCCTTCAATGTTAGGGGTGATGATGTAGTCAGTACTAAGCCTTGTGGCCCGCATTGGTCACCGCTATTCTGTCGTGTTGTCGTATGGGATGGAGTTCAACGGCCCGCTGGAACGCATACGCGTTTTAACTGGTGATGAGCGAGCATGCTCGTTAGTGCTCAGTGCTTGCCTGAGCATCCCATTGCTCGAGATGCTCGGCGAGCTCCGAGCATTTCTGGGGTTGCTCGGCGGGAGCTTGAGTCCCTGCCCTGCATGTTTGGCTCTCTTTACAGAGCCAATAAACATGCAGGGATTATCTGCCACACACTGTAATGCCACAGCCATGTTGGTTGTGGCATTACAGTGATTGGCTGGCCGCACAGCGTCATCAGGTCTATATCAGACCTGGCACCGCCATGTGCGTGACAGTCTGCTCCGGACTTAGGCAGTGTAGGGAGAGTTGCTGCAGAGATAGGGACAAATTTGGTGGTGTATAAGTTAGTGTGGATATACCATATTGAATACACAAATTCATCTAAACCAACAGTCCTTCTGAGGATTAATTACGGTCTATATAGATATCAGTGCTAGGCAGGCAGGCAGGCAGTGTATGTGTCTTACATCATTGCATACAGCAAGAGGGTCCATTCCATTACTGTCTGCTGCTGCTGCCGATTACAGATATTTACCATATATACATAGCCCCAGGTATCAGTGGCCAGGAATAATTTTTTTGCATCTTAATCCTGCCTATTTTCTTCAAAAGCAATCCAGAGCACACTGTTTTTTTGTATTTCCATATTACAGTGTGAAAATCCAGCTATTTTAAACAGGGGTTTGGCTGTTACAGGGATCACATCTTAGTTCGCAGAAAATTCTGTAATTTCTAGGCTACTGTAAAATTTTACACCCAAAAAAGAATAAGGATGTTTTGCTACCATAAAAATATTTTTATTGAAGATTATTTAAAATTTGATATTAAAATATACATATCATATATATCATATTAAGGGGACAACTATTACAACAAAATGTGCAAACAAACAGCCTTAAACAGGGTATATAGGTATTCACAGGTATCCACAATGAGATATAGTAATAGATTAATGCTGCCTAAAATATGGTATCACACCTATGATGCAGTGCAGCAAACATATAATTATTCCCATTGCAAATCTCAAATTTGATCCCATGTAACAATCCAGCACATAATTTCAATACCTATGGGACCATATCATATATATGCATATGAGAAGTCATAGTGCATAGTGCAACTTAACAATGGATCCCTGCAAGTGCAGGTATATTCATGCCAAAATAGGCAGTGGGTAAAGATATTTAAGCATGCACTTATAACAGTGTGGAATAACAAAATCACTGCTGGCATATGTTACCCTACCTCAGTGCAGGCTGTGGCACCCCTATTAGGTATTGAAATTATGTGCTGGATTGTTACATGGGATCAAATTTGAGATTTGCAATGGGAATAATTATATGTTTGCTGCACTGCATCATAGGTGTGATACCATATTTTAGGCAGCATTAATCTATTAATATATCTCATTGTGGATACCTGTGAATACCTATATACCCTGTTTAAGGCTGTTTGTTTGCACATTTTGTTGTAATAGTTGTCCCCTTAATATGATATATATGATATGAATATTTTAATATCAAATTTTAAATAATCTTCAATAAAAATATTTTTATGGTAGCAAAACTTCCTTATTCTTTTTTTGGGTGTATCTATATTGGAAGTGCCGAATAACTAGGCGGTTAATATATATGTGATTACTGTAAAATTTTGTTGGAGTGTCTAATACAAGTTATTGACACCAGTTTCCTGAAAAAAAAATAGTGACCTACAGGCGAGCTATTTTAACCCCTCTCTGACATCTGACATACTACCCCGTCCATGTGACCCAGCACAATGAGACTATGGAAGAGATAGAAAAATATTTAGAGTTGAGAGTCCTCAGTGGTTGATACCTTTTAATGGCTAACTGAAAAGATGGTAACAAATTGCAAGCTTTCGAGACTACTCAGGTCTCTTCATCAGGCATAGACTAATACAAAATCTGAAGAATCACATATTTATACACAAAGCAGGACAGAAAAAATGCAATAGGTAAGACAAGTGACGTGAAGCAGAATAGTCATTCTGGCAGAGGACTGAGGACTCTCAACTCTAAATATTTTTCTATCTACTGGCTAACACGGTACAAAGATATACATCTTTACTGTATGGAAGAGATAGTAAGTCATGGCGATCAGCCGTGCTCACGGGGGGAGCGCGGCCAATCGCGGCCGGGTGTCAGCTGATTCTCACAGCTGACACCCCGCACTAAGTGCCAGGCGCGGTCACAGACCGCTTCTGGCACTTTAACCCCCAGAACACTGCAATAAAATAAGATGAGCTTCCGGGAGCTGGCAGAGGGCTGACAGCCACTCTGCCTTTGGATCGGAGACCCAGCGGCGTGACGTGGGGTCCCGATCGATGCCATGGAGACCTGATGCGGGACTCCAGAGCTGAGAAACTTCCTGTCATGCGCAATGCATGATCAGTAAGTCTCTCAGGTCAGTGTGCACTACATGCAGCACTGACAGCTTCTATAGCATGCAGATGCTGCTTCATCTCCACGCTATAGAAGCGATCACCCTGCAGAAAAAGTTCCATAATGGAACAAAGTGTAAAAGTTAGAATAAAGTAAAAAAAAAGTAAAATAATTGTAGAAATATTTTTTTAAAAAATAATAAAAAAAATCAATATTTATTATATCACTAAATAAATATTTGAATGAAAAAAAAATCTAAACAATAAAAGTACACATATTTGGTATCGCCGCGTCCGTAATGGTCAGACCTATAAAACTGTGTTGCTAGTTAACTCCTTTAGTGAACACCATAAAAAACAAGGCAAAAAACAATGCTTTATCATCATACCACCGAGCAAAAAGTGGAATAACACGCGATCAATAAGACTGACATAAATAAACATGGTACCGCTGAAAATGTCTTGTCCAGCAAAAAACGTTCTAAAAATGTTATAGCTGTCAGAATAAAGTGATGCAAAAACAATTATTTTTTCTATTAAATAGTTTTTATTATATAAAAGCACCAAAGCATAAAAAAATGATATAAATGAGGTTTCACTGCAATCGTACTGAACCGAAGAATAAAACTGCCTTATCAATTTCACCACACGCAGAACGGTGTAAACGCCTTCCCCCAAAAGAAATTCATGAATTGCTGGTTTTTGCTCATTCTGTCTCCCAATAATCTGAATAGAAAATTATGAAAAAATTTCATGTGCCCGAAAATGGTACCAATAAAAACATCAACTCTTTACGCATCTCACATTACTCTGTGGGCATCATATGGAAAAATTATAGCTCTCAAAATGTGGTGGTTATTTTTTGCAATAAAAAGCGTCTTTTAGTGGTTGACAGGTGCCAAACATAAAAACCCGCTGTAACGCCTCTTTCACACGCCCTGATATTTCTGGTACTGGAGATGTCAGTGTCTGTGTGTGTAATACTTGTATGTATGTGCCGCATCAGTACCACACGGACAGGTGCCAGGGAAGAAGCGTTACAGTAAGCGCTGTTCCTCGGCGTCGGGTGCTGAACACGGCTCTCATCATTCTCCCCTGTTCTGCCGACAATCGGCGCAAGCAGGGGAGAATGATGAGAGTTACATTTAACCCCTTAACGACCGCCAATACGCCTTTACACGGCGGCAGTGAAGGGTACTTAAACCACAGCGTCGCTTTTTAATGGCGCTGAGGTTTAAGGTTATAGCTCCCCCCAGCGTCAGAATTTCTCTGGGATCTCAGCTGCCGGGGGTAGCCGAGACCCCAGAGAACATGATTCATGTCGGTTTTTACCAACCCCAGTGGTGTGATCGCTGTTATTAATGGTATAACGACGACCGCAAGAAAATAGATTTTCCATTTAATTTCTCTTTCCTCTGATATGATCGCACAACAGAGGAGAGAGAAAAAGGGTCCCCCGATCACCCTCCAGGTACCTCCTTTGACCCTGCAGGCCCCCCTGAAGTCCCCCGGGGCTGCCAGCTTCTTCTTCTGGGAGAAAATAGTGGGCGTATGCGCAGTGCGCCTGTTGAGATTTTTTCCTATTGGTTCATTTTGATCAGTGTGATAGACCCTATCACAGTGATCAAAATAAAAAAAATAGTAAATCAAACCCCCCTTTATCAACCCCTTAGTTAGGGAAAAATAATAAAATAAAAAAAAGCATTTATTTCAATTTTTCCATTAGGGTTAGAGTTGGGCTAAAGTGAGTTGGGCTAAATTTAGGGTTAGGGTTGGGCTAAAGTGAGGGTTAGGGTTGGGGCTAAAGTTAGGGTTAGGGTTGAGGCTAAAGTTACGGTTAGGGTTGGGGCTAAAGTTAGGGTTAGGGTTGGGGTAAAGATACGGTTAGGGTTGGGGCTAAAGTTAGGGTTAGGGTTGGGGTAAAGATACGGTTAGGGTTGGGGCTAGAGTTGGGCGAGCTACAAGGCATGGCTGGGCTCACTTTTGTACCACATCTTCGGCCACGCCAGACGGTTTTTGTTCTGTAGCCATTAGTGCTAACCATTAACAAACATTGTCCTGGTCATTACGAGTCCAGTGACCTAATCGTCCATAAGTATGCTCAAAAGTTCTTACAGTAGTCTCTGTAGGCACAAATGCTTATTAGTTGCATTTATAACCATTTTTAACTTATTTACATCAGCATTAAACTAATATTTTAGTCCTTAGACCTGGCTGGGATCTGACCTCTAGTACTACGGGTAGATCTACGCAGTACAGGTGTCTGTAGTGATCTAGCCCGATCTAGTGTGCTTGTTGGTAAGCTGGGCATAGTGAACCAGAATGGCTTCTACAGCATCTTGCAGCAGCATGCTATTCCATCCGGTTTGCGTTTAGTTGGACCATCATTTATTTTTTAACAGGACAATGACCCCAAACGCACCTCCAGGCTGTGTAAGGGCTATTTGACCAAGAAGGAGAGTGATGGGGTGCTACGCCAGATGAGCTGGCCTCCACAGTCACCAGACCTGAACCCAATAGAGATGGTTTGGGGTGAGCTGGACCGCTCATCGCTTCAATTTTGAATAAATCCCCAACAGTGTCACCAGCAAAGCACCCCCACACCATCACACCACCTCCTCCATGCTTCACGGTGGGAACTAGGCATGTAGAGTCCAGTCGTTCACCTTTTCTGCGTGCAAACCAGTAATCAAAGCAAAAGGTGGCTACTTTGAAGAACCTAGAATATAAGACATATTTTCAGTTGTTTCACACATTTTTGTAAAGTGTAATGTATAATTCCACATGTGTTAATTCATAGTTTTGATGCCTTCAGTGTGATTCTACAATTTTCATAGTCATGAAAATACAGAAAAATCTTTGAATGAGAAGGTGTGTCGTGTCCAAACTTTTGGTCTGTACTGTATGTGTCACAATGACATGTGTGTGTGTATATATATATATATATATATATATATATATATATATGTGTATTCTATGTGTATATATCTATTCTTTCTTTTGTGTTTTGAAACCTGTCATTAGGATCCATTATATGTTCACTTTGCAAGCCAGCGAGAAAATCTCACCGTATGGATGCCATACAGATGCCATACAGATGACACACGGATATTTTGATGCAAGGAAATCGCATCCTCGCATTGCACATGGATGACATACGGATACAGTTCAGGGACCATTTGTGCAATTCTCGTCCGTCAAAAATGGACCGATTTTTTTATACTTTGTGTGTGACTCCAGCCTTATAAAAAGGAACAAGTGATGGATTGTGCCAGACTTCTCAACCGAATGATAAAAGGGAAACATAACCTCCAATACAGTGTCTTTCTTTTGGGAGGTGTATTTGGAGCGTCCGCCAGGGCAGTGGGGATACTCGGTATCGGGCTGCTTCTTAAAGGGGCAGTGTCACGGTAGCAGTGACCTGGTCCATGATCCTGGGCATCCAATGAAAGGGGACATGATGAAAAAGGGGAAAAAAGAGTTTGTAATAAAGTGTTCATGACGCCACCTGTGGTACTTGGCAATAAAGATGTTAGCAGACGCTGCAGATTCAGTCCACTTGGACAGTTGTTGATGCATCAGAGTTGGTTCAGCCTTCCACAGGCAGGGCTATGTCCCAGGGCAGATGTAGTATGCTCAAGATAGTAATGATGTAGTATTTGGCAAGGGATGTAGCAGTGCTGAGTGGGTGTTGCCAGAAGAACTTGAAAGGACACAGTCAGGTGCGGTTTCCAAAGCTTTACTCACAGTTCTGCAGGTAAAGTGCCCAGGGCACTGGCTACAGATAGTGCTGGAGTTCTGATTGCCTGGAAACACTTTGGATTCCTCCTTGCCAGAAGGATTTAGAGGCCTTCCTGCTGCGCTCTCTGTTCCTGACCTCTGCTGCTTACAGCTAAGCTGCGGCCTTCTTCTCTGTGTTGTTTTTCCAACCTGTATAGCAGGCAGAGTAAGCCTATCAAGGGCTTTGTCTCTTCTCACTGGCAACCCTGACTCTTGTATTACTGTCGTGCTGGCAGGTGTCAGTGTGAACAGAGAACTTGCGGTTCTCTGTTCTCCAAATGCGACTGTCGGTCTTGGAGTCCCCAACTGGTCCAGGACTCTGGCGTCCACTTTTATCAGAGCTCTGCTCTGGGTGAGCTGTAGCATTCAGCTCATTTCCCACGAGCTTCCCTCCACACGTCCTTTCTCATCCCTGTCTACAGACAGACTCCCCTAACTTCTCCCCAAGCCAGAATGTTCTCAGGAAGCTCCCTGAAATCAAGTGTTAGAGCTCCCCTTTCTGGTCTGGAGCAGGAAAAGTGTTGCATGCTGTTTGTTACCTGGCAAGGGGTTTCCTCTTTGTTTCCAGGCATTGCGTCACCCCCTGTGAAGGAGACAATGCCACTGTGGCAACTGGACTCCTGGGGTGCCACACTTCCCCCTAGTTAAATTCAGTACTCCTGGACTGAGAAAACACAAAACAAACATTTTAACATGCAAAAAACCATAATTATTTACAAGATCTTAACATTAATTCAGTGAAGTTCTGAAATGAGGTGTCCTTTTTCACCATTCACAGTCAATATGGGGAACCCTTCTCAAACCCCCCACGTAGGGCTTGGGCGGGCTACAAGGCATGGCTGGTCTCACTTTTGTACCACATCTTTGGCCACGCCAGACGGTTTTTGTTCTGTAGCCATTAGTGCTAACCATTAACAAACATTGTCCTGGTCATTACGAGTCCAGTGACCTAATCATCCATAAGTATGCTCAAAAGTTCTTACAGTAGTCTCTGAAGGCACAAATGCTTATTAGTTGCATTTATAACCATTTTTAACTTATTTACATCAGCATTAAACTTATATTTTAGTCCTTAGACCTGGCTGGGATCTGACCTCTAGTACTATGAGTAGATCTACGCAGTACAGGTGTCTGTAGTGATCTAGCCCGATCTAGTGTGCTTGTTGGTAAGCTGGGCAGTAGCCGTCTGCGACTTCTTAGACTCACCATGGGTCTGAAAGATTCACCTCTAGCAGGGGACAGATTTTCGCGTTCCACTGCAGATGTGGCTTCTGTTACTTGAGCTTGTGGATCTTCAGGTTGATCTTGAATCGCTTCTCTTTCTGGCACTTCCAGCTGGGCAAAGGTTAAGATGGGCACGACTATGGCTTGCTTCACTCTTGTCCAATTTGAAGGGAGCTCACCAATTACAATGTGGATCTTTTCTTCCACTTTTTCTACTGACTGAGGAATGTCTTTGTCTTTAATCCTTTCTTTTAGTTGGTCAGGGCATGGTTTTATGTGATCCCTTGACACTGCCACTGAGGTTTCAACTCTATCCTTTCTGATAAGGCACACCATGGTATTGTCAAAATTGGAAGGCATGTTGGAATCTGGTTCAACTTCCCACTGATCATTAAGTTTGTGTACTCGTCTCTTTATTTCGAGTACCTGTTCTCCAGGCAACAAGGGAACTGCATGCGTGTGTTGATTGAAGTTTCTATCTTGCTTTTGTCTTGCTTGAGACAAACTTTGTTCTACACACTCTTGCACTTTGCGGTACTGTTGCTCTGTATCCCAGTCTGCGTCTGGTGATGTCACCTCAGGTGTCAGGACTCCCATGTCCAAGTCAATGGGCAACTTGCCAGGTCTTGCTTAGGTAGGCCGGTGTGCAGTTGGTAGAATTCACCAGAATGTGGTTGTAGAGATCCACCAGATCAGGCAACCTTTCTGGCCACAGGCTACTCTCTTCCAGGGGCAAGGTCTTCAACATGTCAATTACCACCTGGTTCATTTTCTCACACATGCCATTTGTCTGTGGATGGTAGGGCGTCGTCCTGATCTTCTTACAACCATACAAGTTACAGAACTCCTGGAACACCTCTGCTTCAAAAGCTGGGCCTTGGTCAGTAAGCACTCATTCAGGGTAACCATGCTGTCTACAAAAGTGTTCTTGGAATGCTTTGGCTGCTGTTTTCGCTGTTTGGTCTTTGACAGGCACGACTACCAGGAACCTGGAGTAGTGGTCCACTATAGTGAGGTCGTAGACATAGCCTGAATGGCTTAGGGTCAGTTTTATGTGGTCCAAAGCTATCAGTTCAAGCGGCTGCTTGGTGATTATTGGCTGTAACAGGGCTCGCTGGCTTTTACGGTCTTTCCTGCACTGATTGCATGGTGTACACTCTCGCCACCAGTCCTCAATGGCCTTTCTCATGCCAATCCAGTAGAACCTCTCACGAAGCAGGACCTCCAACGTCTGCCATCCGAAGCATCCTGCTCCATCATGGTACGCTTCCAGGACCATTGGTGCATCCCGCCTCAGGACTACTACCTGCCAGACAAGTTCGTGGGTTCGGGAATTGATACCTCTCCGACATAGCTTCCCCTTGTATATGAATAGCTTGCCCTTCTCTTTCCACAACTGTTGGGTCTCTTGTGGGGCATCTGGGCCAGGACGTGAGTAAGCTTGCATTAGCAGTTCCTTTACCATGCGTACTGCTGGGTTGCTATACTGCGTCTCTGCCCATCCATGGTGGGCAACAGATTGAATGTGGCTTCTCGCTTGACATAGCACCTGTCTCTGACACAGTGGGAGCACTGGGTCGCTCCAGGGCGGTGGAAGGCTGGTAACTCGATCTCTTCCAACTCTTCCAGATCTTCTCCCTCTTCTGGTAAGCTGGGTATCCTGGACAGCACGTTAGCATTAGCGTTCTTGTGCCCCACTCGGTACTTGATGGTAAACTCGTAGTTGGACAGCCAAGCCATCCATAGCTGCTCCAGCGCACCGAACCTTGTAGTTTTCAAGTGAGTCAGCGGATTGTTGTCCGTGAAGATGGTAAATTTTGCTGAAGCCAGGTAGTGTTTGAAGCACTCTGTGACTGCCCAGACTATGGCGAGGAACTCCAGTTTGAAGGAGCTATAGTAGGCAGGATTCTTTTCAGTGGGACAAAGCTTCCTGCTGGCGTAGGCAATCCCTTTTTCTTTGCCTTTCTGCACTTGTGATAGCACGGCTCCTAGTCCCATGTTGCTGGCATCAGTATACAGTATGAATGGTTGGTCATAGTCTGGGCAGGCCAGGACCTCATCCCCTGTAAGGGCCAACTTCAGTCGGGTAAAGGACCTTTCCAGTTCGTCATTCCAGTCAAACGAACGACTCTTCTTCCTGGCCTTCTTGGGTTTTCCCACGACAAGATTTTGTAGGGGTGCAGCTATCTCAGTGAAGGTTTTGATGAACCTTCGGTAGTAGCCTACCAACCCAAGTAACTGCCGCACTTCATGGATGTTGTTGGGCTTATGCCAGTCCTGGATAACAGTGACTTTTTCCAGGTCTGGAGCTAAGCCTTCTGAGCTCACTACGTGGCCTAGGTACTGCACTCTGGGCATTGGAAGGTGGCGTTTGGATGGTTTTACCTTCAGGCCAAAGTTGGACAGGGCCTTGAACACCCCAGCTAGGTGTTTCAGGTGGTCTTCATAGGTCTTGGAGAAGACAGTTACTTCACCCAGGTACGGTACAACAGAACTGTCTCGAAATTCTTGTGCCCGAGGCAACACTCCATTAACCTCTGAAATGAGAGCTAAAGTAGAGATATAGTTAGTGGCTCTCAGTGCAGCTAGTGATTCCTCTTTCCTAGGTAACGGATAGGCGTCTTTGTGGGTAATGCTGTTAATTTTTCTGTAGTCAACACACATCCTCATCATACCATCTTTCTTTCTAATGAGGACTAGTAGAGCTGCCCATGCTCTACAACTGTCTTTGATCACTCCAGCCTCCTTCATCTCCCGCAACATACTCTTGGCACAATGATAGTGAGCTGGGGTACAGGCCGGTATCTATCTTTAATGGCGGATGATTTCCTGTGGGGATATGATGTTGGACCCCTTTTACCTGCCCAAAGTCTAAAGGGTGTTTGCTGAATACCTGTTCAAACTCTTGGACTACTCGGTAAACCCCATCCTTTTGGTGTGGAGGGGTAGAGTCAGTGCCTATGTGCAGCTGCTGACACCAATCCTCCAACTGTTTTGCAGAGCCATTGTCCTCCACCTGGTCGGATGAGACCAAGGGTTCTGCTATCTGAATTGCATTGTGATTGACAGTGAACAGCTTACAAACGGTGGCATAACGAGGTAGTTTGGCCTCTTGCTCTCCACAATTTAAGATACATACAGGTACCCTCCCATTCCGGCCATTGACTACCCCCTGGCTGTCAGGACAGCAGGCCTGCTATCAGAGTACACTGGTTCTACCAGGGCTTGGTAATCTTTACCTCTGATGCCTATGGCTGCCCGACATCAGATTAACATTTCACTCCTCGGGGGTATGACAATGGGGAACGGATCACTCACTCTGACACTGCCAACTTCTGTGCTAGACAACTCTACTTGTTGTCTTTGCATCAGGGCTTTAATCTCCTTTTGCAGGCCCCATTGCTCACTGGAACCAGCAGTTTCGGCCACCTGTTGCAACAAAACAATAACCTCAGCAAGACAATTTTCTATTACATTAGTACCTAAGGTCATTATTGCGTTACATTCTCGTTGATCAATGTCTACAATGATCATACCTTGGGCTTTTAATTCTACTCGCCCCACTTTAATGGTCACCTCCTTGTACCTAACCTGTGGCAAAGCCTGACCTTTGCTGGCGACTACCGTCAGCTCATCATCTGGGCCGCCAGTAAGATCAGAGTCAGAACAGTACCGTTTGTAAAGAATATATGGAATAGTCATCACCTGAGAGCCGGTGTCCAGTAAAGCGTTCATTGGGATACCATCAATCACAACTGGGAGGACCGGTCGTCCTCCGACGTACTTGGCTCGCCAGTTCTGTGGGCCTGGTCGTCCTACTCCTAGGGGTTGGCCCTCTGCCCCAGGAGTTGCTCGTTTAGATGACAGGATCTTGCGATGTGCCCTGCTTTGCTTCAGCGGCGGCAAATGGGTCATCCGTCCGGGTTGTAGCGATCGTTGTCTCTCCCTCAGAATGGTGGGATCCTTTTCCGCCTTCACCACGGGACGTCATCTGGACTGGAAGCCAGCTGGATCTTCTCCTTCACGGGCACTTGCATGGACTGCACGGTTTTGGCTAGTGCAAGCACACTTTTTGTCACCTCCTGGACCTGAAGACGTAGTTCTGCAGATGGATCATTATCCAGGGTCTGTGCGTCAGCCTCAATGGGGGCCTGAGAGAAGGATGCCGCCTCCAGGTGGTATGTAATTGCTGGGCTCCTAGGGGGCACTGGAGGGCTGACATTTGGTTCGTGCAACACCCCGATAGCCCTATCTTTAAAGTCTGCAAAGTTCAGGTCAGGGTTTTGTAGAGCCATGGTGTGCATCTGTGTCCTGTGGGTGCTGGACAGGAGTCCCTCAATAAATAGTTCCTTTAACAATCTCTCTCCTTCCTGTATGCCGTCTGGGTCAATCTGCTTTACGGCCCGTGGTGCCTCCTGAAGGTTAAGAGCATAGTCCTGTATACTCTCCTGCATCCTTTGTTTGCACCCAAAGAACCTCATTTTTATTTCTGTTGCAGTACGGGTATCAAAGGTGCTCCTCAGCTTAGCCAGAACTTGCTTAACAGTCTCTTTATCAGTGTCCTGCAAGGACTTTACTTCTCTTTGAGCTGCACCAATTAACTGTCCAATGAGAATGTTTACTTTTTGGCTTTCAGACAGAGGGGTACACTTCATATAAACTGCACAGTCTTTCCTTGAAATAGCACAGGGTATGCGACTCCCCTGAGTATTGCGGTAGCCAGGCCGCTCCCGGTATATATAGCATTGATAGCGGCATTATAGGGACTGCAGCGGAGGTTGCTGGATTCTGCTGTGCTATGGGAGCTGTGGCGGCACCTGCCTCCAAATCTTGCAGCGTCATGGGGCTGCGGCGGTGTTCACCGCTAGATTCTCTTCTGCTTTAGACATACTCTTCCCCCAGCTAATCTTAGCCAGGCTCTGAATTTCCACTGGCTTACCAGGCTGTTGCTCCGTCGGCTGGATAAACAGTGTGAGCCGGGATTCCAGGCCTCAGCTCCCGGCTTTCTGCAAGTTGACAGCAGAGCGCGTGCAGCACTTCTCTTTTCATGCTCAGGCTCCGCCCATGATGGCATGCCTCCTCTGCTTCCCACATGATTTGTGGTGTTGTAATGGCGGCAATTTTACAACTTTAACAAAGTCTCTGGCACACAGGACCCAGTGATACCAGGCTTCGATATCCTGTTTGTGACGACAAGTTGGAGCACCTGCCAGGGCAGTGGGGCTACTCGGTACCAGGCCGCTTCTTAAAGGGGCAGTGTAACGGCAGCAGTGACCCAGTCCGTGGGTATGGGGATATGGGATATGATGAAAAAGGGCTCTACCCTTTCCTAGCGTATCCTCACCCATCCCTGTAGACTGTGAGCCCTCACGGGCAGGGTCCTCGCTCCTTCTGTACTTGTGTATCCCTTGTCTAGCACACGTTTATTGTACCTGTCTATATTTTCCCTTTTCATATGTAAAGCGCCATGGAATAAATGGCGCTATATAAATGTGTAATAATAATAATAATAAAAAGGGTAAAATAAAGAGTTTGTAATAAAGTGTTCATGACGCCACCTGTGGTACTCGGCAATAAAGTTGTTAGCAGACGCTCCATATTCAGTCCACTGGGACAGTTGTTGATGCAGCAGAGTAGGTTCAGCCTTCCACAGGCAGGGCTATGTCCCAGGTCAGATGTAGTATGTTCAAGATAGTAATGATGTAGTATTTGGCAAGGGATGTAGCAGTGCTGAGTGGGTGTTGCCGGAAGAACTTGAAAGGACACAGTCAGGTGCAGTTTCCGAAGCTTTACTCACAGTTCTGCAGGTAATGTGTCCAGGGCGCTGGCTACAGATAGTGCTGGAGTTCCGATTGCCTGAAAACACTTTGGATTCCTCCTTGCCGGGAGGAGTTAGAGGCCTTCCTGCTGCGCTCTCTGTTCCTGGCCTCTGCTGCTTATAGCTAAGCTGCGGCCCTCTTCTCTGTTTTGTTTTTCCAACCTGTATAGCAGGCAGAGTGAGCCTATCAAGGGTCCCGTCTCTTCTCACTGGCAACCCTGACTCTTGTGATACTGCCGTGCTGGCAGGTGTCAGTGTGAGCAGAGAACTTGCAATTCTCTGTTCTCCAGATGCGACTGTCAGTCTTGGAGTCCTCAACTGGTCCAGGACTCTGGCATCCACTTTTATCAGAGCTCTTCTCTGAGTG
Organism: Oophaga sylvatica; assembly: GCA_033576555.1. Classification (NCBI taxonomy): domain Eukaryota; kingdom Metazoa; phylum Chordata; class Amphibia; order Anura; family Dendrobatidae; genus Oophaga; species Oophaga sylvatica. The sequence continues at coordinate 113,080,609 of JARQOD010000010.1, read as the reverse complement.
AGCTGTAGTATTCAGCTCCTTTCCCACGAGCTTCTCTCCACATGTCCTCTCTCATCCCTGTCTACAGACAGACTCCCTAACTCCTCCCCAAGCCAGAATGTTCTCAGGCAGGAAGCGCCCCTGAAATCAGGTGTTAGAGCTCCCCTTTCTAGTCTGGAGTAGGAAAAGTGTTGCATGCTGTTTGTTACCTGGCAAGGGGTTTCCTCTTTGTTTCCAGGCATGGCGTCACCCCCTGTGAAAGAGACAACGCCACTGTGGCAACCGACTCCTGGGGTGCCACATATTCCCATGCACCTCTTCACACCCACACATTGATATACGCTTCCTGATTGTTGCTATTTGCTGTTGTCCTCCTCCTTCTCCTCATTATCCACCACCACTAGATCACCATGGTGACCGTGGTCCGTGATGCAACAGCCAATTTATTGTGTAGAAGGATATTTTTGATGCCCTTTAAAAAAATGTTTACACAGTATGTTGATGTGTACCCACCAGGGGAAAATGTTTGTCAGCCCATACACTTACTATTTGGGCATTACCAGTATAGGAGACCCGCTCCTTTGTAACGGGAACAGATTTTTAGGAGGCCTTCCTCCACGTCTCTTCAGACACCATCACTAGAACACGAGGGTGAACGTGTTCCGTGATGCAACAACCACAATATATTTTTGCAAGGGTGTTTATGATGGCTGTAAAAAACTATTTACACAGTAGGTTGATGTGTACACCCCAAGGGAAAATGTTTGTCATCCCATACACTTAGTGTATGGGCATTCCAAGTATAGGAGACCCTCTCCTTTAAACTAGGAAGACATTTTTTGGAGGCCATCCTCTACGTCTCTTCTGACCCACTAGTAGATCACCAGGGTGAACGTGTTCCATGATGCAACAGCCACATAACCTTTTTGAAGGGTGTTTATGATGCCCGAAACAAAAATGTTGACACAGTATGTTGATGTACTGTATACCCCCCAGGGAGAATTGTTTGTCAGCCCATACACTTAAGCCCCCGTCTCACACAACGATCTCTCTAGCGAGATCACTGCTGAGTCACTAGTTTTGTGATGCAGCAGCGATCTCCCCAGCGATATCGCTGTGTGTGACATTCAGCGACGATCAGCCCCCCTGCTGGGTATCGCTGATCGTCGCTGAATGTCCTGGACATTTTTTTGATCACTGGTCTCCCGCTGGCCAGCACGCATCGCTGCGTGTGACAGGCGGGAAACCAGCGATCCGCTGGTAACCAAGGTACACAGCGGGTTTCCAGGCGCGGGGCAGTGCCTATAAACCCGCTGTGTACCTTGGATACCAGCGTGCTGCTGCATGGAGCTGGTAACCAAGGTACACAGCGGGTTTCCAGGCACCGCGCAGCGCCTGGAAACCCGATGTGTACCTTGGTTACCAGCTCCCTGCATCAGGGCGCTGGTATCCAAGGTACACTGCGGGTAACTAAGCAATGTTACCCACAGTGTCGCTGTGCTGATCGCTGCCCTGAGCTGCCTGTTTGGCAGCTCAGCAGCGATCATGTAGCGATACACCAGCGATCCTGACAAGTGCATATCGTTGTCGGGATCGCTGGTGTATCGCTATGTGAGACCCAGGTATTACTGTAGGGGCATTACAAGAATAGAAGACCTGCTCCTTTGTAATGGGAACAGATTTTTAGGAGGCCTTCCTCCACGTCTCTTCCAAAGGGTATTGGGGTGCGTCCAAATTTGGGGCAGGCCTTGCGTTCACTGCATAGGCAAACAGTATGGCAGACCCACTTCCTAATAATGGGAACTTTGTTGGTTGTTCATCTTCAACAATGCAATTCTCCACTGCCAGTTCTTCAGCCTCAACACTCCAATGCTGCAATGCAGGGTCTTAAGCCTCAACACTGCAATTCTCCACTGCAGGTTCTTCTGGCTCAACACTGAAATGCTCCACTGCCGGGTGTTGAGCCTAAACACTGTAATGTTCCAATGCAGGCTCTTCAGTCTCAACACTGCAATAATCCAATGCTGTGTGTTCATCCTCAACACTGCAATGCTCCACTGCTGAGTGTTCATCCTCAACAGAATCTATGAATCTATGATTCTATGATTCTAACACTGCAATTCTCCACTGCCGCGTCTTCAGCCTCAACACTGCAGGTGTCCACTGCTGGTCCTTCAGCCTCCACACTGAAATTCTCCACTGCTGGTCCTTCAGCCTCCACACTGACATTCAACAATGCAGGTTCTTCACCCTCAACAATGAAATACTCCGCTGCCAGGTGTTCTTTAGCCTCAACATTGTAATGCTCCACTGCTGGGTCTTCAGCCTCAACACTGCAATTCTCCACTGCGGTTTCTTCAGCCTCAACACAAAATTCTCCACTGCAAGTTTTCCAGACTCAACACTGACATTCTCTACTGCCGGGTCTTCATCCTCAACACTGACATTCTCCAATACAGGTTCTTCAGATTCAACAATTCACTGCATAGCCAAACAGTATGGGAGTACCAAATTACTTGGAACAATAGACAAAGTGAAGAGTAGCGTTCCAGCTCCTTAAAAGAATTCTTTATTGAAGATGGATTAGAATTCATAAGTCAGAAAAACTCTCATATGGAACTGGTGGTACAGCAACGCGTTTCGATCTGAATAAGATCTTTATCACAGCTATCCCACATTCAAACTAGGTATTACTGTAGGGGCATTACAAGAATAGTAGAAGACCTGCTCCTTTGTAATGGGAACAGATTTTTAGGAGGCCTTCCTCCACGTCTCTTCCAAAGGGTATTGGGGTGCGTCCAAATTTGGGGCAGGCCTTGCGTTCACTGCATAGGCAAACAGTATGGCAGACCCACTTCCTAATAATGGGAACTTTGTTGGTTGTTCATCTTCAACAATGCAATTCTCCACTGCCAGTTCTTCAGCCTCAACACTCCAATGCTGCAATGCAGGGTCTTAAGCCTCAACACTGCAATTCTCCACTGCAGGTTCTTCTGGCTCAACACTGAAATGCTCCACTGCCGGGTGTTGAGCCTAAACACTGTAATGTTCCAATGCAGGCTCTTCAGCCTCAACACTGCAATAATCCAATGCTGTGTGTTCATCCTCAACACTGCAATGCTCCACTGCTGAGTGTTCATCCTCAACAGAATCTATGAATCTATGATTCTATGATTCTAACACTGCAATTCTCCACTGCCGCGTCTTCAGCCTCAACACTGCAGGTGTCCACTGCTGGTCCTTCAGCCTCCACACTGAAATTCTCCACTGCTGGTCCTTCAGCCTCAACACTGACATTCAACAATGCAGGTTCTTCACCCTCAACAATGAAATACTCCGCTGCCAGGTGTTCTTTAGCCTCAACATTGTAATGCTCCACTGTCTTCAGCCTCAACACTGCAATTCTCCACTGCGGTTTCTTCAGCCTCAACACAAAATTCTCCACTGCAAGTTTTCCAGACTCAACACTGACATTCTCTACTGCCGGGTCTTCATCCTCAACACTGACATTCTCCAATACAGGTTCTTCAGATTCAACAATTCACTGCATAGCCAAACAGTATGGGAGTACCAAATTACTTGGAACAATAGACAAAGTGAAGAGTAGCGTTCCAGCTCCTTAAAAGAATTCTTTATTGAAGATGGATTAGAATTCATAAGTCAGAAAAACTCTCATATGGAACTGGTGGTACAGCAACGCGTTTCGATCTGAATAAGATCTTTATCACAGCTATCCCACATTCAAACTAGATAGATTTTATTGCTTTTGCAGAGAAATCAGATCCTGACAACATGTCAGGTGATCTGAGATATTCAGTTACTATAGATAACATGCGTATTTGCTGATATAATGTGCCAATTTGTTATAGAAAAAAACACAAAATAGAAAAAACATAATGAAAAACAACACAATAAGCAATGAAGAAAATATATACAATAAACACAACATATAAAAAAGAAAAATCTAATATCAACAGTAATGATACATGATCTCATTTTTCTTATTTAAACCATTTGGATACCTAGTCCCCAGATTATAAATTCAGAACGCTTCCTGCGTTAACAAGCGTCTTTGGATGTCTCCTCCTCTCCTAAATTTTTTTATATGCTCAATACCTGTAATTGATAATGATGTAGTATTTCCATTATGCTGTATAATAAAATTTTTTGCTGCCATGGATTCATATCGAGCAGTAATATTATTATTATTTAGATCCCTCAGATGCTCAGCTAATCGAGTCTTTAATTTTCTCATGGTACATCCGATATATTTTAAATGACATACAGTACATTGTATTTCATATACCACGTTTGTTGAATTGCAGTTAATAAACTGTTTAATGTCGTAAATTTGTGTCATCATAATTTTTAAATGTTTTTGTGACCTCAGCATGTTTACATGTATTACAATTGGTCATTCCACATTTATAAAATCCTTTGAATTTCAACCAATTTTTCGTAGGTAATTTGGATGAAAATAACCCAGGGGAAATCACATTCCATATAGTGGGCGCTCATCTATATACAACATTTTTGAAAAGTATATAATATAGAATATATACAGAACAATCAGAACTAAAATAAGAATCGGAAACAACACCACAGGGGCCTAAACAGGGAGTACGATATGATCGGTTTCTATTAATATTACTTGCCAATTTTTCATTAAGGGGAAGATTAACCCTTTTGATTTATTATTTAATACCATTAGCGTGTTCCACCTCTTTCTGCATACCTATGGTGTTGTTTCCGATTCTTATTTTAGTTCTGATTGTTCTGTATATATTCTATATTATATACTTTTCAAAAATGTACCGTATCATGGACATTATTTACATTGAAAATGCGATCTAAAGTGCTATATGTTCAAAAATGTTCATTATGTTCCATATATCTTCTTAATTGTGCTTTTTCTCATTTCCTAGGCGAACCAATAAATCTGCCTGTCACTGATATCTTCCTGCACATTGCTCCAGCGCTATTTTGAAGTCTTATCACAGAGCACGGCTAGCTTGCGTTTCACTGTGCGTCTCACCTTGTTACACTGCCCTGAGGACACTAATGATGACCTATTTCCGGTCCAGACACTCTGTATGCGCTTCACCTGCGTTCCAGCAGACAGTCTCATGAATTCCAGGTCACTTCCGGTCACATGGTAACGCCAGGAGCTTATAGCCCACATGTGCACAGTCCATTTTGAGCGCCTCACCTCACAGCAGAACTACTTTACTGCAATTCCTATATAGCGCTTCCTACCTAGAAAACTTTATGGATATGGTAAGACTTCACTTTTCACTTTTTGCCCTGCACATTACAACTCCATATGGAGGATAGTGCACTCCTAAGTATAGCGTTTGATACATAGCAGCAATTTGTGTATATTTTATTCCACAGTATTCACCATTATGCCTCTTTAAACGGTCTCCTTTGCAATCTGGTAAGGCTGACATTTCTTTACCTTGCACCAGTCAGAGACTTGTTTAGCACTTTGCATTCACTATTCACTTATAACTATCGGCTTTATATCTCTATATATATTGAGTGTCAGATTCCCTGAGTGACCTGAATGATTCCACAGTATCCTTGCCTAAATATGAGCCTGTAATACTGTTTATCATAAGCCTGTATGACTACTTATATACTATTGCCTGTATAAAATATAATACCGCCATATAGTAAACGCTTGTACCAAATGTAACACCGCCATGTAGTAAACGCCGTTTAGTGCGTCATATTTGCAGAGATGTATTCTTACAGATATGTTTAACTAGCGTATTCTTATAGATATGTATAACTAGCTTCTTCCTATGTTCTATATTGAATTTTTTTATTTTATTTTCTCATGTATGAAATAATACACTGACTCAGAGAGATAAACTCATTTATTCTGTTTTATTTTTTATTTTTTCCATAGTCTGAAGAAGGTCTTGTATTTTGACCGAAACGTCATATGTTGTGGATTGCTCTTCTGAAATAAAATATTTTTCTTTGTCACTATCATGAGTGCCAGGTTTATTTTTATGACTGAGTGAGTGTACACCCACGAAGAGCACGCCCTTCTTCTTCACCAGTGCCTCGTCGTGACGCAGATATGGCGGAAAAATGGCAAATACATTCTCTGATGATTTTAGCAATTCTCAAGCACAAAACCAGTTCAATTCAGGCACACAGGACTCGCTTATAGCGAGCTACAGAATCCTGTTCGTGACGCCCAAGTTGAGTCGTACAGAGCCAGAGGTTTTGGGGGTACTCGGCACCGAGCCCGTCGACTTCTATGGGGTATGTCACGGCTTTACCCGGCAATTGAATCAGAGTCTATTTTACAATGTAGAAGTGTATAAACTATAAATATATGTATATATATATATGTCACAATGACATGTATATATATATATATATATATATATATATGTATTCTATGTGTGTATATTTTGTGTTTACAACGAAAGAAAGTGTTTTTTTATTTGCGATATTTTGTTCCCATAGACTTACATGGGACTTCCGGTATCGGAATCGGATATCGACGATATTTAGTGATATCGGCGATACCATTCCGATCCGATATTTTTAGATATCGAGCAGTATCGCTCAACACTAGTAATCGCGAAGATCTTCGAGGCGACACACCCGTGACAGTACCCCCCCTTCTACGAGGGGCCTCCGGACCCTCAGAGCCAGGTTTATCCGGGTGAGTCGTGTGGAAGGCCCGAATTAATCGGTCTGCGTTAATATCAGACGCAGAAACCCACGTCCTCTCCTCAGGACCATACCCCCTCCAATGAACCAGGTACTGAAGGGACCGGTGGTTAAGACGTGAATCGATGATTTTCGACACCTGAAACTCCAAGTTACCATTGACCACCACAGGAGGAGGAGGTAAAGGTGACGGTATCACCGGCGCCACATACCTCTTAAGCAAAGATCTGTGGAACACGTTGTGAATTTTAAACGTAGGGGGAGGTCAAGACGGAATGCCACCGGATTAATTATAGAACTGATCCTGTATGGCCGATGAACCTGAGACCCAGTTTCCAAGAGGGAACCTTAAGTTTTATATTCTTGGTAGACAACCATACCCGATCGTTCACACATAGGTCCGGACCAGACACTCTCCTCCTGTCAGCCATACGTTTGTATCAGTTCCCCATAGTACTTAGATTGTTCAGCACTCCTCTCCACACTGAAGCAAGTGATGACGAAAATCGTTCCTCCTCCGGAACCCCCGAAGAGCCCCCCCTACTGAAAGTACAAAACTGGGGATGAAAACCATATGCCCCAAAAAACGGGGACTTACCAGTGGACTCGCTCCGCCTATTGTTAAGAGCAAATTCTGCCAGAGGCAAGAAAGAAGTCCAGTCCTCCTGGTTCTCTGACACAAAACACCGGAGATATGTCTCCAAGCTCTGGTTCAGACGTTCTGTCTGACCATTGGTCTGAGGATGAAAAGCCGATGAAAATGACAACTGCATCCCCCGCCGTGTACAAAATGCCTTCCAGAATTTGGACACAAACTGAGACCCTCGATCCGACACCACATCGGAGGGTACCCCGTGAAGCCTCACAATCTCTCCAATGAACACCTGCGCCAGACTTTTAGCATTAGGAAGAGTAGGAAGAGCGATAAAATGAGCCATCTTGCTGAACCTGTCCACTACAGCGAGTATGACTGTTTTACCCGAAGACGGCGGGAGGTCCGTAATAAAGTCCATAGACAGATGAGTCCACGAACGCTCCGGGATCATCAAAGGTAAGAGGGCCCCAGACGGACAGGTATGTGGGGTCTTAGAGCGCGCACAAACCCCACAGGACGCCACAAAAGTTACCACCTCCCTATGTAAGTTAGGCCACCAAAACCGCCGCGAGAGGAGATTCACAGTTGCTTTATTCCCTGGGTGGCCTGCCAAAGCTGAGTTATGGTGTGCCTCGATCACCTTTTGTCGCAAGTGTTCTGGAACAAACAGTCTCCCTGGAGGTCCAACAGGGGCGTCCCCTGAGCCTCCAATATCTCCTTCTCAAGCTCAGAGCATACTGCCGACACCACCACCCCCTCCTGAAGGATCGGAACCGGGTCATCCATCTTCCCGGCCCCAGGGAAACTCCCAGATAAGGCATCCGCCTTTAAATTTTTTGACCCAGGACGATATGTGACAACAAAATTAAATCTGGTAAAAAACAACGACCACCTAGCTTGTCTGGGATTCAGACATTTTGCGGACTCTAAATATAGCAGGTTCTTGTGATCGGTGATGACGGTGACCGGGTGGACTGCCCCCTCCAAAAAATGACGCCACTCCTCAAAAGCTAACTTATTGGCCAAGAGTTCCCTATTGCCGACATTGTAATTCCTCTCAGCGGACGACAATTTTTTAGAGAAGAAAGCTCACGGGTGCCACTTACCAGGGGACGAACCTTGAGATAATACCGCTCCCACCCCTACCTCAGAAGCGTCTACCTCCACAATGAACGGCTGTGACGCATCCGGTTGAATGAGTATGGGAGCCGAAGCAAAACATTTTTTCAAGGAGGAAAACGCTTGACAAGCCTTGTCAGACCACCTAGAAAAATCCGTCCCTTTTTTAGTCATGTCAGTGAGAGGTTTAACTATGGACGAGAAATTACGAATCAATTTCCGGTAGTAGTTAGCAAACCCCAGGAAACGTTGTAGTGCCTTAAGATCCTCTGGCAGATCCCACTCAAGAACTGCCCGCACTTTCCCAGGGTCCATACGAAAACCGGACGCTGACACCAGGAAACCTAAAAACTGAAGTTCCTGTATGGCGAACACACACTTTTCCCATTTGGCGTACAGTTTATTATCCCGCAAGATCTGCAACACCTGCCTAACATGCTCCTGATGAGACACCAGATCCGGCGAGTAAATTAAGATGTCATCCAGATATATGACAAGAAACTGTCCCACCAGGCGGCGAAAAATGTCATTAACAAAGTGTTGGAACACCGCCGGGGCATTAGTCAGACCGAATGGCATGACAAGGTTCTCATAATGCCCCTCCGAAGTGTTAAACGCCGTCTTCCATTCATCCCCCTCCTTCATCCTAATCAGATTGTACGCCCCCCTGAGATCCAACTTAGAGAACCATTTGGCACCCACGATCTGATTGAAGAGATCGGGGATAAGTGGGAGCGGATACGGATCTCGGACCGTAATCCGATTAAGTTCACGGAAATCCAGGCAAGGGCGTAGGCCTCCATCTTTCTTCTTCACAAAGAAGAACCCCGCGGCCACCGGGGAAGATGAAGGTCTAATATGCCCCTTAGCCAGACTCTCTGAAATATAATCCTTCATGGCCTGCCTCTCAGGACCAGAAAGGTTATACAACCTAGATTTCAGTAACTTGGCCCCAGGGAGCAATTTAACAGCACAGTCATACACGCGATGAGGAGGTAGTTCTTGACACCCTTTCTCCGAGAATACATCCTCAAAGTCCACCAGAAATGGAGGTAAGGTCCTAGGAGCGATCACACCGATGACCGTATTCATGCAGTTTTTATTACAGAATTCACTCCATTGGCTTATCTCTCCGGATTGCCAATTAATAACCGGGTTATGCTTAGTTAACCAAGGAAGGCCCAGCACTATAGGAGTGGGAAGACCCTCCAATACGTAACACGACAACAGTTCTTTATGTATCGCCCCCACTTGGAGATTTATGTTATGCACTGCTTGCAAAAAACTACCCTGACCGAGAGGTCTGGCGTCGATCGAGAATATGGGGATGGGTTTAGCCAATACACTCAGTCGCATACCATGAACCCGGGCAAACCGAGCGTCCACCAGATTAGCCCCGGCCCCACTATCCAGAAGAACAGATATCCTCTCAGTTCTCGTACCCACCACCACCTCCGCCGGTACGAGGAATTGAGACGGACCTAGGGACGAAATACCTACTCCCAGATTGCCGTCCACCAAACAACCTGGGATCAATAGTTTTCCGGCGACTTCTCCCTCTGCAAAGGACGGGATGGACACCCCCCAATAAAATGTCCCTTTCTCCCGCAGAAGAAACACCTTCCTGTCTTGTGGCGCACTGCCGATTCCCTCCCCCGGAATGATGTCCCTCCTAATTGCATCGGCTCTTCTGGACTGACCAGGGGAACCTCCATATAAGGGTCCTAGTAGAAGGTGGAGTCATCACAGGGGGCGGAGTTTCCCCGCACCTCTCCCGAAGCCGTCTGTCAATGCGAATAGCAAGGGCCACAGTGGCTTCCAGTGACGTGGGAGGGTCATACTGTGCCAGCACATCCTTTAATTTATCAGATAAACCTTGACAAAACTGGCTCCTAAGAGCCGGGTCATTCCACTGGGTGTCCGTGGCCCACCTACGGAACTCCGAACAGAATTCCTCCACCGGACAATCTCCCTGTTGTATCTTACGTAACTTAGATTCAGCAAGAGAGATCCGATCCGGTTATCATATACAAGACCGAGAGCTGCGAAAAACCTATCCACTGACTGGAGAGCCGGGGAGCCCGGGTGAAGGGAGAACGCCCAGGATTGGGGGTCCCCTTGTAGGAGCGAGATGACAATCCCCACCCTTTGTTCTTCACTCCCCGATGACCGAGGTCGCAGCCGAAAGTACAATTTACATGCCTCCCGGAAAGCAAAAAACTTGTCCCGCCCCCCAGTGAACCTGTCAGGGAGAGCTACTTTAGGTTCTGGACCAGCTTGCTCCGGGGGTACAAAACGTTGGACTTAACGTCCGCCAGCTCCATGGACAAACTCTGCAACTGCCGAGCTAGATTGGTTACTGGATCCATGGTGGCTGGAAAAAATCTTTAGTGTGGTCGGTGAAAATGTCACGCTATCACTGCATACAGGAGGTCCGGGGTCTATGCTGACCCTAAGCAGGGGCCCTGACTAATCCCTCTACCTGGAGGTACTGTTGATGGTACAGAGGTCCAGGCCGCCAGTGTAACCCTATCTCCTGCAAATCCCTGACCCTCAGTAATCTAGTCCTGAGAAGGACCCTGATCACAACCACAGGGGACTGGAAGATATATGCCTAAACACAGTAATAGACGAACGAGACAGTACAAGGGGTAAACTAAAATCCACCTTGCATACAAAACTCACTCCACAACTACAGAGGGAACACCAACGGGTATGGAAATAAATGATAAAGCGAGGAGGGGAAAAAAACACACCAGGTACTCTTCACTTCAGACTTCACAATACCACGATCCGCTCTGCATGAATGCTTTCACCGACACATTCCTAGCAGACTGGCAGCTACAGTTAGGTCCATAAATATTTGGACAGAGACAACATTTATCTAATTTTGGTTCTAGACATTACCACAATGAATTTGAAACAAAACAAATCAGATGCAGTTGAAGTTCAGACTTTCAGCTTTCATTTGAGGGTATCCACATTAAAATTGGATGAAGGGTTTAGGAGTTTCAGCTCCTTAACATGTGCCACCCTGTTTTTAAAGGGACCAAAAGTAATTGGACAGATTAAATAATTGTAAATAAAATGTTCATTTCTAGTACTTGGTTGAAAACCCTTTGTTAGCAATGACTGCCTGAAGTCTTGAACTCATGGACATCACCAGACACTGTGTTTCCTTCTTTTTGATGCTCTGCCAGGCCTTCACCATGGTGGTTTTCAGTTGTTGTTTGTTTGTGGGCCTTTCTGTCTGAAGTTTAGTCTTTAACAAGTGAAATGCATGTTCAATTGGGTTGAGATCAGGTGACTGACTTGGCCATTCAAGAATATTCCACTTCTTTGCTTTAATAAACTCCTGGGTTGCTTTGGCTTTATGTTTTGGGTCATTGTCCATCTGTAGTATGAAACGACGACCAATCAGTTTGGCTGCATTTGGCTGGATCTGAGCACACAGTATGGCTCTGAATACCTCAGAATTCATTCGGCTGTTTCTGTCCTGTGTCACATCGTCAATAAACACTAGTGACCCAGTGCCACTGGCAGCCATGCATGCCCAAGCCATCACACTGCTTCCGCCACGTTTTACAGATGATGTGGTATGCTTTGGATCATGAGCTGTACCACGCCTTCGCCATACTTTTCTCTTTCCATCATTCTAGTAGAGGTTGATCTTGGTTTCATCTGTCCAAAGAATGTTCTTCCAGAACTGTGCTGGCTTTTTTAGATGTTTTTTAGCAAAGTCCAGCCTAGCCTTTTTATTCTTGATTCTTATGAGTGGCTTGCACCGTGCAGTGAACCCTCTGTATTTAATTTCATGCAGTCTTCTCTTTATGGTAGGTTTGGATATTGATACGCCTACCTCCTGGAGAGTGTTGTTCACTTGGTTGGCTGTTGTGAAGGGGTTTCTCTTCACCATGGAGAGTATTCTGCGATCATATCCACCAGGTCTTTTTGCATTGATGAGTTCACCAGTGCTTTCTTTCTTTCTCAGAATGTACCAAACTGTAGATTTTGCCACTCCTAAAGTTGTAGCAATTTCTCAGATGGGTTTTTTCTGTTTTTTGCAGCTTAAGGATAGCTTGTTTCACCTGCATGGAGAGCTCCTTTGACCGCATGTTTCCTTCACAGCTAAACCTTCCAAATGCAAACACCACACCTCAAATCAACACCAGCCCTTTTATCTGCTTAATTGAGAATGATATAATGAAGGGATTGCCCACACCTGTCCATGAAATAGCCTTGGAGTCAATTGTCCAATTACTTTTGGTCCCTTTAAAAACAGGGTGGCACATGTTAAGGAGCTGAAACTCCTAAACCCTTCATCCAATTTTAATGTGGATACCCTCAAATGAAAGCTGAAAGTCTGAACTTCAACTGCATCTGATTTGTTTTGTTTCAAATTCATTGTGGTAATGTCTAGAACCAAAATTAGATAAATGTTGTCTCTGTCCAAATATTTATGGACCTAACTGTATTTGAAGGAATCTCATTACTGCAGCATTAACTGCAGCTGGGCGAGGCTGGACCTCATCTAGCACAGAGAGAGAGAGAATTAACTCCCTCACTGCCGAAAAACACCAAGCACCAAAAACTCAGCTGCGAGAAGTCAGATTGTGTAATCGCGAAGATCTTCGAGGCGACACACCCGTGACACCATGTCATCTTGCCCTACAAGTCGAGGAAACCGTATCAGTCGATTTAGGGCATCATTCACCATCACCTTTTTGTTAGGCCTCCCCTGCCCCCAGCGGTCAATATGCCGGCCTTGTCTTTCCGTCTGTGTCACCAGACCCTTTTTAATCGACCCACTTTCTATGTGTGCCCCTTCACACACCCTTTCTTTCCATGGTCACCTCCTACAGTCATGAGTCCATCGTTCAGTCGAACCTACTGGTTGAACTAAGTCTGACCCTCTGTCTTTTCGTTGGCTACAGGGTCTCCCATTTAGGTCACTCAGCCCTGAGTCAACAGAGAAGTCATCTCCTCTAACCCTCATTGTTTCAGACCGTGTACTGCCAGTCCCCAGAGAAGCCTCTCATCTCTCCATATCTCGGGTTGGAAGCAGTCGCTCTCTTCGTTCCAATTCCTGTAGCTGTTCCTTAATCTGCTTTCTTTCCAAGATCAGCTGCTCTACCTGTCGTAGGTACGTCACTCGATATTCCAGGAGCATTCGGATGTTCTCAAGGCTCTCCACTGAGCCAACAACAACGAATGGAACCATCTCTTCTTCACCAGCCACCTTGATCTCGCCATCAGCTGGAATCCTCACTTTCTTCACTCCAGAACAATTCACTAGTTCCTGCATCACCTTTCCAAGTCTTCCAATGACTTTCCCCACCAGATTTCAGGGTACCGGAATTATGTCTTCTACAAAGCCCAGCCGACTTTGAGCTTCCCTCACCAGCTCAAGGCGTCGAGCGGCTTTCATATTACCAACATGATCATCTGTTTCGTGTGTAGGCATTGAAGATGCATCTCCTTCAGGACAGCCACCCGCTTCTCTGTGACTTCTCTCTCCGCCAATATCACCAACTGGTTCGTTTCTGGTGCCCAGTTCATACTATAAGATTTTACTGCCTTTTTAAAGGCCTCATGCACACCCTCGCTGGCAGAGGCTTCTCGCATGTCTTCGGGGACCTCCATCACACACTTAAAGAGCGAAGCCTCATCCTCTTCCTTGTTTACCTCGGACACTTCCTTCAAGACATCTGCCACGACCGGATAATTGTCTTGTTCAATTCTTTGCTCACCAACTTCCTGAGACTTACATTCTTCAAGACCCCTTGCCAAGATGGGCACTGGCAGCTCCGCCTTGTTATCACTCGGGCACGGCCGTTGTAAGTCTTCAACAACCAACTTCTTCTCCTGAAGACCTCTTACTGCTTCTCTGTGCACCTCCACGTCCTCTCTTAAGATCTTATTCCCACTTTGCAACATTGACAGGTGACCTCTGAGCTAAGAGACTTCCTTCTCCAGCTCTGCCACTCTATGCTCAGAGTAAAAAATTAGACTAAAGAAAAACAGCAAAAACATCATATATTAAATTACCTTTGTGTATTTTGCCATGTAGGACCAATCTAAGTGGATCTATCGTAAACAACAGAGCAAGAGGTGGTAGAGAAACCACAAAACACGACCACAGATCAAATGTATATATGTAAAAATACAAAATCTTTATTTCAACAATTATAGACACAAGTAATGGAAATGACAAACACAGCGGAAAAAATGTGGATATCTGTGCAACCATGGAAGAACACACTTCAGCACCGGAAACACCCGAGCATAGGATCACAATGTAATTATGAACACAACAGCAAAAATTAGATGAAATACACATAAATAATGGGTAAGGGATAATTGTATAAAGGACATAAGTGGTATATGAAATATCGTAACATATGCAAAATTGCCTAATCCTATGTCCTGTAAGCTTTTCAGGGGATATAGCTCTGAGATCGCGTCCGGGTAGACGGAATGGCATAGAAACAGTTCATTCAGAGACAGCAGTTCTGGTAAAAACTGGCCGCAACCAGCTTTATTAAAGTCCACAGCAAACAGATAAAACAAATCATAAACATAAGACCTGGGCTTGTCTAGCCACTTACTACACTTAGATAGATTTCCCTATCTATCCGGGTCCCGACTCTAACAGCCTGGGCCAAAACAACACATATGTTCAGCATTTACCAGCATGGAGTTTCACAGAGTCTCCTCCTTGTGTCTGAAGGCACCTTCAACGTCCAGACTTGAGAGAGCTCCCCTCCTATTCAGCAGCTATCCGCATGGATTCTCACAGAGACTACTCCTGTGTCCGGGGTACATCGAGCACCCAGACTGAGATAGCTCATACTCCTGGAGACTGCTTCTTGTGCCTGGACTCCTTGTCCAGACTAAGCGAGCTCTCTGACTGTGTTCGCAGACACCTACTTCTGGTCTCCTAATTAACAGCTGAGTGGTTTCAGGCCTGAGCTGCAAGTGTGTAATGAATGTAAGGTGTAGTGACCTTTCTCTACCACTAGGTTTACAAAGCCACACATTTCCCTTATACCATACAGCACAGTACCTAGGTGAAATGTACACCCCATTCGACACACATTCCTTCACTGTCTCACATATCCCCCCCCTCTTCTCCAGACCGGAGGGCTGGTCATCCAGACCGGAGGGCTGGTCAACAATCCAAAAGAGACAGTGAACTCTGGACCAGTCATGGCCTTCATCAGCTTCATCTTCACTACTGTCATCTGTATCTTCACCTGAGCCATAGCCAACATCAGCTTTCTCTTCATCTGAAGCATCCGCACTACCCTGTACCCTCCCAGGCCTATGCACTCTGCGGGCCTCGGGTATCCTGCACGGTTTCATCTTGACCTTAGGGCCGGGCTCAGTTTCGATATAGTGCCTGGCCAGAGAAGTACGACCCGGCACATCAGAACACTTCTGCTGACTCTTCCTCAGAAACTCACGTACCTCCTGTCCTTGGTGCACTGACCATGTGTCACCAACTCTCACAGAAGGTATAGGGGGTTTTTACTTTTCTCTAGTTCCCCTTGAACCCTCTTTAGCACATCTATTTTCTCGAACATCGGTGGACTCACAAAGTCTATTTCACAGACCTTAAGCTCCTCTGCCATGGTCTCTGACCATCCCAAGCTACTCTGTTCAAATGACTGGGACCGCAGAAGGAGCAGACCGCCCCTCCCTTGCAGTACACATAACTCATCCGCTAAGTCTCCAGCTGAATTGTAATGTTCTACCGTGACAACAGCATTCTTATATAGAGCCTTAGACTTATTGAGCAGCATTTGCTCTTGCAACGAAGAGATTCCCTGTATTCTTCCTTTTACTTCATTGACTTTCTCACGAAGAGCTCATGGCTTTCATCACACTCCTTCATCACAGTTTGGAGTTTTTTCTGAGAAGTAATCAATTCATCTGGTACCTGTTGGACGTCCTTTATGTCTTCGGCCCCTTCTTCAGGCTCTTCTGGTAGAACATGCTCAGAAGCCCTACCGTCAGTCTTACATTCTACCTCTTCAGTCACATCATTATGGTCTCCAATATCTCCATTTATTCCAGCTCTCAAGTTCTCCTTGATAGCTGCATCTGTATACTCAGAACCCGCCGGATTCTTCTCTTCCACCACGTTCTGCATCTCATCTGAGCTCCCGTGTGTCTGCAGCGGCAACGGAGTGACACACCGCTTTTCCCATTTGTTGGGACGTGGCTCCGATGTAGACTCCATGAAAGTGCGCTTGAGCTCACCAATGCCAGCCTGATGTCTCAAAATCTCATCTTGTGATTTATCCAGATCCTTGGTATCACTCGGGAACACTGCTGGGGCTCCAGGCGCTGAACTTCCAGCCTGAGCTTCACGAGTTGCAGCTACTGATCCGGACCGTAACCTGTCCACGCCGCTGTCTTCGGCAAAAACAGATTCCTGGACAGAGTCAGCCCCCATATCTTCAGTCTTGTTCCTCACAACTTCACTTGAGACCTCAGCTTCTGATGAGGCATCTAGCTTGGTGACCACCACTTCCATGGCTTTTTCCACCTCTGCAGCATTACCTTCAGAGTCCTGGGCATGATGCAGCTCCATACCATACATTGATAACTTCTCATCTTCAACAGCATCCACTTGTGCTGTATTCAGTTTCAGAGTCCTGCCTTTAAAGCTCAGCTCTCCTCCTTTCACCTTAGTCTTCGCCAGGGAACTGGCCAACTTTAAAACATCTTCAGATGCCATCTTCTGTCCGGCTGTAAGGTCAGCATCAGCTTTCTTCTCAGGACTCTCAACCTCCTCTGCTACCATGCTTTCCTCATTTGCACTGGTTGCTTTATGGTCATCAGATGATTCACTATCACTACCACTATCCCTGTCTGACCCCTTTTTCTCAGCCACATCTGGCTCACTTTCAGGGTTATACACTTCATTTTCATTCACATCCGGCTCACTGTCAGGGCTATACAATTCATTCTCATTCACATCTTGATCTGGAACCTTAGTTAACATGTCATCCACAACATTAACTTCACCATCTGGTCCC
Source organism: Oophaga sylvatica (assembly GCA_033576555.1). Classification (NCBI taxonomy): domain Eukaryota; kingdom Metazoa; phylum Chordata; class Amphibia; order Anura; family Dendrobatidae; genus Oophaga; species Oophaga sylvatica. Next base: position 113,063,173 of record JARQOD010000010.1, on the reverse strand, counting down.
TCAAGTATGTGACTATGTGACAACCCCAGCACTATACTTCTATATAGCTCAGGTACTAGGAGCTGGCTCACGACCTCTCCCTGGACTTCAGTGTCCCTATACAACAGGTGAGTGTTTATGGCAACATGAGGTAACCTCTCCTCAGAGCCAGGCTCTTGGGAAACCTCATTTAGAACATTTATATTTTCCTGGGCCGTTTTAAGAGAGGGGTCTCACCACTGCTCACTCTCAAAATTGTCACAGGACACAGGTAAGTCAGGGACACTCGGTTCCCGAGAACCACCATCCTCGTCTCCCAACATCACCTGCAAAGGAATTTCATCACTATCACAGTCATCATTATTATCAATATCATTATCATGATTATGATCAGTATCATCATCACTATCATGATCATCATCATTATCATTATCAGCATCAGCATCATTATCATGGTCATCATCATTATCATGATCATCATCATCATTATCATTATCATTATCATCATCATCATTATCACATAAGTTTAACGGCCCACTAACATTGTGTTCCGCCCCTCGGGACTGCGCACCCTCAGTAGGAGCTTCATCACACTGTCCATCAGAAACACTTTTCCCCCAGAGATCCTTAGATCGGGGAAAGTCATTACCCAATATAACGGGTTGCACCAGGTTCTTCACTACCCCCACTTCACATGAAACCTCCCCGCGTTTGGGGATCAAGTCCACGGCAGTCTCTGGGTAGACTTTGGTGTCTCCATGGACGCACACCACACTCAGGTGCTTATCAGGGAAGAAGTCCCTATCAATCAGGCTGTCACATACGGAAGTCACTGGACTCTCTGAGTCCAAGAGGGCCTGTGCTGGGCAGTCATGTACAACCACCGGGGACCCCTGTGGTCCAGTCTCTTCGGCTGAGGTGGACACACACACAGGCTCTGCGCAGGGAGAGAGGGATCTGCCAACATCACAATACATAGGCTCCCCCTCTATTGGACAGTTGGCTGCAATTTCACGACATCTCCAACCCTGTCCATCACACTTTTCCACCCACATGTCCCCTCAGGCCCGAACCCGCTTATCAGCATACCCCATGTCCCCAACAGCTGGAACGCTCTTACCGCGAGAGTTCAGCGTCCGGGAACTCTGAAGTGACGACCTCTCAGACGGCTGGTCACGGAGACAGTCTTTGCTGGCGAAGGCCTTCTCCATCAGGCTGACCAGAGATTGGCGTCCTGGTGGTCTCCTTGTCCGACCTCTGGCTGTACCTCAGGAGGACATGCTCGGGTGTAGCGGTCCACTATCACCTTTTCAACTCCATAATCAGGTTTGCTGACTGCAGACTCCCAATTGCATCTCCAGTCATAAACTCCCCTGGCACGGGCTGTCACCGTAACACCCAGCCGGGTAAGAATTTCCGCTTTCAGCTTGGCATAGTCTTGGCTGTCCTGCTCGCTCAGGTCAGCATAGGCCCTTTGGGGTTCTCCAATCAGATAGGGTGCGACCATCATGGCCCATTCAGATAGGGGCAGATTCTCCTTCTCTGCCAGTCCCTCAAACCTAGTGAGATATACCTCCACATCATCACGAGGTGTCATCTTTTTCAGGGACCGTCTTACCGCCTTCTTTACAGCGGACAACGCAGGTGCCTTCACAACATTACTCTGGGACGAGGTGCTGAGAGCTGCAATCTGCTCCAACAACCGGTTATTCTCCTGCTGCTGCTGGCACTGCAATTGCATGCTCTGCTGGGCCTGTACCAGGTACTCAACGAGCTCCTCCATACTGCCGGACTTATCTGTCTCAACCACGGCAGTCTTATGTTGCACATTAACTTGCGCCATTTGTTCAAACAGCGCCTCCATGCTGTCATCCATGCTGTCAGACTTCTCTGTCTCAACAACGGCAGTCTTCACTCAAGACATACACACTCCACAGTCTTTTCCACAGAAAATTCAGCTTTGCTGTGCAGACACTTTTTTTTTTTTTTTCTCTGCAAACTCTATTAGGGCCACTGTCTCTTTAAGACTGCTCCAACAGACTTTTCCTTTGCTGCTGCACACTCCACAGTCTTTTACACAACAAGTTCAGCTTTGCTGTGCAGACACACTTTTTTTTTTTCTTTTGCAAACTCTATTAGGGCTACTGTCTCTTTAAGACTGCTCCAACAGACGTTTTTGCTGACACACTTTTTTTTTTCTCTGCTGCTGCTTCAACAGACTTCACCTTTATTGCTGTCTCTCGCCACTGTGCTGCACACACATTCCAGCACCAATTGTATCAGCCACTGTGCTGCCCCAGCATCTCCGCCAATTGTAAGCTTTCAGGGGATATAGCTCTGAGATCGCCGTCCGGGTAGACGGAATGGCATAGAAACAGTTCATTCAGAGACAGCAGTTCTGGTAAAAACTGTCCGCAACCAGCTTTATTAAAGTCCACAGCAAACAGATAAAACAAATCATAAACATAAGACCTGGGCTTGTCTAGCCACTTACTACACTTAGATAGATTTCCCTATCTATCCGGGTCCCGACTCTAACAGCCTGGGCCAAAACAACACATATGTTCAGCATTTACCAGCATGGAGTTTCACAGAGTCTCCTTCTTGTGTCTGAAGGCACCTTCAACGTCCAGACTTGAGAGAGCTCCCCTCCTATTCAGCAGCTATCCGCATGGATTCTCACAGAGACTACTCCTGTGTCCGGGGTACATCGAGCACCCAGACTGAGATAGCTCATACTCCTGGAGACTGCTTCTTGTGCCTGGACTCCTTGTCCAGACTAAGCGAGCTGTCTGACTGTGTTCGCAGACACCTACTTCTGGTCTCCTAATTAACAGCTGAGTGGTTTAGGCCTGAGCTGCAAGTGTGTAATGAATGTAAGGTGTAGTGACCTTTCTCTACCACTAGGTTTACAAAGCCACACATTTCCCTTATACCATACAGCACAGTACCTAGGTGAAATGTACACCCCATTCGACACACATTCCTTCACTGTCTCACAGTCCCTAGATCAAAATCCACCATGGCGTTATGTCTCATAAATATAGAAGGTTCATATATAAAACTCCAATGTGGATTAAATACCTAAACGCCTGATCCGGTTTCCTTATAACCAACCCATACAGAATTACTGATGTGTAACAGCTGAAAAAATGCGCTCAAGTGACCAATCCGTACAAAGTTATACCTAATTAGGATGTGCTGGTGGCATGCTCCAGGGTGACCAGCGCTGGGTGCGTCTGCCCCGACGCACGTTTTGGATTACTCCTTTGTCAGGGGGCATGGCTGAGGGCGTGGCTTTAAAAATCCCCCACAACGGAAGTTGTCGATCGTAGACCGGAAGTGACGCATCCGGTATCATAGCAACGGGGAACGCGTCCATGGCAACCTAATGCAGGAAGACGCCGGGAGCGGCGCAGCTCCCCCGAGTATGAACCGCATGCTGCAGGAATGCGATCACAACAAGAGAAAATAAAGAACAGAGCTCTGGAAATTGCACATATGCATCAACCACCTGTAATGGGGCACAGTGTAGATAATAAGACCTGTATGAGACACACATAAATCCCAGCAAAAACTTATCAGGCAAAAAGCCTCAACAAGCCATAGTACCAGGTGAAATAGTAATATTCCATATAATAACCAATAATGCACCTCCATAACAAATATAAAATCCTAAAGGCGTATATGAGAGGCAATATATAATTACTAATAAAGATTCACCTGAAAGACATATTAATAAGATATCAACACCAAAATGCTGAAACATATGTGTCACATATAGGTCCCAGAACATCATGCAACAACTGCAAAAGGGTTTCATATGACATATAACCAACGTATAATAAATACACACTTATATCAATAGACGCCATAAACAAGGAAATTTTTAGATGACAAATCTCCAATAATACATCATCATGTCACTCCTATTGCAGATCTTCGATCAAGTAGACCATCTTGATACGAATGTGCTCCCTCCAAACGAATCCAGGCAGGGGGAAAAAAGTAAGTGAACTGAACAATTCCTAAAAATATATAAAAAGAAAAAAGATTAAAACCCATTAAAAGCCACCATGGTGGCACGAAAACCCGCACGCAACCGACGGTACAATAGGTCAGCGATCTCAAAAACATCACAGGAATGAAGCAAAATTAAAATTCTCATTTAGTCCGCATGGATGGACCGTATTAAGCGTCCAGATCCATCTGGATTCCAATTGAGCCAGGCGCTGTGAAACATTACCCCCCGTATGTTCACATCCAAACAATCAATGCCCTTGACCCGTAGTAGCCTACTATTACATTGATAGTAAGTCCTAAAATGTTTGGGTGTGGTCTTCAGAGTATTGGGATCAATCTTTGTGGTCGCTGCTTCAATCCCCAAAACGTGCTCCCTGATCCTGACCTTTAGTTGGCGTGTTGTAAGTCCAACATAGATCAGGGAGAACGAACAGGTGGCATAATATATTACATTCTTAGTGGTACATGTAATATACTTGTCAATTTTGAACATCTTTTTACTAGCGGAATCCGAGAAACAATTGCTCCGATCCACGTTTACACAGGCCGCACATTGTCCGCATTTAAAACATCCTCTGCGTTTACTGCCTGAATCCAAGAACGTTCTAGGAGAATTGTCAGTGTAGTGACTACGAGTCAAATGTCCCCTCAGATTTTTAGAGCGCCTATAGGTGATCATAGGTCTATTGGGGATAATTTTAGTGAGAATGAGATCAGTCTTAAAGATAGGCCATGCTTTGGCCATTAGCTTCCTGATAATATCAGATTAAGCGTGAAATGTGGTGATGAATCTCACCGGGTCAGATTTGGGTAAACAGGCATCAGATTTATATAGCAGGGAATTTCTCTGACTATATTTTGCTCGATTAAAAGCCTTTTTAATACTCCTGTTACTGTACCCTCGCTCAGAAAAGCGCCTCTTTAAATCCCTCGCTTGTTCTTCATATTCCGCATCTGTGGAACAAATTCGGCTTAGCCGCAGGAACTGACCCACTGGTATCGCATGAATCATATGGTAGAGGTGGGAAGAGAAGCATGCAAAAGCACGTTCGTAGCCATAGGTTTTCTATAGATGCTTGTTTGTATCATATGATTAGCATCTCTCCTTAGCGACACATCTAGGAACTCAATTTGGTTGTGATCATATTTGAAAGTTAATCGAATATTCCGGTCGTTGTTGTTGAGTTGTTTGAAAAAGTTATCTAAAGCAAAAACGGAATCCTGCCAGATCAGCAGAATGTCATCTATGTGCCGCACCCAAATAGAGACACGGTCAATAGGACATTGCTGATCTGACAGGAAGAGGTCCTTTACCCACAGACCCAGGAACATATTAGCATAGGAGTGCGCGAAGGCTGCTCCAATGGCTGTTCCCTGGGTCTGCAGGAAAAAGGACCCCTTAAAAACAAAAAAATTGTGAGTTAAAGTGAACTCCAATAGTTCAAGTAGAAAAACCCTCATATTTGGAGAGATGCTGGAGGATTGTAGGAAGGAACCAACAGCATGTAGACCATCACAATGTCTGATACTCGTGTATAATGATTCTACGTCTGCTGTAACAAAAATAGACTCCGCCTCTAAAGATAGTCCATCGACCCTGCGCAGCAGCTGATTAGTATCCTTTGAAAAGGAGGGTAAAACCTCTACCAAAGGCTGCAGCATAGAGTCGATCCACAAATTCACCCCCTCCAGGTAGTTCCCACAACCCGAAACTATCTTATGAACTTTCGGCAAAAGATAGAATGTAGACACAGTGGGCTCAGTAACCACCAAAGCAGCGCCCAATTCCTAAATGATAGTGCCAGCTTGAATAGTACTCGCCAGTATCTCCCTGAGTTGCCCATCAAATGTGGACAAGGGGTTATACGTCAATTTCTTATAACATGTGGAATCGTGTAGTTGGCGGAAGGCCTCTTTCTCATACATAGTACTTGGCCAAAGAACTATATTACCCCCCCTGTCCGCCGGCTTGATGACAACACCAGGGAGATCCTGTAGGTTTTTTTTGTAAAGTGTAATGTATAATTCCACATGTGTTAATTCATAGTTTTGATGCCTTCAGTGTGATTCTACAATTTTCATAGTCATGAAAATACAGAAAAATCTTTTAATGAGAAGGTGTGTCCAAACTTTTTGTCTGTACTGTAGATAGATAAAATGGTACATAAATAGTTAAAGATACACACGCTCACACACACACAAAAATAACGCAATAGTTAATAAAGAAAAAAAATAGGAAAAAAAATGGCGTGGGCTCCCGCACAATTTTCTGCACCAGAGGGGGAAAGCCAACAGCTGGGGTCAATATTTCTAGCCTGGGAAGGGGTTAATACCCATGGATCTTCCCAGGCTATGAATATCAGCCCGCAGCTAGCCTTCACTGGCTATTAAAATAGGGGTCCCCCTATAATTTATAGCCAAAAAGGCTAGGCAGACAGCTGCGGGCTGATATTCATAGCCTAGGAAGGGGCCATGGATATTGGCGCCTCCCGGGTAAAAATACCAGCACCCAGCCACCCCAGAATTGGTGCATCTGTACAATGCGCCAATTCCGGCACTTAGCCTCTCTCTTCCCACTCCCATGTAGCGGTGGGATATGGGGTAATAAGGGGTTAATATCACCTTGCTATTGTAAGGTAATATTAAGCCCGGTTAATAATAGAGAGACGTCAATAAGACGCCTATCCATTATTAATCTTATATTAATAAAGGTTAAAATAAAAAACACACGCATAAGAATAAATTATTTTAATGAAATAAAACAAGACGGTTTTCATTACTCTTTATTATATGCTCAGATCCAAGAGACACCCTCGATCTCCTGTAAAAAAAATAAAACAACCGTATACTCCCTGTCCGACGCAGTCCAATTAATAACGAGTGTCCCACGACGGTCTCCCCTATAGAACAGTGACATCAGGTGATGCCACTGCTCTGTAGGGCCTCCCAGTGATGCACTGACAGGAGACAATGTGCAGTGCATCCCTGAGGTTACCTGAGTTCATTGTCTCACTTTATGGCAATGCTGCGTGGGAATTTTCTCAACCAGCATTGCCGTGAGAGAATGAACTGTAGTGACGTCATTCTCTCCCGCGCGGCAGAGCGGTACACAGATGGATGGCGTCGGGGAATAGGTTAGTATGTGCTCTATGTTATGTGTTGTATGTCATTGTATGTCCTGTATGTCATTGTATGTTATATGTTGTATGTCATTGTATGTTATATATTGTATGTCATGTGTATGTTATATGTTGTATGTCATGTGTATGTTCTGTATGTCATGTGTATGTTCTGTATGTCATGTGTATGTTATATGTTGTATGTCATGTGTATGTTATATGTTGTATGTCATGTGTATGTTCTGTATGTCATGTGTATGTTATATGTTGTATGTCATGTGTATGTTATATGTTGTATGTCATGTGTATGTTCTGTATGTCATGTGTATGTTCTGTATGTCATGTGTATGTTATAGGTTGTATGTCATTGTGATGAACGTGCACACGGTCCGCCACATGGTAGCCCGGGGTATCACGGCTTGTGATCCCTCAGTGCCGCAAATGTGACGAAAACGCGCACACACACGACGGCTGCTGCCGTCCGACCCAATAATCTGCAGGGATTTATAATTATCCCACTTCCACTTAGGAACTTGCAGCTCTCTGGCGCCCCCCTTACCCTCAGGTCAGTCAGGGAACTGCACCTAGGATAATTAGTGGCCAGACGGGCCACTTGGATGTGTGCTGGCTATTGGGCACACTGCAGTGAGGGAATTATAATTACTCCGGGCCGCAGCCAGGCAATACACTTATAAAACCCGCTCCATCACTGCCAACGCCACCCCACAGTTCAACACTAGTGTTGAGCATTCCGATACCGCAAGTATCGGGTATCGGCCGATATTCGCGTTATCGGAATTCCGATACTTAATTCCGATACTTTTTCAATATCGTATACCGGAATCGGAAGTTCCCATAATTCTTTGAGAGGCAATGTGATGTTAGTCAGCCAATGATGAATCTTATGAAGTGTGGGCACATCCTGTAATGCTGCGGTCATCTTAACTAATGGCATGGCTGTGATTGGCTGCTGAAATGATGTCAGAATGCACTATAAAAGGCGCCGCAGCCATTTTAGCGTCACTGTGCTGTGAACTCAGTTAGGGAAAGAACGCTGCTCTGCTGACTCTGAGGGACAGTTAGAGATTGCGATTTAGTGTACTGTGCTTTAGGCAGGCTAGTTTACCACCGGCTGTGTAAAGCTTCCTTTTGCCTGCAGTGTTGTTTTAACAGCTCTGCAAGGTGTGTGTGAGTGCAGGTGACGCTGCAGTTTGCTCTGCATGCAACGCTGTCTGTAGGCATCTGCACGTGTCACTCACAGACTCTTTTTTTTTTTCTTCAGTGTATAAAAGGCGCCGCCGCCATTTTAGCGTCACTGTGCTGTGAATTCAGTAAGGGACAGAACGCTGCTGTGCTGACTCTGAGGGACAGTTAGAGATTGCGATTTAGTGTACTGTGCTGTAGGCAGGCTAGCACCAACCGCTGTGTAAAGCTTCCTTTTGCCTGCAGTGTTGTTTTAACAGCTCAGCAAGGTGTGTGTGAGTGCAGGTGACGCTGCAGTTTGCTCTGTATGCAACGCTGTCTGTAGGCATCTGCACGTGTCACTCACAGACTCTTTTTTTTTTCTTCAGTGTAATTCTTGCTGCTCCATGTAATTGAAATCAAAATATAATAGTGTGACGCGCTTCCATCCGTATACAATACCTTGGTTGCAAACACTATAGAAGTCCACAAATGGAGCCTTTCACAGCAAGTGAACAGTTGTGTTTCAGTGTTCACTGCAGTCTGTAATTTTTTTTTTTTTTTTTTGAGTGCAGATCACGCTCCAGTTACTTCAACTAATGCTGCGTGTACTCTGCTGAGTGTCTGTCACTGGCTCATCCTTGTAATTTTTCAAAAATTGCTGCTGCTTTATTCTATTTTAAATTTACAAAAATATATTAGTGTGACGCTCTTCCATCAAAATACAATACATTGCTTGCAAACTTAATAGAAGTCCACAAAAAGGCCTTTCACAGCAAGTGAACAGTTGTGTTTCAGTGTTCACTGTAGTCTGAGGTTTCATTTTTTTGTAGGAGTGTAGATCCCGCTCCACTTCAACCACCGCAGCGTGTACTCTGCTGAGTGTCTGTCACTGGCTCATCCTTGTAATTTTTCAAAAATTGCTGCTGCTTTATTCTATTTAAATTTACAAAAATATATTAGTGTGACGCTCTTCCATCAAAATACAATACATTGCTTGCAAACTTAATAGAAGTCCACAAAAAGGCCTTTCACAGCAAGTGAACAGTTGTGTTTCAGTGTTCACTGTAGTCTGAGGTTTCATTTTTTTGTAGGAGTGTAGATCCGCTCCACTTCAACCACCGCAGCGTGTACTCTGCTGAGTGTCTGTCACTGGCTCATCCTTGTAATTTTTCAAAAAATTGCTGCTGCTTTATTCTATTTTAAATTTACAAAAATATATTAGTGTGACGCTCTTCCAGAGGACAGCGTTTGTTGGCCATTTGTGAGTCTGCAGCACATGGTTGATTTCATGCTGCACTGCCTGAGAAACGACCGCTACATCGGCCACATTCTCACCACGTCAGATTATTGGGTGTACACCCTCCTAGACCCTCGCTACTGGGACAACTTACAAAGCCTCATCACACCGTTGAACCGGGACCGTAAAATGTTGGAGGACCAAGACACACTGTTGAAATCCATAATGTTCTCCATTCCAGCCGAGAGCGCTGCTGCTGCTACTGCTTTACAAAGCAGCTCTGTGCGTCGAGGCATTGTAGACACCTCTGCAACAAGAGAGAGCACAAGCAGCGCCTCTGCACAGGGCAAGAGCTGTATGTTACAAATGTGGCGAAGTTTTGTGACAGCGCCACCAAGGTGTACACCATAGTGATGGGAAATCTAGTTAATTTTGGTGATTAGTTCACCATGAACTAGTTCACTGAAAAGATTAGTTCAAAAGATTAGTTCATTTAGTTCAGTTTTTCTCCACCCTATCCTGTGAGGAGCTGATAGGAAATGCATCATGTGACCTCTGAACTAAATGAACTAGATGAACTGCTGAACAAAATGTTCTATTGAGAATGACTCAGGACAGCCTAGTTCAATCTGATGCCTCTGACTGAGCCCAGCAGTGCCACATAATGATTGTGTATGAGGGGGCTGAGAAGCAGTTCAGCATCCACCATTTTAAGAACAGAACAGGGGTCAGTGTTAAAGATTTTAGCAAGACTGATCTTCTAGGCTAGAGGCATGAACTACACACAGAAACACTCTCTCATACACACATATGAGCTGTGTCTGTGTACTGTTGGTGCAATTTCATTTTTTATTGATAATATTATTATTACTGTTATATTTGTATTTGATGTGTGGTATGCTTTGGAGGTGCTGGCTTGCCCTGCTGCCAGTGTATTATCTGAGCGCGTCTTTAGTGCTGCAGGTGGTGTACTAACAGACCGTCGCATGCGACTATCCTCAGACAATGTAGACCGGCTTATTTTTCTGAAAATGAACAAGGCATGGATCTCACCTGAATTTGCCTGTCCGTTTTCAGATTAAATAACTGTTTGCCAACGTTTTCCAAGTCTCCTGTTATGTTCATCTTTCTACCACCTGAACTCTACTCCCTGGGCTACAACACTGCCAGTCACAGGGGAATGATCATTTACAAAACAAAATGTTATCCCCAACAAATAGTAGCGCAACGACTCCAGTGCCCACTTTATCGCCAGGCACTCTCTCTCTACAATGCTGTCTCTGTTTTTTGATGGAGTAAGTTTTCGACTCAGGAAACTAATGGGATGCTCCTCCCCGTTAAGCTCCAGTCCTGAGACAACACGGCACCCAGACCTACCTCTGACGCATCAGTCTGGACAATGAATTCTCTTTTGAACTCGGGTGTGCTCAAAACTGGTGACCCACACAGTGCCCCTTTTATTGCCCCTGTTGATGACCCCTTGCTGATTTATTAACCGGCTCCACCAGATCCATGGGTATTCTCTCAAACTGGACCTCTAAAATTTTTAATGGCACCAAGGGACTTACAAAATGAGGCTGAGGACTGTGTATCTGGCGCATGCGACAAGAGTTACAATACCGTTTAACTTCTTGATAGACCCCCAGCCAGTAAAACCGTTGTATAATTCTGTGTATGGTTTTCTTTTGGCACAAATGTCACCCTAGTACATGCGCATGCGCTAAGTCCATTACCAACCTCCGATATGACTGCGGTAGCAGCAATTGCTAAAAAATTTCAACATGTATTTTATAAACCTGATACAGCAAATCTTGGTTCAGCTCTAATTGTTTAAATACTGTAGCTGCCCTGGGGTGTTGGGGTTCCCCATTGACAACCAGTAAATTTTCACGGGCTAGACTCAACGTAGGGGCCGCGTAGTTGCGCCTTAACAAATTTGTCACCTGTCACATTGAAGTATTACAATTCAGGTCCCGGTGTCAAATCTTCCATCTCCCCAACTAACACTTCGATAGGAGAGGGGTTTTCCTACTCCACCGAAGGCAAAGGTAATACTGCCCACTGCACACATGTGTTATGCATAGTGAGACTGATAGTAGCCAACAAAGTAGCTACAAAAGGCCACTTGTGATCGCCCTATCAGCGTAGGAACAATGCTACTCAAAAGATCTTCCATGATCCTGGACAAAATCTTGATATAATGGTCAATGAGTGAGAATGTACGATAGGATCCAGGCAGATGTGAAGGTTTGTTTGGTTTTAGTAGCAACTTCATGTGTGACATGTTTGAATGGCTGGGCAACCCTCCTGTCTCCAATATATGATTGAAGGTGCGTACCAATGTGGACGGGATATCCTCACTCAATAATTTTAATAATTTGGCTGTAAACCCGTCAGATCCTGGAGCTTTCCCGTATTTAAAGTAACTTATCGCCGCTGTCACTTCCGTCACCTCAATTTGTTTTTTTAAAAGGAGAAGCTGATAGTTTGTGATGGATGGTAACCGTATTCCATCTACAAAGGTGTTACCCTCCTCACTATCCGTATGTTCCACCTTATATAAGTCTGAGTAGTATTCTTGTAGAATGGTGTTTATGGTTCGAGGGTCTGTGTTCATGATCCCATGTTTATTCGTTAACGCTGTAATATGTTGATGACGAATGTGATTTCCTTTCGCTAGTCGTGCTAATAGTCTCCCTCATTTGCTACCATAACGATATACATCGGCTCTATAATTGTTATTACTGCTTCTCTCTCGTCGATATACCCATACGTGTAAGTCAACCTTAGCCTGCTTACATCTATTTTTAACCTGTGTTGATGAACTTGTCTTGTTTGCCGTGTACCTATCGCGTAATATCCTGCTAGCCTGCGAGTAGTTTGTCGCCATCTTCTTTTTTAGCGTTGTCTGATAACCTATTAGTTTCCCGCGCATTACTCCCTTCCCTGCTGCCCATAAAAGTTCCGGCCTATCCCTAGTATCTCCATTATCCCTTACATATTAAAAACACCATTGCTTCACATGATGTCGAAACTTCTCATCCATTAACAAATAGGTCGGGAAGCGCCAAGTTTGGTTTGGCCCCATCTGCACCATATCTGGCAGGGTCACTGATACGGGCGCGTGGTCATATATAGCTACGCTGTGCACATCTGCCTCTTCCACTCCCCTTAATAGCTCCTGTGCTAGCAATATATAATCTATTCTGGACCAAGAGTCATGTGGCGCCGAATAGAATGAATATTCACTGCCATCTGGGTTCAGGTGTGTCCAAATGTCTACAAAGTTATCTCGTGTCTAGCAAGGGTTATTATAAACGTGTGTCATGTGATCGCACATTCATTCGCATTGACCTACAGTTCTTCACTGGTTCGATTCACCATATTTAAGTCACCACCGTGGGTGGTTTTAATGCTCTCCTATCGGCCTGATATGCTTGGATACCTGGGATAAATTCAGGAACGTCTCCAAACTCCCTACTCACATGTCAGCGCAGGAACCGTAAGAGGGAACGTGCTTGTTTTGTTGCGCATAGGTGGAGTTTTATACAGTAAATGATTACTGCTGTCTTATTTTTGCGTCCCAAGGGCAGAATAAGTCTGCGTAACGTTACATTTTACAGACACTCATATAATAGACACACGCTACCCTAACCGTGACACAAGGAAGGTATTGTTGTGGGATAAAGCCGCCATTTTAGCGTCACTGTGCTGTTAATTCAGTTTGGGACAGAACGCTGCTCTGCTGACTCTGAGGGACAGTTAGAGATTGCGATTTTGTGTACTGTGCTTTAGGCAGGCTACTTTACCAACCGCTGTGTACATCTTCCTTTTGCCTTGCAGTGTTTTTTTCACAGCTCTGCAAGGTGTGTGTGTGAGTGCAGGTGACGCGCTGCAGTTTGCTCGGCATACAACGCTGTATGTAGGCATCTGCACATGTCACTCTCACTCTTTTTTTTTTTTTTTCTTTAGTGTAATTCTTGCTGCTCCATTCAATTGAAATTATAGTGTGACGTGCTTCCATCCGTATCCAATACATTGGTTGAAAACACTGTAGAAGGACACAAAAAGCCCTTTCACAGCTAAGAGTTGTGTTCACTGTAGTCTGAGATTTTAATTTATTCAATTTTGATCACGCTCAAATTACTTCTTCAAGCAATGCTGCTTGTACTCTGCTGAGCGTGTCTTACTGCCTCATCCTTGTCATTTTTCTCGAATTGGTGTACATGTACATCAAAGTAGTCTTCATTTTGATCGAAATCCAAGCAGGTACCCGGACACTCTATGGCTGCTTTTGTACGGTGGACTGGCTCCAACATTCAATAAGACTTAAGATGCAATCGGGCACCTTGTCAAGGCCCAATCCTCTTCTCCCTCTGATATAATAATAATAATAATCTTTATTTATATAGCGCCAACATATTCCGCAGCGCTTTACACTTTAACAGTTTCAAAACACAAGTCATAGGTAACAACGTTAACAATACAATAATTAAAGCAAAATAAGCCGACCCTGCTCGTGAGAGCTTACAATCTACAATGAGGTGGGGGAGATACAAAGTACAGGTGTGTATATATAATGGTGCATTTCCAATGATGGTCCAGCCATCTTGAGGGAGTGAGGCATGGATGGAGGTAGTGAATGGGCTCCACATACACACTTAAACATAGAACGACTTTGCTTATTGAATGTGATAGGCCACTCTGAACAAATGTGTTTTGAGGGAGCGCCTGAAACCAGGCAAATTGTGGATAGTCCTAATTTCTTGTGGTAGAGCATTCCAGAGGATTTGCGCAGCGCGGGAGAAGTCTTGGAGTCGGGAGTGGGAGGTACGGATTACTGCAGAGGTTAGTCGAAAGTCATTTGCAGAGCGCAGCAGTCGGTTAGGCCGATAGATAGAAATGAGGGAGGAGATGTAGGGGGGTGCTGCACTGTGGAGAGCTTTGTGGGTGAGAACCAGTACTTTGAATTGGATCCTATAATGAATGGGCAGCCAGTGTAAGGACTGGCGAAGAGCGGACGCGTCCGAGTACCGATTAGCCAGATGGATGACCCTGGCTGCTGCATTAAGGATGGACTGGAGAGGGGATAGTCGAGTAATGGGGAGGCCAAGTAATAGAGCATTGCAGTAGTCCAGGCGGGAGTGGATCAATGCTACAGTGAGGGTTTTTGTTGTTTCCATGGTGAGAAAAGGAAGGGATTCTAGAGATGTTCTTCAGGTGTAGACGGCAAATATCTAACAAACAGGTCATGCTGGAGAGACTTGCACCTACTGCCACTCAGGGTCTTCAGCTCCTTTGTGAGAAACAAATGTTTGGCCAGCCAGTATATCAAATAAAGTTCATGAGAAATGGGAACTGTGGTTGGCTTCACTTTTGGTACTGGGTGCTAATACCAAACCATGGTGTGCCATTCAATGAATATTCCTGGCTGGTTGGAGACAAGCTCATTCCCACAGAAAAGTACCAGAAAGCTAAGGAGATGGTGGCCTCTCTCAACATGAAGGAGTTTGCTCGTTGTCTAGGAGACCGACCACCCCTGCTGTGTACCTTGTCAACGTTGTGTTGAAGCTTGCAAGGATTAAGATGTTACAGTGGTAAGTCTGGTTTTTACTAAAGATCCTGCTGTGTATTATAGTTTTTATGTTTAAAAAAATTTTTTATCTTAGGAATGTTAAATAAATTTTTTTTTTTTTTTTAAATACAATGTATCTTATGAATGTTAAATATTTAATTTTTTTTTTAATAAAATAAAATGTATCTTATGAATGTTAAATAACCATTTTTTTTTTTTTTTTTTTCAGGTATTTGATCTACCGTAGCTAGTTGCTGATCGTTGACTCTACACCCCTCTCCCCAGAATGTTACTCGGGTTATGGGGAGAAAATCACCGCTATTCCAGACTGATTTCATGTTACTGTGTCTGGCTCTTACACAGCACACAGCACTTGATGTTAGTTTATCTTTTTCCTAAATTATTTGTTACACTGCCCTTCTCACATTTAATTTGCACTTTTTTTTTAAGCACAAGTTTTTTTACACTTCCTTGTTCTGTAAGTAGGCTTAATGGTTAAATGTTTTATACTAGATGTAAATATGTAACATGTAAATTTTATATTAAGATTTTGAAAATTATTAGGTACACACCATCAGGCTCTTTCGTCCCCTCTCCCTTAGAGTAGCGGTAATATATCGGACCCCAGGCTCGCCCACACAGTTCCTTGACCACTTCTCTGCCTGGCTGCCGCACTTTAATGTCCTCAGAAGTACCAACCCTTATCCTTGGAGACTTCAACATCCCCATTAACAGCCCTACTTCCACACTCAAAACACATTTGTTCAGAGCGGCCTATCACATTCACTAATCAAAGTCATTCTACGTGTAACTGTGTGTGTGTGTAGCCCATTCACTATCTCCATCCATCCCTCACTCCCTGAAAATGGCTGGACCATCATTGTAAATAAACCATTGTATATAAACAACTGTACTTTGTAGCTCCCCTCCTCATTGTAGATTGTAAGGTCTCACGAGCAGGGGCGGCTTATATTGCTTTAATTATTGTATTGTTAACGTTGTCACTTATGACTTGTGTTATGAAACTGTTAAACTGTACAGCGCTGCGGAATCTGTTGGCGCTATATAAATAAAGATTATTATTATAGAGGCCCACTCAGTAGTGGTGAAGTGAACGGCGCAAATTGCGAGTTGATTGCAACTGATGCAGCTGATACTCCATTACTGCTGGCTGCTGCTCACACAACCGCTCCAACATATGTAACGTGGAATTCCACCTGGTGGGTACGTCACATATGATGCGATGTTCAGGAAGGCAAAATCTGCGTTGCAGAGCTGCAATGCGCGATCTGGCCATGGTGGAACGTCGCAAGTTAGCGCACTGTAGGCGGACCTTGTGCAGCAGTGCATCAAGATCTGGATAGTCCCTCAAAAAACTGTGGACGACCAAGTTTAGCACATGTGCCAGACATGGTATGTGAGTGACGTTGCCTAGGCCCAGACCTGCCACCAGATTTCGGCCATTGTCACACACTACCAAGCCTGGCTGGAGATTCGCTGGCAAAATACACATGTCGCTCTCTTGCTTTATGGCATTCCAGAGCTCCAGCGCTGTGTGTCTTTGATTCCCCATGGAAATTAATTTCAGGACGGCCTGTTGACGTTTGCCCACGTCTGTGCTCATATCGGTCAACAGGCTCGCTGTCTGGGTGTTATGTTTGACACCAATCTCTCCTTCACCTCCCATATACAATCTGTTGCCCGCTATTGCCACCTACACCTAAAGAACATCTCTCCCGAATCCAAGACTTCTCCCGCGCTGCGCCAATACTGTGGAATGCTGTACCCAAGAAATTAGAACTATCCACAATTTGCATGTTTTGGGGCGCTCACTCTAAACACATTTCTTCATAGCGGCCTATCACATTCACTAATCAAAGTCATTCTATGTGTAAGTGTGTGTGTGTAGCCCATTCACTATCTCCATCCATCCCTCACTCCCTCAAAATGGCTGGGCCATCATTCTAAATACACCATTGTATATAAACACCTGTACTTTGTATCTCCCCCACATATTTGTAAATTGTAAGCTCTCACGAACATGTGCGGATTATATTGCTTTCATTATTGTATTGGTAACGTTGTTAGTTATGACTTGTGTTCTGAAACTGTTAAACTGTAAAGCGCTGCGTAATCTGTTGGCGCTATATAACTAAAGATTCTTATTAAGCGTTCACGGGTCCATGTGGAGGTAGACCGTGAGGCTCCTGCAACAATGTTTCTGAGGAAATGGAGAAGGAGGAGTCAATGTGTACAGACTTGATTCCCGCAATCCTTGTAGTTGCCTGAACACGTACAGCGCCACTCGCAAGATCTGTACCCGGCTCCACAACATTGACCCAATGGGCAGTAAGGGAAAGGTATCGTCCCTGGCCATGGATACTGGTCCACGCAGCGGTGGTCAGGTGGACATTGCTACTGACGGAGTTTAGTAGCGCATGTTTAATTTTAACCTCAACAACATGCTTTTACAGACCAGGGACGGCTTGCCTGCTGAAATAAAATCAGCTTGGCACATTGTATTGTGGGACTGCCAATGCCATTAAGTTCCGTAAACTGTCAGTCTCCACCAGCCTGAATGACAGCATTTCAAGGGACAGGAGTTTTGCAATGCCAGCATTCAGAGCCTGTGCTCGTGGATGGTTTGCCGAGATTGGGCCTACACCCGATACGCCACAACCTGACACCCACAGATAAACAAGCCATAAATCTCTGAAAGATAACCCCAACATTATTATTAAACCAGCAGATAAGGGGGGTGCTATCGTTATTATGAATAAGACCCAATCTATTGCCGAAATTCATAGACAACTGTCAGTTAACCTAACCTACAGACAACTCAATTGTGACCCTACATTTTACATCTGTCAAAAAATTGATCGTATCCTGACAAAACATCTTTAATTGATCACCATAGACTGTAAGACTATGACATTCCTTAATATTCAATACCCCATCACCCTGTTTTCTACACACTCCCAAAAATCAACAAAAAACTACATTATCCACCCGCATACCCTAGAGGGATAATTCTCCGTGTTCTACAGTATCACCCAAATGTTTAACATGTTGCCTAATTCCTATGTATATATATTCTTCACCCTATGTATTTATTGTATATATTGTATATATTATACATTGTCATTGACTGTAAATTTTTCTATCTCTTCCAGCGACTATTTGATAAAGGCCACTGCGTTGCCCAAAACGTCAGTCAGTAGTCTCATAGCTATTTTCTTTTTTCACATCAAGTGTGCAATAAAAATTTCAAATTTAACCATGACATATGCAGTTAAACTTGTGCAGTGATTCTCTATAGACTGTACATCTTCAGTGTGTCTTTGTAACTCAAGTACGTGTTTTCTCCGCACATGTTTACACATATTTGTGGTATTGAGGTTACTGACACTTTACCTCTTTTTACTTTTTGATTACACAGCTTGCATTTGACATAGCAAATATCATCTGCAAGTGTGTGAAAAAAGGACCACGCAGTGCAAGTCCTGGGAGCGTCCGTTTAGACTTTTGGAAGAGAAATCCGAACAGGTGCCAAAATGGAGGCTACAGGCAACAGAGTATGCAGCCTAACTCTCCCTCCTGTTTGTACCGTTGGGGCAATCGCTTCCTCAGAGCTGCTACCACCACCTTCCTGTTCCTCACGCCATGTTGGGTCTTGGACCTCATCATCTCCACTAACCTCTTCCAACACCTGCTGCTGTTGGGTGGTCTGGCCACCACCATGCTCAACAGAAACTGGCACCTGAGTCTCATCATCATCAGATGCGTTCTGCGGTGTGCTGACCATCGGCACTGTCTCACCCGCCTCTTCAGATTCAGAGAGACACAGCTGTTGCGCATCACTGCATACTCCCTCTTCTTCACATTCCAGAATGCTGCTTGGCTGTGCCCCTGTTTGCAAACCAACAGATTCTGAGAACAGAAGCAGAGACTCAGCTGGCTCCTGTACAGAACTCTCTGACTGACTGGGCAATTTGGCAGGCGGTGAAGAGACAGATGGTTGATCAACAGTGCTGTGTTCCTGAGAGGAGGTGGAAACAATTGAAGTCGATGCATTGGACCCTGGGCTCCAACACCGCCAGTTGTTGCCTGTAAGTGCTGTTAGCACAGTCAACACTTGCTCCTGTGTTACTGGGGTTGAGTAATGGCAGCTGTTCCCCTGCTGTGTGTACGACAAAAAGTCATGCTGCCTCCACCCTGTCCTCCTCTCATCCCTGGGCTCCAACACCGCCAGTTGTTGCTCGGAAGTAATTGGCACGGGTACTGACTCATGCCCACCCTGGTTACAGCACCACAGCTGTTTCCTGGCAGTGTCAACGTAAATTAGCCTCAAATAAGTTGTCCTGTCATGTTGCATTCCGGTTATCCGACTCTATGGTGCCTGCAGTTTAGGTGATTCCTATGTGTGCTGTGGGATATGTAAATAAAGGCTCTTTCCGTTGTGAAAATAGGACAAGCACCCACTGTAGGACTGTGTGATTTGGTAACTGCAGACGGCTTGCGGCCTGTCAACTTACATTTTCATGGGTGCCTTATGGTACCCGTCTGAGTTCCAGTACCGTCAGCTGGTTCTCCACAGTGCCTTTGGCCTAGGTGCCTCCATCTCGGTATCCGAGTTCCTGCAATGTCTGCTTGTCCTTGGTAGTGCTTTGGAGCACAGGTACCTCCTGCTTAGTAACCGTGTCCCAGTAACGTCAGCTGGTCCTCGGTTGTGCCATTGGCTCTTTTCCTTCTGCTGCCCCTCCGGGTTCCAGCACAGTCAGCTGGTCCTCGTTACTTGCATTGGCTCTTGTACCTTCTGCTACCCGTCCGGGTTCCAGTACCGTCAACTGGTTCTCCGCAGTGCCTTTGGCCTAGGTGCCTCCATCTCGGTATCCGAGTTCCAGCAACGTCTGCTGGTCCTTGGTAGTGCTTTGGAGCACAGGTACCTCCTGCTTAGTAACCGTGTCCCAGTAACGTCAGCTGGTCCTCGGTTGTGCCATTGGCTCTTTTCCTTCTGCTGCCCTCCGGGTTCCAGCACAGTCAGCTGGTCCTCGTTACTTGCATTGGCTCTTGTACCTTCTGCTACCCGTCGGGTTCCAGTACCGTCAACTGGTTCTCCGCAGTGCCTTTGGCCTAGGTGCCTCCATCTCGGTATCCGAGTTCCAGCAACGTCTGCTGGTCCTTGGTAGTGCTTTGGAGCACAGGTACCTCCTGCTTAGTAACCGTGTCCCAGTAACATCAGCTGGTACAAGGTTGTGCTACAAATACAAGATACAGAACAAGAGACACAAGAACAATAAGCAGAAGATCTAAAGGCAGAAGAACATGAAGTATAAGACCAAAATGAAGAGCAAAATATATGCTCTAAATTATAAGCAGAAGAAGACTAAGCAGTGTATGGGGGTGAGTCCGTTCCTCCTCGTGGTGCCCCTGGTAAATGCCTGATGCTGCAGGCTAAACTGAACACGGACAAATACTGTTGTAATTTAAATCTTTTGTGGCAGCAAGAACGGAACGATGAAAAAATCATACTTTTACAGATTACAAGTACAGGAATCTGTCACAAATAAGAATATGATGAAGAAGATGAAGGACTATAATATGAAGAAGAATAATAGTTTAAAAAGAACAATATGAGTAATGTTAACAAAAACATGAAAAGCAAGAAGTTTTAGAAGAAGATAAAGAAGGTGAAAATGAAGAATAATTTGATGACAAAGATGATGCTGCTGAAGATTATGAAGGAGAAAGTGTGTCAAAAGTTAAAAAGGTGAAGAGCATGGAAGTTGTGAAACATACATATTTGCCAAAATAGAAAAAAGGTTAACAACATTGTCAATTTCTTCGTCAATCCGAACGTATTTCCTAAAAAAAAAATTAATGCTATTCCATTGGATTGGGTTAAACATCTATGCCTTTAATGTCTCCTCAACCTCCCCCAATACATTCTACATTACTCTTTGTTGTTTTCCTTCATGTACAATTAACCTACAAGGCTAGAATGGGTTTTTTTTAATTCCGATATTTTGTTCCCATAGACTTACATTGTATTTCCGGTATCGGTATCGGGTATCGCCGATATTTTTTGTGTATCGGCGATACCATTCCGATTCCGATACTTTTGGATATCGGAAAGTATCGCTCAACTCTATTCAACACTTTACACCCCTTCTTTTTAGCTGCCATCAGCTATGATTTACTTAATGAACGATTTATCAAGAGGGTCCGTAGCAACCCCAAAACAGTAGCGTAGCACTTCAGGCACGTGCAAATTCGTTTATAGAGCAGGAGAAACAAACTAATAATTTTTAGGTTTATTCCTTAAAAGGCAGGCAGTGCTTATAGTTTAAAAAAAAGGTAACAAGCTGAGACAGTTATGTACAATACAGTTAGAAATAAAACAGGATTAAAGGTGAAAATCACTTACATGGTACTTATATAGGTACAGGCAAGACTGGCTGGGGGAGGAGCACACGTCATAGTTCATTTGCAGATCTGTTAGTCACATCATCACAGCTTGGAAAGACCAAGGGGGGCTAACTGCAAGACTTATACATGTGGGCTGCTGACCTCACAAAGGGGATGGTTTTCTGGCCACCTCCCCAGGCTACGAGTTTAGTTTGAGCTCTGGAAGATCATGAGGTGCATACCGCCTTCTGGGAAACTAGCAGAATAATGGCAGACCTATCAATGATCTTACTTTAAAATGACGGTTCAAATGAGCCCAAACTTGGGTGAGATAGTTCATGGTGCATCCGAGAATTCCATTTCTCGGGTTCTGTTGGAGTTACGGGTTCACCAGTACCACGGGAACGATGCCTGTCGGACGCCGGATTCAAAACCGTAGTTTACGTGTTTCTAAGATACGCTCCCACTGTGTTATTACCAAAGAATGAATTCTCATAATGGCTGCTATGGGACCTTTCTGCAGGGTTTTGAGACAAAGACATTCCTGAGGTGGGAGGGATGAGAGATAGAGTGAGCTGTTCAGAGAGAGAGGGAGGGGGAACTTTGCTCTGTGCTGGCAAAACGCTGGGAGTTGTAGTTCTATGGGGGAAGGTTCTAGGAACAGCACAAGAAATGGAGCTTGCAGTATCATCACAGTCATGTGTATGTTATATGTTGTATGTATGTCATGTGTATGTTATATGTTGTATGTCATGTGTATGTTCTGTATGTCATGTGTATCTTATATGTTGCATGTCATGTGTATGTTCTGTATGTCATGTGTATGTTCTGTATGTCATGTGTATGTTCTGTATGTACACTGTCACTGTAGCAGGTATAGCCAGATGGGACTTGTAGTCCCATCGACGATGCCTGCATACACAGATCACCCACACAGCCCCGCACAATGCTGCACATACACCGATCACGCACATAGGCCCGCACACCATCACGCACACAGGCCCGCACACCGATCACGCACACAGCCCCGCACACCGATCACGCAGACACCGGCACACAATCACCGCTCACACACACAGCGCCGCACACTATACACGCCCACGCACCGCCCACACACATAGCGCCGCACACTATACACGCCCACGCACAACCCACACACATAGCGCCGCACACTATACATGCCCACGCACTGCCCACACACTTCCCTCCTCCCGAACTGCAGCGGTTTCACCCGCAGCAAAACCGCAGATCTTTTTTAGATCTGCGGTTTTGCTGCGGAAGTGCCCGACTCAATGCAAGTCAATGGGCGCCGAACCGCTGCAGTTCCGCACAAAGAATTGACATGCTGCGGAAAATAAAACGCGGCGAAACGCGCGTTTTTTCCGCAGCATGTGCACAGCAGACATGCGGTTCCCATTAGATTACATTGGTAGTGCACTGTGCTGCGGGTTGGATGCGTTTCCGCAAGTTGAAAAACGCAGCGGAAACGCATCTAAAAACGCAAAGTGTGCACAGGGCCTAATAGGGTCCAACCATGTGGATTAAATGAGAATTTTAATTATGCTTCATTCCTGTGATGTTTTTGCGATCACTGACCTGTTGTACTGTCGGTTGCGTGCGGGTTTTCGTGCCACCATGGTGGCTTTTAATGGGTTTTAATCTTTTTTCTTTTTATATATTTTTAGGAATTGTTCAGTTCACTTACTTTTTTCCCCCTGCCTGGATTCGTTTGGAGGGAGCACATTCGTATCAAGATGGTCTACTTGATCGAAGATCTGCAATAGGAGTGACATGATGATGTATTATTGGAGATTTTGTCATCTAAAAATTCCCTTGTTTATGGCGTCTATTGATATAAGTGTGTATTTATTATACGTTGGTTATATGTCATATGAAACCTTTTGCAGTTGTTGCATGATGTTCTGGGACCTATATGTGACACATATGTTTCAGCATTTGGTGTTGATATCTTATTAATATGTCTTTCAGGTGAATCTTTATTAGTAATTATATATTGCCTCTCATATACGCCTTTAGGATTTTATATTTGTTATGGAGGTGCATTATTGGTTATTATATGGAATATTACTATTTCACCTGTTACTATGGCTTGTTGAGGCTTTTTGCCTAATAAGTTTTTGCTGGGATTTATGTGTGTCTCATACAGGTTTTATTATCTACAGTCATGGCCAAAAGTTTTGAGAATGACACAAATATTATATTTTCACATGATCTGCTGCCCTTTGGTTTTTATGTGTGTTTGACAGATGTTTTTATCACAGACAGAAATATAATTGCAAACATATGAGTAACAAAAGCTTATATTGACAGTTAGAATGAGTTAATGCAGCAAGTCAATATTTGCAGTGTTGACCCTTCTTCTTCAGGACCTCTGCAATTCTCCCTGGCATGCTCTCAATCAACTTCTGGACCAAATCCTGACTGATAGCAGTCCATTCTTGCACAATCAATGCTTTCATGTTGTCAGAATTTTTAGGTTTTTGTTTGTCCACCCGTCTCTTGATGCTTGACCACAAGTTCTCAATGGGATTAAGATCTGGGGAGTTTCCAGGCCATGGACCCAAAATCTCTATGTTTTGTTCCCTGAGCCATTTAGTTATCACCTTTGCTTTATGGCAAGGTTCTCCATCATGCTGGAAAAGGCATTGTTGTTCGCCAAACTGCTCTTGGAGGGTTGGGAGAAGTTGCTCTTGGAGGAAATTCTGGTACCATTCTTTATTCATGGCTGTGTTTTTAGGCAAGACTGTGAGAGAGCCGATTCCTTTGGCTGAGAAGCAACCCCACACATGAATGGTTTCAGGATGCTTAACAGTTGGCATGAGACAAGACTGGTGGTAGCGCTCACCTTGTCTTCTCCGAATGAGGCGTTTTCCTGATGTCCCAAACAATCGAAAAGGGGATTCATCAGAGAAAATAACTTTACCCAGTCCTCAGCAGTCCACTGCCTGTACCTTTTGCAGAATATCAGTCTGTCCATGATGTTTTTTCTGGAGAGAAGTGGCTTCTTTGCTGCCCTCCTTGAGACCAGGCCTTGCTCCAAGAGTCTCCGCCTCACAGTGCGTGCAGATGCACTCACACCTGCCTGCTGCCATTCCTGAGCAAGCTCTGCACTGCTGGTAGCCGATCCTGCAGCTGAAACACTTTTAAGAGACGGTCCTGGCGCTTGCTGGTCTTTCTTGGGCGCCCTGAAGCCTTTTGGGCAACAATGGAACCTCTCTCCTTGAAGTTCTTGATGATGCGATAGATTGTTGACTAAGGTGCAATCTTTCTAGCTGCGATACTCTTCCCTGTTAGGCCATTTTTGTGCACTGCACGTGTTTCTTTAGAGGTAACCATGGTTAACAGAAGAGAAACAATGATGCCAAGCACAGCCTCCTTTTAAAGTGTCCAGTGGTGTCATTCTTACTTAATCATGACAGACTGATCTCCAGCTATGTCCTCATCAACACCCACACCTGTGTTAATGGAGCAATCACTGAAAGAGGTTAGCTGGTCCTTTTAAGGCAAGGCTGCAATGATGTTGAAATGTGTTTTGGGGGATAAAGTTCATTTTCTAGCCAAATATTGACTTTGCAAGTAATTGCTGTTAAGCTGATCACTCTTTATAACATTCTGGAGTATATGCAAATTGCCATGAGAAAAAGTGAAGCAGTAGACTTTGTAAAAATTAATATTTGTGTCATTCTCAAAACTTTTGGCCATGACTGTACACTGTGCCCCATTACAGGTGGTCGATGCTTATGTGCAATTTCCAGAGCTCTGTTCTATATTTTCTCTTGTTGTGATCGCATTCCTGCACGCATGCGGTTCATACTCGGGGAGCTGCGCCGCTCCCAGCGTCTTCCTGCATTAGGTTGCTATGGACTCGTGAGGCCATCGCTTCCTGCCGCATTAAGTCGGCGCGGCTCTGCGTTCCCCGTTGCTATGATACCGGATGCGTCACTTCCGGTCTACGATCGACAACTTCTGATGTGGGGGATTTTTAAAGCTCCTGCTTTCCCGTTTCCAGCCACCACCCCTGACGAAGGAGTAATCCGAAACGTGCGTCGGGGCAGACGCACCAAGCGCTGGTCACTCTGGAGCACGCCACCAGCACATCCTAAATAGGTATAACTTTGTATTATGGCGTGGTCACTTGAGTGCATTTTTTCAGCTGTTACACATTGGTAATTCTGTATGGGTTGGTTATAAGGAAACCGGATCAGGCGTTTAGGTATTTAATCCACATTGGAGTTTTATATATGAACCTTCTATATTTATGAGACATAACACCATGGTGGATTTTGATCTAGGGACATAGGATTAGGCAATTTTGCATATGTTACGATATTTCATATACCACTTATGTCCTTTATACAATTATCCCTTACCCATTATTTATGTGTATTTCATCTAATTTTTGCTGTTGTGTTCATAATTACATTGTGATCCTATGCTCGGGTGTGCTGAAGTGTGTTCTTCCATGGTTGCACCGATATCCACATTTTTTTCGCTGTGTTTGTCATTTCAATTGCTTGTGTCTATAATTGTTGGAATAAAGATTTGCATTTTTACATATATACATTGGATCTGTGGTCGTGTTTTGTGGTTTCTCTACCACCTCTTGCTCTGTTGTTTACGATAGATCCACTTAGATTGGTCCTACATGGCAAAATACACTAAGGTAATTTATTACATGATGTTTTTTATCTGTAGTCTAATTTTTTACTCTAATCGTTGTTCTGTGTTTTGCACAGGTACTATGGACTATAAGGCCAAGGAGAAATCTTGGCTAGGACAAGTCGACAAGGTTTTTTTTGATGGCAGCACTAATGGTCAGTGGGTTGGTGATCGCAAATTTGATGAATTATTTGATTCCGTACAATCTCTCCTCACGAAACGCACCAAATTATGGTGGAATCATGCGTTTCTAGAGAAGTACATCACACGGAGTATGATACCCAGAGGTTTGAGGGTTAGAGTATCACCTACTTTCTCGGTTGAAGATCAAACTTTTGTGAAAAAATGGGAGGAGGCATGCAATGGCTGTTCCAATGTTTTTATGCAATTGTTGATTGACCTCAAAAAAATATCTATTGAAGAATTAGACGAAAAGATAGACGTTTCCTTATCAGAACTATGGGCTGGGGTACCAGTGGAATGGCTACAATCATATGAGATTAAACTGGATAATGAAGATTAATGAAATACAATCTTCTAAATTTAACCGTGACATGAGAGATTACCAATTGAATAGCGTCTATTTTTGGAGGAAATCAAATACTAATGTCCATTCTATGCAGCGCTCTATCTCAAATATCTCAATTTCATCACTTAGCGCTCAATCCGATATGTCCTCCACCTCTATGGCGACATGTGCAGGAAACAAGAGACAGAGAAATCAAAATTATCATCCTTATAGAAGGCAAAAGGGTCAATCATATGATGATGTTCAAACCGACAACAAGGTAATTAACCAAAGTAAACACATCCTCACTAAGGCGGACCACTCACTATTAACCCCTTAATGACCAAGCCATTTTGTAGGTTAAAGACCAGGCCAATTTTTACAATTCTGACCACTGTCTCTTTATGAGGTTATAACTCTGGAACGCTTCTACGGATCTTGGCGATTCTGAGATTGTTTTCTCGTGACATATTGTACTTCATGATAGTGGTAAAATTTCTTCAATATAACTTGCGTTTTTTTATGAAAAAAATGGAAATATGGCAAAAAATTTTGAAAATTTTGCAATTTTCAAACTTTTAATTTTTATGCCATTAAATCAGAGAGATATGTCACAAAAATTAGTTAATAAATAACATTTCCCACATGTCTACTTTACATCAGCACAATTTTGGAACCAAAATTTTTTTTTGTTACGAAGTTATAAGTGTTAAAAGTTGACCAGCAATTTCTCATTTTTCCAACAAAATTTACAAAACCATTTTTTTTAGGGACCACCTCACATTTGAAGTGAATTTAAGGGGTCAATATGACAGAAAATACCCAAAAGTGACACCATTCTAAAAACTGCACCCTCAACGTGTTCAAATCCACATTCAAGAAGTTTATTAACCCTTTAGGTACTTCACAAGAATTGAAGCAATGTGGAAGGAAAAAATGAACATTTAACTTTTTTTCCCAAAATTTTTCTTTCGACACAATTTTTTTAAATTTTGTCAAGGGTATCAGGAGAAAATGAACCACAATATTTGTTGTACAATTTCTCCACAGTACACCGATATACCATATGTGGGGGTAAACCACTATTTGGGCGCATGGCAGAGCTCGGAATGGAAGCAGCGCCATTTGACTTTTTTGGCTGGAATTGAGATTGGACGCCATGTCGCATTTGGAGAGTCCCTGTGTGCCTAAACAGTGAAAAACCCCCACAAGTGACCCCATTTTGGAAACTGGACCCCTCAAGGAACTCATCTAAATGTGTTGTGAGAGCTTTTAACCCCAAGGGCTTCACAGAAGGTTATAACGTAGAGCCGTAAAATTAAAAAATCATATTTTTTCCACAAAAATGATCTTTTCATCCCAATTATTATTTTCCAAAGGATAAAAGGACCCCAAAAGTTATTGGGCAATTAGTCCTGAGTACGCTGATACCCATATGTGGGGGTAAACCACTATTTGGGCGCATGGCAGAGCTCGGAAGGGAAGCAGCGCCATTTGACTTTTTTGGCTGGAATTGAGATTGGACGCCATGTCGCATTTGGAGAGTCCCTGTGTGCCTAAACAGTGGAAACCCCCACAAGTGACCCCATTTTGGAAACTAGACCCCCAAGGAACTTATCTAAATGTGTTGTGAGAGCTTTTAACCCCCAAGCGCTTCACAGAAGGTTATAACGTAGAGCCGTAAATTAAAAAATCATATTTTTTCCACAAAAATGATCTTTTCATCCAATTTTTATTTTCCAAAGGATTAAAGGACCCCAAAATTTATTGTGCAATTAGTCCTGAGTACGCTGATACCCCATAGGTGGGGGTAAACCACTATTTGGGCGCATGGCAGAGCTCGGAAGGGAAGCAGCGCCATTTGACTTTTTTGGCTGGAATTGAGATTGGATGCCATGTCGTATTTGGAGAGTCCCTGTGTGCCTAAACAGTGGAAACCCCCACAAGTGACCCCATTTTGGAAACTAAACCCCCAAGGAACTTATCTAGATGTGTGGTGAGAGCTTTGAACCCCAAGGGCTTCACAGAAGGTTATAACGTAGAGCAGTAAAATTAAAAAATCATATCTTTTCCACAAAAATGATCTTTCCACCCCCAATTGTTATTTTCCAAAGGGTAACAGGACCCCAAAAGTTATTGTGAAATTTGTCCTGAGTACGCTGATACCCCATATGTGGGGGGAAACCACTATTTTGACGCATGACAGAGCTCGAAAGGGAAGTAGCGCCTTTTTCAAATGCAGACTTTGATGGAATGGTCTGTGGGTGTCATGTCACGTTTGGATAGCCCCTGATGTGCCTAAACAGTAGAAACCCCCCACAAGTGACTCCATTTTGGAAACTAGACCCCCCAAGGAACTTTTCTAGATGTGTGGTCAGCACTTTGAACCCCAAGGGCTTCACAGAAGTTTATAACGTAGAGCCGTGAAAATAAAAAAAATCATATTTTTTTCCACAAAAATGACCTTTTTGCCCCCAAATTTTTATTTTTCTAAGGGTAACAGGAGAAATAGGACCCCAAAAGCTATTGTGCATTTTGTCCTGAGTACGCTGATACCCCATATGCGGGGGGGGAACCACTGTGATCGCCTTACTGCGATCTTTGGGAGGCACAATGAACAAATCTACCAAAGGTGAAGAATTGGTTTTCTTTTTTACGCCGTTCCTCGTGCGATATTAGTGATTAGGCGACTTTATTCCTCGGATCGGTGCGATTACAGCGATACCAGATTTACACCCTTTTTTCATGTTTAGCTTCTGTCACACTCAGATCAAACTTTTGTGAAAAAATGGGATGAGGCATGCAATGGCTGTTCCAATGTTTTTATGCAATTGTTGATTGACCTCAAAAAAATATCTATTGAAGAATTAGACGAAAAGATAGACGTTTCCTTATCAGAACTATGGGCTGGGGTACCAGTGGAATGGCTACAATCATATGAGATTAAACTGGATAATGAAGATTAATGAAATACAATCTTCTAAATTTAACCGTGACATGAGAGATTACCAATTGAATAGCGTCTATTTTTGGAGGAAATCAAATACTAATGTCCATTCTATGCAGGGCTCTATCTCAAATATCTCGATTTCATCACTTAGCGCTCAATCCGATATGTCCTCCACCTCTATGGCGACATGTGCAGGAAATAAGAGACAGAGAAATCAAAATTATCATCCTTATAGAAGGCAAATGGGTCAATCATATGATGATGTTCAAACCGACAACAAGGTAATTAACCAAAGTAAACACATCCTCACTAAGGCGGACCACTCACTATTAAATAAGGGTTTATCCTTTTCCCAGTGGCCGGCATGGACACTTTCTCTGTTATAAAAGATGTACATATTTTTGGATGGTCGTTGTTGTTGAAACGTTTTTCTTTAATAAGGATATTTATAATCTTTTCCTACAGAAGAAGAGCAAACTGCGTTGAGGATGCTGGAGGAGTTAGCGGAGGAACATGATACCCCTGAAGCAGGTAAGCTCCCCTCATCAATTCGCCCACGCTCCAAGCGGTTCCCTCCCTTATCCAGATGTAGTGCTATTGATCTTTTTGTAAAGGTATTATCAGATGAAATTATAAAGGTTCCTCATTTCATCAGACAGGATAACTTAACTAGGGAGGAACGGATACGCCTTAAGACCCTACAGGATCTCCCTGGTGTTGTCATCAAGCCTGCGGACAAGGGGGGTAATATAGTTCTTTGGCCAAGTACTATGTATGAGAAAGAGGCCTTCCGTCAACTACACGATTCCACATGTTATAAGAAATTGACGTATAACCCCTTGTCCGCATTTGATGGGCAACTCAGGGAGATACTGGCGAGGGCTATTCAAGCTGGCACTATCACTAAGGAATTGGGAGCTGCTTTGGTGGTTACTGAGCCCACTGTGTCTACTTTCTATCTTTTGCCGAAAATTCATAAGAACATGGTCACTCCTCCCGGGCGACCTATAGTTTCGGGTTGTGGGAACTACCTGGAGGGGGTGAATTTGTGGATCGACTCTATGCTGCAGCCTTTGGTAGAGGTTTTACCCTCCTTTTTAAAGGATACTAATCAGCTGCTGCGTAGGGTCGATGGACTATCTTTAGAGGCGGAGTCTATTTTTGTTACAGCAGACGTAGAATCATTATACACGAGTATCAGACATTGTGATGGTCTACGTGCTGTTGGTTCCTTCCTACAATCCTCCAGCATCTCTCCAAATATGAGGGTTTTTCTACTTGAACTATTGGAGTTCACTTTAACTCACAATTTTTTTGTTTTTAAGGGGTCCTTTTCCTGCAGACCCAGGGAACAGCCATTGGAACGGCCTTCGCGCCCTCCAATGCTAATCTGTTCCTGGGTCTGTGGGAAAGGGATCTCTTCCTGTCAGATCAGCAATGTCCTATGGACCGTGTCCCTATTTGGGTGCGGTACATAGATGACATTCTGCTGATCTGGCAGGATTACGTTTTTGCTTTAGATAACTTTTTCATACAACTCAACAACAACGACAGGAATATTCGATTAACTTTCAAATATGATCACAACCAAATTGAGTTTCTAGACGTGTCACTAAGGAGAGATGCTAATCATATGATACAAACAAGCATCTATAGAAAACCTACGGCTACGAACGTGCTTTTGCATGCTTCCTCCTCCCACCCCTCCCATATGATTCATGCGATACCAGTGGGTCAGTTCCTGCGGCTAAGCCGAATTTGTTCCACGGATGCAGAACATAAAGAACAAGCGGGGGATTTAAAGAGGCGCTTTTCTGAGCAAGGGTACAGTAACAGGAGTATTAAAAAGGCTTTTAATCGAGCAAAATATAGTCAGAGAAATTCCCTGCTATATAAATCTGATGCCTGTTTACCCAAATCTGACCCGGTGAGATTCATCACCACATTTCACGCTCAGTCTGATATTATCAGGAAGCTAATGGCCAAAGCGTGGCCTATCTTTAAGACTGATCCCATTCTCACTA
The DNA here is from genome assembly GCA_033576555.1 of Oophaga sylvatica. Lineage (NCBI taxonomy): Eukaryota > Metazoa > Chordata > Amphibia > Anura > Dendrobatidae > Oophaga > Oophaga sylvatica. Next base: position 113,031,485 of record JARQOD010000010.1, on the reverse strand, counting down.
AAATTATCCCCAATAGACCTATGATCACCTATAGGTGCTCTAAAAATCTGAGGGGACATTTGACTCGTAGTCACTACACTAATAATTCTCCTAGAACGTTCTTGGATTCAGATAGTAAACGCAGAGGATGTTTTAAATGCGGACAATGTGCGGCCTGTGTAAATGTGGATCGGAGCAATTGTTTCTCGGATTCCGCTAGTAAAAAGATGTTCAAAATTGACAAGTATATTACATGTACCACTAAGAATGTAATTTATTATGCCACCTGCCCGTGCTCCCTGATCTATGTTGGACTTACTACACGCCAACTAAAGGTCAGGATCAGGGAGCACATTTTCGGGATTGAAGCAGCGGCCAAAGAGATTGATCCCAATACTCTGAAGACCATACCCAAACATTTTAGGACTTACCATCAATGTAATAGTAGGCTACTACGGGTCAAGGGCATTGATTGTTTGGATGTGAACATACGGGGGGGGTAATGTTTCACAGCGCCTGGCTCAATTGGAATCCAGATGGATCTGGACGCTTAATACGGTCCATCCATGTGGATTAAATGAGAATTTTATTTTTGCTTCATTCCTGTGATGTTTTTGCGATCACTGACCTGTTGTACCGTCGGTTGCGTGCGGGTTTTCGTGCCACCATGGTGGCTTTTAATGGGTTTTAATCTTTTTTCTTTTTATATATTTTTAGGAATTGTTCAGTTCACTTACTTTTTTCCCCCTGCCTGGATTCATTTGGAGGGAGCACATTCGTATCAAGATGGTCTACTTGATCGAAGATCTGCAATAGGAGTGACATGATGATGTATTATTGGAGATTTTGTCATCTAAAAATTCCCTTGTTTATGGCGTCTATTGATATAAATGTGTATTTATTATACGTTGGTTATATGTCATATGAAACCCTTTTGCAGTTGTTGCATGATGTTCTGGGACCTATATGTGACACATATGTTTCAGCATTTTGGTGTTGATATCTTATTAATATGTCTTTCAGGTGAATCTTTATTAGTAATTATATATTGCCTCTCATATACGCCTTTAGGATTTTATATTTGTTATGGAGGTGCATTATTGGTTATTATATGGAATATTACTATTTCACCTGTTACTATGGCTTGTTGAGGCTTTTTGCCTGATAAGTTTTTGCTGGGATTTATGTGTGTCTCATACAGGTCTTATTATCTACACTGTGCCCCATTACAGGTGGTCGATGCTTATGTGCAATTTCATGAGCTCTGTTCTATATTTTCTCTTGTTGTGATCGCATTCCTGCACGCATGCGGTTCATACTCGGGGGAGCTGCGCCGCTCCCGGCGTCTTCCTGCGTCAGGTTGCCATGGACTCATGAGTCCATCGCTTCCTGCCGCATGACGTCGGCGCGGCTCGGCGTTCCCCGTTGCTATGATACCGGATGCATCATTTCCCACGCCCCCTGACGAAGGAGTAATCCAAAACGTGCGTCGGGGCAGATGCACCCAGAGCTGGTCACCGCATTAAGTCGGCGCGGCTCTGCGTTCCCCGTTGCTATGATACCGGATGCGTCACTTCCGGTCTACGATCGACAACTTCCGATGTGGGGGATTTTTAAAGCTCGTGCTTTCCCGTTTCCAGCCACCACCCCTGACGAAGGAGTAATCCGAAACGTGCGTCGGGGCAGATGCACCAAGCGCTGGTCACTCTGGAGCACGCCACCAGCACATCCTAAATAGGTATAACTTTGTATGGCTTGGTCACTTGAGCGCATTTTTTCAGCTGTTACACATCAGTAATTCTGTATGGGTTGGTTATAAGGAAACCGGATCAGGCGTTTAGGTATTTAATCCACATTGGAGTTTTATATATGAACCTTCTATATTTATGAGACATAACGCCATGGTGGATTTTGATCTAGGGACATAGGATTAGGCAATTTTGCATATGTTACGATATTTCATATACCACTTATGTCCTTTATACAATTATCCCTTACCCATTATTTATGTGTATTTCATCTCATTTTTGCTGTTGTGTACATAATTACATTGTGATCCTATGCTCGAGTGTTTCCGGTGCTGAAGTGTGTTCTTCCATGGTTGCACCGATATCCATATTTTTTCCGCTGTGTTTGTCATTTCAGTTACTTGTGTCTATAATTGTTGGAATAAAGATTTTGTATTTTACATATATACATTGGATCTGTAGTCGTGTTTTGTGGTTTCTCTACCACCTCTTGCACTCTATGCTCAGCAGTTTGTCTCAGGGCTTTTTCTTGTTTGATCTGCTCTTTAATGGTCTTTTGTTCAGCCTGAAAATCAGCAGACTTTCCTTCTCACAAGACAACGTTCTAGCAAGGACCTGGCACTCCTGTGCTTTCTCTCCAAACTGAGCCTTGACTGCCGCAAACTCGGACTCCAGGTGGCGCACCTGCTCCCATTGCACGGAGTTGGCGACTTTCATTTCCGACCCCTTCAACGCTTCTTGAGGTTCTGCCCGGTCATCCTCAGGTACCTCTCGACCTTTTGTACCTTCAGAGAGCTCCACACTCTCCAGCTCTTCAGCACCAGGTTCTTCTTTCTTGACATTCTCCATGGGTGCAATTTGCTCAGGCTCTTTGCGCCCTTTACGTCTCCGACGACGGGAGGACTTTCCCTCCTTGTGGGGGCCTTCCTTACTGTACTACCTTTCTAACTTAGAGTCACAGTCAGTCTGAGTCACATCCCACATTATGGTGAATCCTCCAGTTACCTTCTGACTGGGTGTCTGCTCCAGACATCTTAGCTACCATATCGTTATCGGTCCTTCTGTCATACACTTCAGGGGACACCATGTCAGTAAGTTGGGCAGACGCACCCTTTCCTCTTGTGTCACCGTCTGACCCGTCAGTTTTGGGAGGCATCACTGTCCCAATGTCTGCCACCACAACAGTAGAGGGGTCTCTCTCCGGCTGTAGAGGTACTCCCCTCTCCCACAAGTCGGAGAACATTTTAGAGTCCCGACCTATGACCACCGGACAAGCCAACTTTGGGACTATAGCGGCATCCTGTCCCCAATGTCCAAGCCTGTATCAAAGATTACCCAGGCCACGGGATGCTCCTTAGTGTCTCCATGGATGCAGGTGACCCCGACCTTTCTACGGGTATTTCAAATCCCTCAGGTGCAACCCTCACTAGAGTCACGGGCTCCCCGAGTCGACCAGACCCACCACATCTTCATTGTTTATCTGCAGGGAACACCCACATAGCATTGGGCCAGGTGGATAGTTCATAAGGCAGACTGGACACATATAATACATTTGCCCCGGGCAACATTTCATCTGCAACACACCCTTAACGTTGGGATGCTCCACCCCCTTTTTGCCAACCATCGCTGCTTATAGGTCACTGCCCCTTTAGGCCACCACCTCTTTTAGAGACACCACCCGCACTGGGATACACCCCGTGAACTCCCCCACGGCTTTCCTAGGCACCAGTCCCACAGTACAGTTTTATGTCTTTTGGGCTTGTACTGGCCCTTTAAGAGTTTGTGTGACCTGTTTCACACTGTCCTCCTTTGACACCACACCAGCTCCTGCTGGCACTGCCAGCGCCTTGCAGCCACAAACTACCGGCACCTCCAGATGCCGCTCACAAGCAGCTGTGGCTGTTACTGCAGCTCCAGCAGAACCTCTTGCTGCAACAGTCACTGTATCTCCCGCTGCCACAAGTCTCTGCATGGCTCCACTCCATCGACTTCGTGGACCCGCCGATCCACAGACAGCCACTTGTCACCTTCGTAACCCTCCGAGTTACAGCCAGACGTCTTCAGCCCAGCCGAGCCACAGCAAGTTCAAAAAGAAAAAAAAAAATCATGGACTTGCTAATCCACAGAAAAAAAAACCTACACAAAAGGACCAAAAAACAAACAAAATAAATTCCCAAAAATTGTCAATTTAATATAAAAGTATAAATTTTATTCAATGATATAACATACAGGAAATTCGAACAGGAATGGGGAGGAGGTGAAGACCAAAGTTGTAAATGCAAACTGAGGGGTGCAACGGAGGAGAAAGGGGTGATGTATGTGATACCAGAGGTACATGGGCATAAATGGTCGCAGTCATAATATATCATTGCAAGCAAACATACTGCTGAGTAAAATAATCACTCCAAAAAATTATTATATACTACCCAAATGTACCCACAAATCAGAACTGCCTCAATCAATGACATCACCCCTTTCTCCTCCGTTGCACCCCTCAGTTTGCATTTACAACTTTGGTCTTCACCTCCTCCCCATTCCTGTTTGAATTTCCTGTATGTTATATCATTGAATAAAATTTATACTTTTATATTACCGGTAAATTGACAATTTTTGGGAATTTATTTCGTTTGTTTTTTGGTCCTTTTGTGTATGCTTTGCTTTGCGATATTTCCCTCCAATTTTTTCCAGATAAATGCCTATTCACACTTATTTAAATATTTATTAATGTGGTTTACTCTTTAGGCATTTATTTCCATGAAAGTCGTTTTGTAGAAAAAAAAACCTGCACACGTGCTCCCTGGGCCGCTGCCCGCATTCTCCACCAAAATGTGACGATCCACACTGTGTGTGTGTGGATGGGGATCACTCGCTTAGCTGGTCTTAGAGGCAAATACTTGCACGCTCTGGGTTAAACAACAGTCCATTTGGTTTATTTTTCACCAGTGTGCAGAAGTCATTACACAAAACACAGTCTTAATGACCCCGGTCATCATCCACATGGACCCCTGTCCATTACCTGTTGGTGTCACCGGTTCTCAGACACCTCTTCACCTCAGAGGCGTCCAGTTCACATCTCTCACGGACCCGATCCGTTTCCCTCACGGTTTTCCAGAACCATCTTCTTATTAGGACTGCTTCCCAGTCTGTGGAGGGTCCCACCTGGACGTCAGGGAGCTCTGTCCAGCCTGACAGACTCCCAACACTCCACACAGACTCAGTCTCCACCTAAGAGACTCTCCACAGTCTCAGATAGACTCCCAAGACACTTCCCAGTCTTAGACAGACTCCAGAGACACTTCCCAGTCTCTAACAGACTACTCTCTCTCACCATGTGCAAAACACTCCCTTTCATACCTGTAGCCACTCCCCCAGCTAAGGTATGGAGCACATGGTCTGGTCACCTGTTCATGACCTCATCACAGGTCCTTCACAACACTCCCAACCACCAGTGGGCGGTGTATGTGTGGTTAGCAAGTCCCACCCAGCTCACAAGCTAACCCTGTAAGCCTCCCTTGAAACATAAACATAACTCTTATGGGACTAAAAGTCCCAGAACAACATTCCTGGCTTACAGTGCAAAGGAGCTAAGCGACACATACCTGCCATCTACAACCATTCCGAGGACTGTCTCATCATCCAAAACACACCTCCATCCATAACCTGAGGAGCATATACAGCACCCCCTAGCTGCAGCATGGGTCACTACACCACAATACCCAAAGTTGTGTACTTGGTTGTGTATTACCCAAAGTATTTAACCTTTTATACCCAAAGTTGGGTACCTGGTTGTATATTACCCAAAGTACTTTACCTTTTATACCCAAAGTTGTGTACCTGGTTGTGTATTACCCAAATTTTACCTTCATTACCCACAGTATTTTACTTTGTTTTAACCAACGTATTTAACCTTATAAAACTTATAAATAAATGAAAGACAAAATTTTGAACCAATAAAATATTGTTTTATTAACAAATATTAAAAAAAAATTCTAAATTAACATAGTATGGGGTGGAGATAATGCTGAAGGGTGTTGTAAATACTTTGGATCTAGCTTCTGAGTTTGGGCTCCCTCTGGTGGTTTCTGCTGGTAATGAAGCTGGTCTGGCTAACAGTAGTCTATCACCTGAAGAGGATAATTGAAGATCAGGTGTTACAGACTGGGGAAATTTAAGTGAGCAGCCTCCCCATAGCTGTTGCCGGTCATTTTGGTTTTCTTCCTGAGCCATTTGGAAGTAGGCTTGCCTCCTGCTTAGTCCTGCATTTTTCAGATAAGTTATTTGTCTGTTTTTAATCTGTGGCTTTGTTTCCTTTTTGCTTTGCTCTGATTTCTGCCTTGCTGGTATGAGTTCAGCCGGGTTCCCGGCTGGGGCCTGTGCTGGACTCTGTTTTCAGTTGCAACAGCTATTGTCAATCTTTTCAGTATTCCTAGTTCCCTGTTATTTCAGTATCTGTTGTTTTGCATCCAGTACACACCAGAGCGCTGATTTACTGGGGGAGAGGTCGTGTGGCCTCAGTATTTTTGCATATCAGACGTGTTGGAATTTTTCCTAGGGTTTTTGCGGGATTGCAGACAGTATCCTTTTCTGTCCTGTACTATCCAGACAGTTTGGGCCCCATCATTTGCTTACACTATTTTCTGCCTGTGTTTGTGCCTCATCTTGTCTCACCGGCAATATATGTTTGGGGGCTATCTATTCCTTAGGGGCTCTACTCCGGGCAGCATAGCTTTCCCCTTTCTCTCTTTAGGCTTAGTTAACTCTTTGGCTGTGTCGAGGCTTCTAGGGCACCGTAGGTACGTCTCACGGCTAATTGTAGTTGTGTGTCAGTTTAGGGGTCTGCAATCCGCTAAGTTATCAACCTCTCTGGTATCTGGTTGCCTAGTCTTTTTCCTATTATACTCCTCGGTTACCGAATCATAACAGGAGAGGCTGTCAGTTTGGGACCCTTCGACATTGGGAGTGTGGAGAGAGGAATGTGATGGTGGTCGGGAAGGATCAGTAGGTAAAACAGTTGAAGGGGTGGAGAAAGAATGAAAAAGGGTGGACATGAAACCGGGCGTAGTATTTGGAATTTGGAAGGTTTGAGGGGTGGAGTCGATGGATTGGGAGGCAGAACATGTGGTGGGTGGAGAGCAGGGTTGGGCAGGGAGTGGAGGTGCAGATGATGTGGTATGGGGTGGTATGTTGGTAGGGGAAGGATGTTGGTACGGGGCAGGCTGCTGGTATGGGGCAGGCTGCTGGTATGGGGCAGGCTGCTGGTGTGGGGCAGGTTGCTGGTATTGCATAGGAGGGGGAGGAGGGACAGTGGCTGGTGGGGGACAGGTGTGGGAGGATCTACTGGGGTGGGTGGAGGGGCTTGGGAGCTAACCTGCGCTAGAGCAGAGTGGCACGATTGCATTACATGCATCTGCTGGTCAGGAGATAGCTTATCCATGCGCTTGAGTACTGACTGGAAAAATGTGTGGTTTGGAGATTTACTTGCGTCTGAATGCATCCTAACCAGAAGTGTGTGCAACTCAAGAATACTGTTGTTGATCATATTAAATCCTGCGGTCATTTGCTCAGACAACAGTTTCAGACAGTTCTGGAAGGAAGCATTCAGATGCAAGAACTCGGGCACATAGCTCTTTTCCTGACCCCTCTTGCGCTGGAAAAGCTATATCCTCACCAGCAGATTCATGCAATGCAGTCGGCCACTATGCTCCAGCGCTGGTGAATGGGACCGAGGGATCAGATGTGAGGGAAGGCGGGGAAGGTGCAGATGGGCCGGGACTGTCGAAGTGTCCCTCAGGTGGTGGACTCCTGAGGGATCGCCCCAGAGGGGTTCATCTGTGCAGGCTCCCGAGTGCTGCTGATGGTGCTGTTGAATATAGAGAAAAATATATAATTAATATATTGATATTGCATGGCCCTGGCTGAAACCCCAAAAATTGTTAGACATGTAAACATTTTTTATTAAATGGGGTGGGTAATGTATACCTTCTGCTCATCATCGTTGACCGGAGGAACGACAGGGCGTTCACATATTTAAACTTGCTCCTGCATCCTCCAGATCCACTCGGGGCCCACATCTCTTTGTTGAACTCCTTCTTGAAGCGATCCCTTATTGACTGCCACCGCTAGACAATTCTCTCACCTGAAAAGTTAAAGCACAAATTGGTTAGTATACAACACTTTACATCCAGCAGCATAACTGAACTGTGTATAGTTACGCGCTTGAATGTGGGCGCGAACATCGAGGTCCTCACAGTTGTCCACTAGTTGTTGGCATATTTGCTCTCAGAGCCGATGGGTCACAATGATATCGGCATTGCGGCGGTCCCCCATGTTCCACAGCGGCTCCCGCTCTAGGATCAGATCGATGAAGAGGTCTATATCCAGCCCGTCCTCCTCACCGTCCGAGTCAGGAGCACGCTGTGAAGCCTGTTAAAAAAGACAAAAAAACAAAAACATTAGACTTAAAACAACAACAAAAAGTACAAAAAACAAGGTACTTATCCGATGGAGACCGCCCTGCCGCTGACGCCGACGATCCTTGGAGGCGCTTCGAGGACCTCTGGGCCGAGCACCAGAATCAGAAAACTATAATAGCAACAAAAAAAAATGTATGTGCTTGTATGTAGGCATATGTGTTGTGTGCAGTGTCATGTCTGTAGTGATCTCTTTTTATGTGTTCTGTGCAGTGTGATGTCTGTAATAATCAGTTTTTTATGTGTTGTGTGTAGTGTGATGATGTGGTTCTGCGATGCATGCAAAAAACTTACCAATTGCGAGCCCACTCTGGGTATCTCTCCACCCCTTCTGTCTTCTTCTGGAAGCACCTCTTCTGCTGCTGCAGCTTCCTGTTATGCAAAAATTATCGATTAATATATATATATATATATATATATATATATATATATACAGGGGGGCATTTAACCCCTTCCCGACCCATGACGCCTACGTAGGCGTCATGAAAACCAGTGGCATCCCGACCCATGACGCCTACGTAGGCGTCATGCTATAAATCATGTTCCTGCGGGTCGGGTGACCGGGGTCACTGAAAGGTCACCCGGCCCGCAGGCACAAGACCCTTAGTGCATCACCACAGTGGGGGTGGCTTAACCCCCACGTGGCTACGATCGCTCTGATTGGCTCTTAAAAGTGAAACAGCCAATCAGAGCAATCTGTAATATTTCACCACTGAAATCCGGTGAAATATTACAATCCAGCCATGGCTGATGCTGCAATAGCATCTGCCATGGCTGGACACATAGTTCCCACCCTCCCCACACCGAGTGAAGGCGGCTATCGGTCACCGCCGTCACTAAATGCTCCCCTGTGCTCCGTCCGCTCCCCTCCTCCTTGCTTCCGCTCCGGTCCGCTCCCCTCCACCTTCCGCTCCCCCCCCACAGCTGTCCTCACCTCCCCCGGTCCTCTGTTGGCCCTCGATCTGTCCCGGCATCCGTCCGGGACTCTTCATGGGCGCCGCCATCTTGGAAAATGGCGGGCGCATGCGCAGTGCGCCCGCCGGCCAGCAGCTTCAGTAATTTATTTTGATTATTGTGATAAACTCACAGTGATCAAAATAAATAAAAAAGTAAATAAATGCCCCCTTTATCACCCCCATAGGTAGGGACAAATAATAAAATTTAGAATTCGCGTTATGATATACCGTTACCAGCCCGTCAAAGCTATGTGTTCAATGGGCTGGTAAAACATAATGTGAACCAAGCCTTAGGGTTAGGTTAGGGTTAGGACTAGGGTTAGCATTAGGGTTATGGTTATAATTAGGGTTAGGGTTAGGCTAGATTCATATCACGTTATGGCAGTCCGTTAGACAGACTGCGTTATACCAAGGTATAACGTGGTGTAACGCAGTCGTTAACGCTGCCATTCACCCCCATTTGAGGGCGCATCACGACGCATGCCGTAAAGCGGCATGCGTTCACGACGTGCCGTCATTCAGGGTTATGGTTAGGGTTGGGATTAGGGTTAGGGGTGTGTTGGGGTTAGGGTTATGGTTAGGGTTCAGATTAGGGGTGTGTAGGGGTTAGGGTTGTGGTTAGGGGTGTGTTGGGGTTAGGGTTGGAGTTAGAATTGAGGGGTTTCCACTATTTAGGCACATCAGGGGGTCTCCAAACGCGACATGGCGCCACCATTGATTCCTGCAAATTTTGCGTTCAAAAGGTCAAACAGTGCTCCCTTTATTCCGAGCCCCGACGTGTGCCCAAACAGTGGTTTACCCCCACATATGGGGTATCAGCGTACTCAGGAAAAATTGCACAACATCTTTGGGGTCTTATTTCTCCTGTTACCCTAGGGAAAAAAAAATTGGGGACTAAAATATCATGTTTGTGGAAAAAAAAATATTTTTTATTTTCACGGCTTGTGTTATAAATTTCTGTGAAGAACTTGGAGATTCAAAGTGCTCACCACACTTCTAGAGGAGTTCCTTTGGGGATCTAGTTTCCAAAATGGGGTCACTTGGGGGGGTTTCTACTGTTAAGGCACATCATGGGCTCTGCAAAAGTAACATGACTCCCGCAGAACTGTTATGATTTGGTAGCTGAGGAGAGTAGGCAAAAAAAGGAAATACACCAGAGAGGTTGGAATCTATGGGATTGCAGTACCCTGACTAACCACCACAACTAAAGGCAGACGTGGAGCGTACCTACGTTGGTCCTAGACGCCTCGTCACAGCCTGAGAAGCTAACTACACCTAAAGACAGAAAGAGGAAAACTATCTGCCCCGGAGCAGATCCCAAAGAACATAGAAAGCCCCCAAACATGTAATGGCGGTTAGACAAGAGGATATACAGACACAGACAGAAAATAGTATGAGCAAACGTTGGGGCCCAAACTTCCTAAATAGAAAAGGATAGGAAGGACACTTACTGCAATCCCAAAAAACCCTGAAAAGTACCAACTCTACTAATTACAAAAACACCTGAGATCACACGACCTCTACCACCCAAACCAGTTCTCTGGTGTAACAAAACTAAACAGCAGCCACTGAAAAAACTGGAATAGGCAAATGAACAAACAACAGTGGCTGAACTAAACTGAGAGGAGCACAAGCCCCCGGAGGGGACCCGGCAGACCCCCACAGAAGTGCAGGACAAAATGCAAAAAGCAAGCACAAAAAACTAAAAGAAGAAAATGTCTTATCTGTTAGTAGAAGATACAGGCACGAAACAGCAAGCTACAAAGTGAACAGGAATCAAAGATGAGACCAGAACAATTGATCACCGGCAACCCTGATGGGAGGGAACCTCCCTTATATAAGACCAGTCAGTAACACCTGATCGCCAATCTTCACAATCTTCATTGGATAGTTCAGTACTGTTTGTAACCACCAGAGGGAGCTTCTGCTCAGAATTCATTTCTAGCACATTCACAACAGTACCCCCCCCCTTGAGGAGGGGTCACCGAACCCTCATTTGAGCAACCAGGTCGGTCAGGATGAGCTCTGTGATACGCAAGGATGAGTCTCCTAGCATGGATGTCCGAAGCAAACACCCAAGAATTTTCCTCCTGACCATAACCTCTCCACTTAACCAAATACTGGAGTTTCCGTCTAGAAAAACGAGAATTCAATATTTTCTCAACCACATACTCCAGATTGCCCTCAACCAAAACAGGGTCAGGAGGCACAGCCATAGGAACCACTGGCTCGACAAACCTCTTCAATAAGGACTTGTGGAACACGTAATGGATCTTAAATGTCCCTGGAAGAAGTAAACGAAAGGAAACAGGATTAAGAATCTCCATGATCTTATAAGGTCCAATGAACCTAGGCTTAAACTTAGGAGATGCAACTCTCATAGGGAAATTTCTTGAGGACAACCAGACCAAGTCCCCCACTTCAAACCGAGGACCATCAGTCCTATGCCGGTTGGCAAACCGCTGGGCCCTCTCCTGAGAGAGGGACAACCTCTCCACTACCTGGTCCCAAATCTGTTGCATACGCTCCACAACAGAGTCAACACCTGGACAGACAGAAGCCTCCGTCTGTCCTGAAGAAAATCGAGGGTGAAACCCAAAATTGCAGAAAAATGGAGACATCAAAGTGGCAGAGTTAGCCCTATTATTAAGAGCAAACTCAGCCAAAGGCAAAAAAGAGACCCAGTCATCCTGATCAGCAGACACAAAGCATCTCAGATAAGTCTCCAATGTCTGGTTTGTTCTCTCAGTTTGTCCATTGGTCTGAGGATGAAAAGCCGAGGAGAAAGACAATTGAACACCAAGTTTAGAACAAAAAGTCCTCCAAAATCTGGAAACAAACTGGACTCCTCTGTCAGACACAATGTTCTCAGGAATGCCGTGTAACCGAACCACGTGCTGAAGGAACAAAGGCACCAATTCAGAGGAGGAAGGCAACTTAGGTAATGGCACAAGATGTATCATTTTGGAAAACCTATCACAAATCACCCAGATAACGGTCATTCTCTGAGAAACAGGGAGGTCGGAAATGAAATCCATAGAGATATGGGTCCATGGTCTCTTGGGCACAGGCAATGGCATCAACAAACCACTAGAGCGAGAGCAAGGCTTGGAGCGAGAGCAAGTCCCACAGGACTGCACAAATTCCCTGACGTCACGAGACAAAGTAGGCCACCAAAAGGACCGACTAACCAAGTCTCTGGTACCAAAAATTCCGGGATGACCGGCTAACGCGGAACAATGAATCTCAGACATCACACTCTTTTTCCACCGGTCTGGGACAATTTCCCAATAGGGCAGCGCTCGGGTTTATCCTCCTGACACCCTTCCAGAGCCAGTCTCAAATTGGGCGAGATCGCGGAAAGAACTACACCCTCTTTCAAAATAACAGCAGGATCAGATAACACAGGAGAGTCCGCAAGGAAACTCCTCGAGAGGGCATCCGCCTTAACATTCTTAGTGCCAGGAAGAAAGGAAACCATGAAATTAAAACGTGTGAAAAACAAGGCCCACCTGGCCTGTCTAGGATTAAGTCGCTTGGCTGATTCCAGATAAACCAGATTCTTATGGTCCGTGAGGACCACCACCTGATGTTTGGCTCCCTCCAGCCAATGTCTCCACTCTTCAAAAGCCCACTTCATGGCCAATAACTCCCGATTACCCACGTCATAATTACGTTCAGTAGGAGAAAATTTTCGAGAGAAAAAGGCACAAGGGTTACTTTTAGAGGTCTCTGGATCTCTTTGGGACAAAACGGCACCTGCCCCAATTTCAGAGGCATCAACCTCCACCTGAAATGGCAGAGAAACATCAGGCTGCCGTAGAACAGGAGCAGAAGTGAATCTCTGCTTAAGTTCCTGAAACGCAGAGACTGCCTCAGGAGGCCAATTCACCACATCAGAACCCTTTTTGGTCAAATCAGTCAATGGTTTAACAATAACAGAGAAATTACCAATAAATTTACGATAAAAATTGGCAAAACCCAAGAATCTTTGAAGAGCTTTTAATGAAGTAGGTTGGACCCAATCACAGATGGCCTGAACCTTGACCGGGTCCATTTCAATAACAGATGGGGACAAAATGAATCCCAGAAATGAGATCCTCTGTACGCCAAAAAGACACTTTGATCCCTTCACATACAGAGCATTCTCTCTCAAAATCTGGAACACAGTCCGAACATGTTTCACATGAGAGTCCCAGTCATTGGAAAAAAATCAAGATATCATCCAAATAAACAATCAGAAATTTATCCACAAAATCCCTGAAAATGTCATTTATGAAGGACTGGAAGACAGAAGGAGCATTAGTGAGCCCAAAGGGCATCACTAGATTCTCAAAATGCCCCTCTGGGGTATTAAATGCCGTCTTCCATTCATCCCCGTGCTTAATGCGAATAAGTTTATATGCCCCCCTGAGGTCAAGCTTGGTAAACCAAGTAGCACTTTTCACCCTGGAATACAGGTCAGAAATCAAGGGTAACGGATATTGATATTTCACAGTGATATTGTTCAAGAGACGATAATCAATACACGGCATTAATGAACCATCCTTTTTGGCCACAAAGAAAAAACCGGCATCCAAGGGTGAAGAGGATGGTCTGATATGACCCTTCTCCAATGACTCCTTGATATAAGACCGCATAGCGTCATGTTCAGGTACAGACAAGTTAAAAAGGCGACCTTTAGGGAATTTACTACCAGGCACTAATTGAATAGCGCAGTCATAGCTCCTATGGGGGCGCAAGGATGCAGATTTACTAAACACATCAGAAAAATCAGTCAAAAAGTCAGGAACATCCTGAGCCTGGGGGGAGGCAGAAAAAACAGGAGTGTTGGTATTAACACATTGGCAGCCCCAACTGGTTACAGACACAGATTTCCAATCCAAAACAGGATGAGACTGTAACCAAGGGAAACCCAGTACGATAATGTCATGCAGATTATACAGCACCAAAAATTTGCAACTCTCCTGATGATCAGGTTCAACCCTCATTATCACCTGAGTAGAGAACCGAGGTTTATTCTCAGCCAAAGGGGTAGAATCGATCCCCAGTAGGGGAATAGACTTCCGTAGGGGTATCAAGGGAAACCCACAACGTTTAGCAAAATCAAAATCCATCAGGTTAATAGCTGCTCCCGAATCAACGAAAGCCTGAGCAGAAAATGTGGACAGGGAGCAAATCAGGGTAACAGTCAACAAAAATTTAGTCTGAACACTACCCAAGACAACTGAGCGTGCAAAACGTCTTCCCCGCTTAGGGCAGACTGAAATAGCATGAGAGGCATCACCACAGTAGAAACATAACCCATTGCGTTTTCGAAACTCATGATGCTGTGCCCCAGAAGCCACTCTATCACACTGCATGGGTTCAGAAGCTGGTTCACAAGGCAACACTATTCCACGCATACCTCTACGCTCACGCAAACGTCTGTCAATTTGAATCGCTAATGACATAGAATCATTGAGACCAGAGGGGACAGGGAATCCCACCATAACATCCTTTACATTCTCTGACAGACCCTTCCGAAAAAGGGCTGCCAAAGCATCGTCATTCCATTTGGTCAGGACTGCCCACCTTCGGAATCTCTGACAGTATAACTCAGCGTCCTCAAGCCCCTGATTTAATGCCAACAAAGCTTTTTCAGCTTGATCAGTGACATTAGCTCATCGTACAATAACCCCAGAGCCTGAAAAAATGCATCAACATTACTCAAAACAGGATCCCAGGTGTCAGGGAAAAAGCCCAATCCTGAGGATCGCCGCGCAGGAGAGAGATGACAATTTGAACCTGCTGTGCTGCGTTCCCTGAGGACTTAGATTTCAAGGCAAAAAACAACTTACAGTTATTTTTGAAATTCAGAAATTTAGCTCGATCCCCTAAAAACAAATCTGGCATGGGAATCCTAGGTTCCACAACAGGCAACCCTGCAAGATAGGTAGCAATACTTCCGAACTTCAGTGGCAAGCTGATCCACACAGCCAGACAACTGTGCAAACTCCATTGAGAGAAAAAAAAATCCTCCTCAGCATTCAGAGAAACAGAGGGAAAAAAAAAAAAATCTCTGACAACTCTGACAATCTTCTTTCTTTAACACTATTTTTCCCTTCTGTGAGTACCATACAAATATCAGTTTTTGGGCCGGTGATACTGTTATGATTTGGTAGCTGAGGAGAGTAGGCAAAAAAAGGAAATACACCAGAGAGGTTGGAATCTATGGGATTGCAGTACCCTGACTAACCACCACAACTAAAGGCAGACGTGGAGCGTACCTACGTTGGTCCTAGACGCCTCGTCACAGCCTGAGAAGCTAACTACACCTAAAGACAGAAAGAGGAAAACTATCTGCCCCGGAGCAGATCCCCAAAGAACATAGAAAGCCCCCAAACATGTAATGGCGGTTAGACAAGAGGATATACAGACACAGACAGAAAATAGTATGAGCAAACGTTGGGGCCCAAACTTCCTAAATAGAAAAGGATAGGAAGGACACTTACTGCAATCCCAAAAAACCCTGAAAAGTACCAACTCTACTAATTACAAAAACACCTGAGATCACACGACCTCTACCACCCAAACCAGTTCTCTGGTGTAACAAAACTAAACAGCAGACACTGAAAAAAACTGGAAAAGGCAAATGAACAAACAACAGTGACTGAACTAAACTGAGAGGAGCACAAGCCCCCGGAGGGGACCCGGCAGACCCCCACAGAAGTGCAGGACAAAATGCAAAAAGCAAGCACAAAAAACTAAAAGAAGAAAATGTCTTATCTGTTAGCAGAAGATGCAGGCATGAAACAGCAAGCTACAAAGTGTACAGGAATCAAAGATGAGACCAGAACAATTGATCACCGGCAACCCTGATGGGAGGGAACCTCCCTTATATAAGACCAGTCAGTAACACCTGATCGCCAATCTTCACAATCTTCATTGGATAGTTCAGTACTGTTTGTAACCACCAGAGGGAGCTTCTGCTCAGAATTCATTTCTAGCACATTCACAACACAGAACATTCCATCAAGTCGGTATTACAAAACGTCACTACTTCCCTTCCGAACCCGACTAGTGACCAAACAGTGGTTCCCCCAACATATGGGGTACCAGTGTACTCAGGACAAACAGGACAACAACTTTTGGTGTCCAATTTCTCCTGTTACCCTTATAAAAATAAAAAATTGTGGGCTAAAAAATCATTTTTTTGAGGGACACTACACATCTAGATCATTTCCTTGGGTGGTCTAGTTTCCAAAATGGGGTCACTTGGGGGGGGTTTCCTCAGTTTAGGCACATCAGGGGCTCTGCAAACTTAACATGACGCCATGCAGACAATTCCATCAAGTCGGCATTTCAAACCGTCACTACTTCCTTTCCGAGCCCCGACGTGTGCCCATACAGTAGTTTTCTCCAACATATGGGATATCAGCGTACCCAGGACAAATTGGACAACTTTTGGCGTCTAATTTCTCCTGTTACTCTTGGGAAAATAAAAAAATTGGGACTAAATGATCATGTTTGTGGAAAAAATATGATATTTTTATTTTCATGCCCTGGAGTTATAAACTTCTGTGTATCTCTTGGGGGTTCAAAGTGCTCACCATTAGTGTTGAGCGATAGTGCTCGATATCTAAAAATATCGTATCGAAATTGTATCGCCGATAGCACTAAATATCGTCGATATCCGATTTCGATACCGGAAGTCCAATGTAAGTCTATGGGAACAAAATATCGCAACTAAAAAAAACCTTTATTTCCTTGTAAACACTAAATATACACACATAGAATACATATATATATATACATGTCATTGTGACATATATATATATACATATATTTATAGTTTATACACTTGTACATAGTAAAATAGACTCTGATTCAATTGCCGGGTAAAGCCGTGACATACCCCATAGAAGTCGACGGGCTCGGTGCCGAGTACCCCAAAAACCTCTGGCTCTGTGCGACTCAACTTGGGCGTCACGAACAGGATTCTGTAGCTCGCTATAAGCGAGTCCTGTGTGCCTGAATTGCACTGGTTTTGTGCTTGAGAATTGCTAAAATCATCAGAGAATGTATTTGCCATTTTTCCGCCATATCTGCGTCACGACGAGGCACTGGTGAAGAAGAAGGGAGAGCTCTTCATGGGTGTACACACTCACTCAGTGACGCGAAAACGATGGCTCTAAATGTTACTGCAATGTAAGATCGTGCCCCACAGCTCTTGAGTTCCGCCTCCTCATCCTCCTCAGTGTGCGGAAACTAACACGAAGGTCACGCCTCACTACAAAAGAGGGGCCCTCTCCAGATGCTAATGACACATGTGACTTGGCAGAGATGGCTAATGGACACGAGCAGAAGTGTGAAGGGATGGAGCAGTCAGAGCTCTCCCCCCACGGAAGCGACCCGATCGCCACGGAACCACCGTTGGGCACCCGGCCTGGAAACCCTCCTACGCTGCAAGAAGCGGAGGATACCCTAAGAGGCCTGGCCCGGCACCGGGAGGAGGTCGCCAGGATGGAAGCCAGCTGGCGTGCCCTAAAACTAAACTTGGAGCGGCACCAATCCCTCTTACCTGAAGTGTCTGTACCGGAAGGTGAGGCACCCGTTCTAGTAGAGGAGTCCGTGCGGGCATCCCAGCCCTTGCAATGTGATCCGGTTGACGTTGTCGCAGTGGAGGCACCCGTTCGTGCAAAAAACGCTGCACCGGCAGCACCCCAGATCCCGCTGTCTGCCCCCGTCGCTGAGACAGAAGAAGCGACACCCGTCCTCATGGAGGAGGCCGCGCAGGCACCAGAGCACTACCTGCCTGTACCGGAGCCCCGACTGTCATCTGTTCCAGAGCCGGCTGCTTCCTCCGCAGGTGAGCGCCGCCAGGACTGGGGGGCGCCAGGAGAGCTGCCGCAAACCAGACACTGTAAGCTGCAGTTTGATGGTGGAGACATGGAGCTGCTGGTGGAGGAGAATTTCAACCGGCGTCAGGAGGAAGAGTGGAGACGTTGGGAGAGAGAAGCCGAGCGACAAAGGGAGCAGCGAGAATCCCAAAAACTTCGCCAACGTCAGCTGGAGAAGGACCGGGCAGATAAGGACCGGATGAGAAAAGATAAAGGAACCCTGAGGGAGCCGCGGCGTAAGGGTGCAGTACGGAGCTTTAAATTGAAAGGTGGTTGGGGCTTCATCCAGGAGCCTGGACTTTATTTAGAATTTTTGTGAACCGGCGGGACGTGGAGGCTCACCTCCCAGAAGGACACCGGGGAGGGACCTGTTGCCAGGAGACTTGGTGACTTACACCCGACACTGGGGTTACAATGGATGGTACGCCCTAAATGTTACCAGGTGCGACCCCTACTCCCCAGAGTGTCAGGAACCTGTGAGACCCTCGGAGCCTTCAGCCTCCCACATCCAGGCCTCTGCAAAAGTGCCCACCCCACGCCGTAAATCTCCCCATCCTCCCTCAGTGGTCTCCTCAGCAGACCCACCCATGGACATGATCCAGTTACGTGGCCCGTACCCGGCGCCTGTTAGGCCCCCTGGGGTTCGTACAGTCCGTGACATAGGGCTCCAGACCCGGAGGGAGATGAAAGAGGTGGCCACACAGACCCAGATAGCGGGTCACGACTTGACTGTACAGGCCACACGACGTCATCAGGTCCTGGTGGTCCTTGGTGCCTCGGATGTTTGGCAAGCATCAGAAGAGTACCAGGTGGTACCTGGAACACCCCTGCCAAAGAATTTTAAATAACCCGGACAGGGTCACTGTATGTAAATAGTTAAATTGTTTATGTACCCGGACGGGTGAATGTTCATAAAAAAGTTTTTTAATTTAATAAAAAAAAAAAAAACACAGTTTTCATTACTTTTATTACAGTCTCATCCTGCGACGCCAACGATCTCCTGTAAAAAATGAAAAAAAAAAAAAAAGTATACCACCTGACCGACGCAGTCCATAGTAACGAGTGTCCCACGACGATCCAGCTCTGCTACATCAGAATGACAGTCAGAGCCTGTCATCCCGGCGCAGCACAGCTGATTACCTGCTTACCCGGCGGTGACGTCATCGGACTGACTGCTTTACGGCCGGGATTACCCAGCAGTCACTGCAGTTATCGCGAGAAACTGCATGTGACCGCCGGGGAAAGATGATGGCGGCCATGAAGCAGTCCAGGCCGTGACCGCCGGAGATCTTCTGCCAGGTAAGTGCCGCTGACTCCTGACAGACCCGACCGACGGACACTCACAGTGACAGTGACAAATCCGATTCCGGTATTCGATAAGACGAAAATATCGAAACGAATTATCGAAAGGCCGATAGAGCTAATATCGGCCGATAGCCGATATTTACATTATCGTATCGCTCAACACTACTCACCATACATCTAGATAAGTTCCTTGCGGGGTCTAGTTTCCAAAATTGGGTCACTTGTGGGGAATTTCTATTGTTTAGGCACATCAGGGGCTCTGCAAACATAATATGACGCCCGCAGACCATTCCATCAATGTTGGCATTTCAAAACGTCACTACTTCCCTTCCGAGGCCCAACGTGTGCCCGAACAGTGGTTCCCCCCCAAATATGGGGTATCAGTGTACTCAGGACAAACTGTACAAGAACTTTTGGGGTCCAATTTCTCCTGTTACTCTTGTGAAAATAAAAAATTGCGGGTTAAAAAAATCAGTTTTTGAGGAAAAAAATGATTTTTTATTTTCACAGCTCTGCATTATAAACTTCTGTGAAGCACGTGGGGGTTCAAGGTGCTCACCACACATCTGGATAAGTTTCTTGGGGGGTCTAGTTTCCAAAATGGGGTCAGTTGGGGGTTTCTATTGTTTAGGCACATCAGGGGCTCTGCAAACGTAACAAGATGCCCGCAGACCATTCCATGAAGTCGGCATTTCAAAGCGTCACTAGATCCCTTCCGAGCCTTGACGTGTGCCCAAACAGTGGTTCCCCCCACATATGGGGTACCAGCGTACTCAGGACAAACTGGACAACAACTTTTGGGGTCCAATTTCTCCTGTAACCATTGTGAAAATTAAAAATAGGGGCTAAAAAATAATTTTTTAAGAAAAAAATGATTTTTTATTTTCACGGCTCTGCGTTATAAACTTCTATGAACCACCTGGGGGTTCAAAGTGCTCACTGTGCATCCAGATAAGTTCCTTAGGGAGTCTAGTTTCCAAAATGGGGGCATTTGAGGGGGAGCTCCAAAGTTTAGGCACACAGGGGCTCTCCAAACACGACATGGTGTCCGCTAACGATTGGACCTAATTTTCCATTAAAAAAGTCAAATGGCGCTCCTTCCCTTCTGAGCCCTGCCGTGCGCCAAAACAGTGGTTCCCCCCACATATGGGGCACCATCGTACTCAGGAAAAATTGGACAACAACTTTTTGGGTCCAATTTATCCTGTTACCATTGGGAAAATAAAAAATAGCGGGCTAAAAAATGTTTTTTGAGGAACAAAAATGATTTTTTATTTTCACTGCTCTGCATTTATAAACTTCTGTGAAGCACTTTGGGGTTCAAAGTGCTCACTACACATCTAGATAAGCTCCTTGGGGGGTCTAGTTTCCAAAATGGGGTCACTTGTGGGGGGTTTCTACTTTTTAGGCACATTAGGGGCTCTGCAAATGCAACATGATGCCCGCAGAACATTCCATCAAGTCTGCATTCCAAAATGGCGCTCCTTCCCTTCTGAGCTCTCTCATGCACCAAAACAGTGGTTCCCCCTACATATGGGGTATTGGTGTACTCAGGACAAATTTCACAACTTTTGTGGTCCAATTTCTCCTGTTACCCTTGTGAAAATAAAAAATAGCAGGCTAAAAAATCATTTTTGAGGAAAAAAATGATTTTTTTATTTTCACTACTCTGCGTTATAAACTTCTGTGAAGCACTTGGGGGTTCAGAGAGCTCACAACACATCTAGATAAGTTCCATAAGGGGTCTAGTTTCCAAAATGGTGTCATATGTAGGGGGTTTTCACTGTTTAGGCACACAGGGGCTCTACAAACGCGTCATGATGTCCGCTAATGATTGGAGCTAATTTTCCATTCAAAAAGTCAAATGGCGCTCCTTCCCTTCTGGGCCCTGCCGTGCACCCAAAGAGTGGTTTATGACCACATCTGAGGTATCTGTGTACTCAGGATAAATTGCACAACAAATTTTATGTTCCATTTTATCCTGTTGTCCATGTGAAAATGAAAAAATTGAGGCTAAAAGAAAATTTTTGTGAAAAAAAAGTACTTTCTTTTTTCTACGGATCAATTTGTGAAGCACCTGGGGATTCAAAGTGCTCACTATGCATCTAGATAAGTTCCTTGGGGGGTCTAGTTTCCAAAATGGGGTCACTTGTGGGGGAGCTCCAATGTTTAGGCACACAGGGACTCTCCAAATGCGATATGGCAACCGCTAAATATTCCAGCATATTTTCCATTCAAAAAGTCAAATGGCGCTCCTTCCCTTCTGAGCCATGCCGTGTGCCCAAACAGTGGTTGATGACCACATATGAGGTATCAGTGTACTCAGGAGAAATTGCCCAAAAAATTTTAGGATCCATTTTATCCTGTTGCCCATGTAAAAATGAAAAAATTAATGCTAAAAGAAAATTTTTGTTGGAAAAATGAAAATGTCCAGTTTTTCCTTCCACGTTGCTTTAGTTCCTGTGAAGCACCTGAAGAGTTAATAATCTTATTGAATGTAGTTTTGAGTAGATTGAGGGGTGCAGTTTTTATAATGGTGTCACTTTTGGGTATTTACTGCCATATAGACCCCTCAAAGTGACTTCAAATGTGAGGTGGTCCGTAAAAAAAATGGCTTTGTAAATTTTGTTGTAAAAATGATAAATCGCTGGTCAACTTTTAACCCTTATAACTTCCTAACAAAAAAAAATTTTGTTTCCAAAATTGTGCTGATGTAAAGTAAACATGTGGGAAATGTTATTTATTAACTATTTTGTGTCACATAACTCTCTGGTTTAACAGAATAAAAATTAAAAATTTGAAAATTGCGAAATTTTCAAAATTTTCGCCAAATTTCTATTTTTTTCACAAGTAAACGCAAAAATTATCGACCTAAATTTACCACTAATATGAAGCCCAATATGTCACGAAAAAACAATCTCAGAATCTCTAGGATCCTTTGAAGCGTTCCTGAGTTATTACCTCATAAAGGGACAGAATTGCAAAAAATGGCAAGGTCTTTAAGGTCAAAATAGGCAGGGTCATGAAGGGGTCAAGCTTTATTGTTATAAGAGCACTTATGTGACCATCAAAAGAGTACACAGGGCATCATTACATTCTAGGGGTAAAATCTGGTCACTGTTTTCTAGGGAACTTGCACAGGGCATTAACATTTTTTAGGGGGCAATTTTACCATCTAGAAAGCACGAATATGGATGGACACAAAATGGACCACTGGTATTGTGCCAAATAGCTGGTGTACTAAAAGGGACCAAGTGCTCTGAGATAGCATATCAGAGATGGAGTGTGATATACATAAATACATAAATAAAAACAAAACCCCAAAAATGTTTTTACCTCTAAGCACTGACGATGCGAGGAAGTGCTCCCAGAAGAAGAAGACATGTCTGGCTTGCCGGCCTGGCTCTGCCGCTGCTGACTGCTCTGTGGATGCTGGATGCTTTGAGGCTGCTGGATGCTCTGCGGCTGCTGGCTGCTATGTGGCTGCTGGATGCTCTGCGGCTGGACACGCTCTCTCGCTGGCCCCGCTTTATGGCTGAATGCTCTGCGGCTGGCTCCCCTGCGGCTGGCTCCTCTGTGGCTGGCAGCTCTGTGGCTGGCTGCTCTGTGGCTGGCTGGCTACATGGTAATGGATGAGTGCCTCACTGGCATTGTTTATATATGTTTCCTGGGGGCTGGCCAATTGGTTCTGAGCATGCTCAGATGTAAAACCGGATCCGGCCACCGGATCCATCTTTTTCCGGATCCTGCGCATTCCGGCGCCCATAGACTTCGATTGCAGCAAAAAGCCAGAAGCGCAGTATCCGGTGCTGTACTGTTTTTCGCCGTAGACAAAAAATGTTACTGTAGCTGTTTTTTCCAGATGCCGGAATTAAAATTTTTGCCTATTTTTTGAAAAACCGGATCTGGCGAAATCTACCGCCGAAACCGTTTTTTCTCATTGACTTGTATTAGTGCCAGATCGCGCCGCATGGCCTCCCGTTTCTTCTGTTTTTTGATCCGGCAAAAAATGGAAGAAACGGGAGGCCATGCGGCGCGATCCGGCACTAATACAAGTCAGTGAGAAAAAAACGGTACCGGATCCGGTTTTTCAAAAATTAGCCGGATCATGCCTGATGGAAAAAACCTGATGTGTGAATGTAGCCTTAAAAAAAATGTATTCCTCTAAAATTAGGAGATATATCCAAGGCACTACAATTGGTGTCTGATGATTCTGGGTCTGAAGACATAAAATCTACGTTGTGGTCTATTAGCACCATGTGTGTGAGTCTGGCTTTGTTTCAAAATGGATTTAGGGGTTCTAGGTGTATGTACCCACTGACCTCATTCATAAATTTTCCCAGTAGCATAATCATTCAAATCACGTGCAAATTTTCTTATTTTGCAGCTTTCGTGTTTTTTTCTATAACAAATTGGCACATTATGTCAGCAGTTACACATGTTATCTATAGGACCTGAATATCTCAGATCACCTGACATGTTGTCAGGATCTGATTTGTCTACACAAACTATAAAATATATCTAGTTTGAATGTGGGATAGCTGTGGTAAAGATCATATTCAGATCGAAACGCGTTGCTGTACCATCAGTGCCATATGTGCATCTCCACACCATTATGAGAGTTTTTCTGCCTTATGAATTTTAATCCATCTTCAATAAAGAATTGTTTTAAGGAGCTGGAATGCCACTCTTCACTTTGTCTGCAGTTGCTACGTTGAGTTCGAACGGAGTTCCGTGCACCTGTGGCGGTTTGGTGAGCTGGCTAAGGCTGTAGCCCAATTTTATATTTTCTATTTACTTGGAACAATGCTTTCAGGTGGCCATCCAGTACATTGGTTCAAAGGGTTATTGGGGTGTGTGTAACGTTGGGGCAGGGCAGGCCTTGCTTTCAATGTATAGGAAAACAGTATGGCAATATTAAATAAGCATAATGGGAACTTTGGTTTAATGTGACCATCCAGTGCGTGGGTTCAAAAGCTTATTGGGGTGCGTGTAACTTTGGTACAGGGCAGGTGTTGCATTCAATGCGTAAGCAAACAGTATGGGAGTACCAAATGTATACTTTGAACTTTGGTTGCATGTGGTCAGCCATGACGTCTGTTCAAAGGGTTGTTGGCGTCCGCCCAAATTTTGGCCAACCCTGCCACTCACTGCATACGCAATAACAGTATAAGGAACCCACTGTTTATTAATAGGAACAACAAAGCATAGACGACTAATGGCTCTCTAAGAAAAGTGAGGGCCCAATGCTGGCAGTATAAAAATAGACTTTGTGACTTTCAGAGTCCCTCCTTCATAAATGAAACAGGATGTGTTTGATGATGTCACACACTACATGGACAAATAAGGTTGTAAAATGTTAAAATTACATTTTCCAGTGAATACATTTGTCTTGGTTGAAAGCAAAATGGTAAAGTTGAAAAACGCATCAAAAACACTACGTGTGAATATAGCCCAAGTGGTGGACGAACATTTTTGTTTTAGTAACATAGTAAGATAGTTATTAAGGTTGAAGGAAGACTTTAAGTCCATCTAGTTCAACCAATATCCTATCCTAACCTGCCCTAACATGTTGATACAGAGGTTTATTTATTTTGCCTTACATACAAATCATTACCCTGGAAAGGATGTTCCTTAACATATTTCCCAGGAAAATCCATTTTGGTATCGTTTTCGTATGTTTTATTGTGTGCCACCCGAGCATTTCAATTTGCTCGACCCGAGAAATGAGCACCCGGGCATTTTAGTGCTTGCTTATCACTACTAGTCATGGGCGTACCCACCGTGGGGCAGGGGGGGCAGTTGCCCCCCCCTAGGAGCAGGGGCGCGCCGTGCCAAGATGAGGGCATCAGCATCAGCCGCCCCTTTAAAAGGTGCTTCTGGGCTGGCTGCGACGAACATGCCACATACTAGACTGTATGGGCTCTTTCAAGGTGTGACATCGTTCCCGGGGGCGTGTCATACCAATAGAGGGCGTGTTCTGCAAAGCCAGGAAGAGAAGCAGACATTAGACACTGGTTTCTGCTGTCTGATGCCGGCGTCTGTGGCTGCAGGAGGGAAATCTGAGGTCAGAGTCCTCAGTGACACATAGGAGGATTTATTAATTAATGGGTTAATGTCTCCTTAGATTTTTGGTTGACTGGGTCTAATACTTGGGGCTGTGTAGTGGGGTTTGAGGGGGTGAATGCACGCTTGTGCGGTCTGATTGTGCCCCGAGGGGTTAATGCACACTTGTGGGGGTCTGTGTGTGCTCCTATGGGGTTATGCATGGCGCCCATACAGTTATATACACTGACAGCGGTTCATACATTGTATCTACAGTAATTTATACCTGACAGGGCCTCATCTATTTATTACAGTAATATATACCTGACAGGAGCCCGTACAGTCTATATCTACAGTAATATATACCTGACAGGACCCCTTACAGTCTATATCTACAGTAATATATACCTGACAGGACCCTGTACAGTCTATACAGTAATATATACCTGACAGGAGCCATGACAGTCTATATCTACAGTAATATATACCTGACAGGAGCCCATACAGTCTATATCTACATAATATATACCTGACAGGAGCCCATACAGTCTACATTAATCTACAATAATATATACCTGACAGGAGCCCGTACAGTCTATATCTACAATAATATATACCTGACAGGAGGCCGTACAGTCTATATCTACAGTGATATATACCAGACAGGAGCCCGTACAGTCTATATCTACAGTAATATACACCTGACAGGAGCCCATACAGTCTATATCTACAATAATATATACCTGACAGGAGCCCGTACAGTCTATATCTACAGTAATATATACCTGACAGGAGCCCGTACAGTCTATATCTACAGTAATATATACCTGACAGGAGCCCATACATTCTATATCTTCAGTAATATATATCTGACATACAGGTGCTGGGCTGGGGCTGATGTATATACAGGGGCTGGGCTGGGTCTGGTGACGTATACAGGGGCTGGGCTGGGGCTGATGTATATACAGGGGCTGGGCTGGGCCTGGTGACGTATACAGGGGCTGGGACTGATGTATATACAGTGGCTGGCCTGGTGGTGATGTATATACAGGTGCTGGGCCGGTGATGTATATACAGGTCCGACAGTCCTGGTCTGGGCCTGGTGACGTATACAGGGGCTGGGCTGGGGCTGATGTATATACAGGTCCTGGGCTGGTGTCGGTGACGTATACAGGGGCTGGCCTGGTGGTGATGTATATACAGGTGCTGGGGCTGATGTATATACAGGTGCTGGGCTGGTGATGTATATACAGGTCCGACCGTCCTACCGTCCTGGGCTGGGGCTAGTGACGTATACAGAGACTGGCCTGGTGGTGATGTATATACAGGAGCTGGCCTGGTAGTGATGTATATACAGGGCTGGGCTGGGGCTGATGTATATACAGGTGCTTGTCTGGGGCACATTATTAAAAGAAGGAGACAATGATGGGGCATATAACTACAAGAAGGAGACAATGATGGGGCATATTACTACAAGAAGGAGACAATGATTGGGCATATTACTACAAGAAGGGGACAATGATGGGGCATATTTCAGGGTGGAATCTGCTTGCATTCCATGCTTAAATCTATCTATCTCAAAAAGAAGAAAATTAAGGCAGCACAAAGAAAGAGTCCGGGTGCAGAGCCCCCCAGGCAAATACCAAACATCAATTATAGAAATCCAGACAAATTGAAGGCAGCACACCGTCTGTAGTGAAAAAAAAGCTATTTAATAAGGCCAAAAGGCGACGTTTTGGTCCAAACAACAGGAACCTTTCTCAAGGCTTAAGAAAGGTTCCTGTTGTTTGGACCGAAATGTCGCCTTTTGACCTTATTAAATAGCTTTTTTTTTCCATTACAAACTATGTGCTGCCTCCAATTTGTCTGGATTTCTATCTATCTATCTATTTATCTATCTATCTATCTAATATTCATTTTTTTTCCCATAAAGATCAATCCAATTGCGTGTTTAGAAAGGGCAGTGTGAATGGCTCAGTGTTAGTGTGTGATAAACACGCAGGAGCTTGAAGTCCCCTGCTGAACAGAGGAGAAGACTGCAAAGGTAAGCCTAAAATCAATGAATTGTTTACATAATAGGATTGATCATGGTGGTATTTCTCCTTGTATGTGATATTATTGGTCTTGGTATAAGGAATTATGTTGTGTATGGCGGTCATTTGTTTTCGTTTCGTTTTATTCACATTTTTCGTTCTAAAATTTTACAACCTGAACGACCATGGCTTGCCCCCCCCCTAGTTTTGATCCTGGGTACGCCCATGCTACTAGTGAGGGATAGTCATCATTGAATGGGGGCACCATATAGTGATATTATGGTGCCAACCTCCATGAATAGTCAAGGTCACAAGCAAATATATAAAGGTTATATCTAAGGAAAGTGAGACTTATTTTGCTCTGTATCTTCTGTCCCTGAAAAAAAAATCACCTTCAGCAGGCAGGTGCCGCAGCATGATCACATGTATGATGTGCATTAAATTGCTTTATTTAGTCATATACATTGATTCTGTAAAAAATATATCGGTATATTTCTCAAAATAGCGCCGGCCATGCCAGCGCAGTAGCATCTATCGGCGATCCGATGGATGCTACTGTGCACGCACTGGCAGCACCATTTTGCTAGAGAAAAAAATTGTTTCCACCAACATGGCGCCACTGATGCAGTAGCATCTATCGGTGGTCTGATACATGAGCTGCAGGCACAATCTTGCTAGAGGAAAAAAAAAAATAGTTTCCATCAAGATGGCGTCGCTGACGCCTGTGCAGTAGCATCTATCGGATTGCCAATAGATGGTACTGCACAGTCGCTGCCAGTGCCATTTTGAGAAAGAATTATTGCTTTTTCAGAATCAATGTTTATGACAATTCAATGCGCTGGCGCCTGCATGCTGAAGGTGATTTTTTTTTCAATACATATAATAATCAGTATGTAAAATAGGGGGCAGGTCAATGAGGGATCAGTGACCTGTCATAAGCAATACTTATGAATACTCCACATAAAGACCCCCCCTGCTCACAGGCCAACCCAGAGCACGATAATCTCATTAACTCAAAACTGAAAATAAAGATTAAACAACAACCACAAGACAGATTTCATCATAGCAGGTATAATTTTAAGGCCGGTGTCACACTAGCGTATGGCATCCGATTCGAGAGCATCGGATATGATCTGCTATTGACCCTCGGCTCCTGCTCTGCTGCAAGCGGAAGCTGAGTGTCATGCAACTATGCTCCGAGCCTCTCTCCATCTCCCCCATTGCCGTGGTCAGCGTATATCGCACAGCACTCAGATGATATCCGAGTGATGTGCGTTGTCTCACGCTCATCCATAGGCTTATATGGGTGCGAGTGAGCTGAGACTCGGCAGAGTGTCGGTGACAATCGCAGCATGCTGCAATTTCACTCGCACGTTGAAAACGGCCGAGAAAAAAACGCTGATGGGAGCTGCCCCATAGATGAATACTGGTCTGAGTGCTATGCAAAGTTTTATCACATAGCACTTGTCCATATTCATCACTAGTGTGACCCCGGCCTAATCAGTATAATGGCGGGAACCTGACACTGTCTTTAGTTTAGGCCTTTTTTTACATGTCAGTGGCTCCAGTACGTGTAGTGACAGTTTTCTCACGTACCAGAGACACTGACACACGTAGACCCATTCAAATGAATGGGTCTATGCACATCAGAGTGTTTTCACAGACCATGTGCCCATGTGCAAAATACGCTGACATGTCTGTTTTTCTCCTGCAGCACGGACCCAAAACGTCCCGCACACGTGCACACGGAGAACTGTTCACACAGTCCTCCGTGCGCATGGACGGCATGGACGGCATGGACAGCTACAGTAAGCGCTGTCCTCTGCCTGTGGTGCTGAAGCTCCCTGTAATTATTCTCCCTGCTCTGCCGGCAATAGCGAGCATGGAGAATAAATGAAAAACCCGACGTGGGGTCCCCCTTAGTTTTGGAATCAACCCGACAAAACTATACAGCTGCGGGCTGCTATTCTCAGGCTGGGTAAGGGGCCTTGATAATGGGCTCCCCAACCTAAACACAGCAGCCCACAGCTGCCCAGAAAAGGCGCATCTATTAGATGCGCCTATTCTGTAGCTTTGTCGGGTTCTTCCCACTTGCCCTGTATCAGTGGCAAGTGGTGTTAATAAAGGGTTAATGTCACCTTTATATTGTAAGGTGGCATTAAGTGGGAAAATGACGGTGCTGAGGTTACAGGAGTTCAGCTGTCAGCGAGCACAGGCTCAGTGACGTCACCCCCAGTCACTGAGCCTGTGCGCGCTGCTTCCCAGTCATTCCCCAGTAGTTTACAGTCGGAGCGGCTGCATTAGCAGCGCTCCGGCTGTAAACTGATTAACCCCCAAGATGGATTTACGCCGTGGGACTTGACTGTACGGCGGACAGGTAAGGGATATTGTTGCTTTTTTTTATATTTTTACAGGAGATCGAGGGCTTCGATAAAGGAATGGGAGAATAATAAAGAATTAAAAACTGTGTAGTGTATTTTTTCACTAAAAGACTTAAGTCTTATTGTGTGTGTGTTTATTTAACCCTTTATTTACTATAGGATTAGTAATGAATAGGTGTCTTATTGACACCTATTTATTACTAAGGGCCCCGTCTCACATAGCGACACACCAGCGATCCCGACAACAATCAGGATTGCTGGTGTGTCGATACATGATCGCTGCTGAGCTGCCAAACAGGCAGTTCAGGCAGCGATCAGGACAGCGACACTGCAGGTAACGTCGCCTAGTTACCCGCAATGTACGTTGGATACCAGCCCGCTGATGCAGGGAGCTGGTAACCAAGGTACACATCGGGTTTCCAGGCGCTGCGCGGTGCCTGGAAACCCGATGTGTACCTTGGTTACAAGCTCCCCTGCAGCAGCGCGCTGGTATCCAATGTACACATCGGGTTTCCAGGCACAGCAACGCGCCTGGAAACCCGATGTGTACCTTGGTTACCAGCTGATCGCTGGTCTCCTGCCTGCCACACGCAGCGAAGCGTGCTGGCCAGCGGGAGACCAGCGATCAAAATAAGTCCAGGCATTTCTAACACGACCAGCGATTCACAGCAGGGGTCTGATCGCTGGTACGTGTCAGACATAGCGAGATCGCTGCTGAGATCGCTGTTTAGCAGCGATCTCGTTAGTGATCTCGCTATGTGAGACGGGGCCTAAGCCTGGCTTAATGTCACCTTACAATAGAAAGGTGACGTTAACCCTTTATTAACCACACTTGCCACCACTACAGGGCAAGTGGGAAGAACCCATCAAAGCTCCAGAATAGGCGCATCTAATAGATGCGCTTTTTCTGGGCAGCTGTGGGCTGCTGTATTTAGGCTGGGGGGGCCCATAATCATGGCCCCTTACCAGCCTGAGAATAGCAGCCCGCAGTTGTATAGTTTTGCCGGGTTGGTTCAAAATCTAAGGGGGACGCCACGTTTTTCATTTATTCTCCCTGCTCGCTGTTGCCGGCAGAGCAGGGAGAATAATGACAGGGAGCTTCAGCACCACAGCAGGGGACAGCACTTACTGTAGCTGTCCTGCAGTCTGTGTGGTCCTGATGCAGCACACGTGCGACACTGGTGTGCCACACGGATATACAACATATTTACAAGGACACACAGACACGGATATCTCCGGTACCATGTTTACCGGTACCAGAAATATCTGGACGTGTGAAACTGGCCTTACTCAGCACAATCCTACTGACAGGTTCCCTTTAATTTTCAAACTATACTATGTCCTGCTAAAAAATATTATTAAGGACAACAATACCTGTTTCCATATTAAGTCCTGTTTCTCCATCAAAATCTTGTTAATATGTTCCTCATATTGAATTTTGCCAAGCTGTAAGAAAGCAAAAAAAAATTAGACTACATGTGAGTATCAAACTTTTTTATTAATGCAGTAATTAATTTACTAAAAATAAACTTATACAACATTTGTCAAATATATATTCATAAAACCTTGAAATAACATTCTATGTTAATGACTACAAAGTCATATTATTACAGTGTCAATAATTCTCCTCCATTGTTGAAAGTTTCCAGAATTTTAGACATTTAGGCTATGTTCACACTGGGCATTTTTGCTGTGTTTTTTTGTTTTTGCTGCTTTTTTATGCTAATTTTTAGCTGCTTTTTACAGCACCAGCAAAGTCTATGAGATTTCAGAAATCTCTTGTTCACATATTGTTCTTTTTGTCATCAGTATTTTGTGCTTTACATTATTTTTTGGACATAGAGCATGTCACTTTTTGAAGCACATTTTCAGCGTTTTTCACCCATTGACTTGAATGGGTGATGAAAAATCGCTGCAAAACGCAGGTATAATTTTTTTGTGATTTTGCTGCAGAAAAGTCAAAAACAGCAGGATGTGACCTCACATTCAGCTCTGCTGCATCTTGATAGCTGGCTGCATACTTGCATGATGCAACTATACAGCCTGTCATCCAGCAGAGAAACTGAGCAGTGGACCTGAAACCAGACCCCATTCACTTGAATGGGGGGCCCGAACATCCAGTGTTTGCCATGCTGTCATGTGCATGACAGCATGGCAAACCCAGCTTCTGAATGGCAGTAAAATTATCACTGCCAGTCAGACAGCCACTGTTCCCACACTGTCAAAAGACAGTGTAAGCTCGCAGCTGTGATCGGAGGTATAAAATTTACCTCCAGTCACTGGTGTCAGCTGATGGGACTACTGCCTGCTGCCGCTAATAACACGACATCAGGAGCGGCGGATGGGTGTATTCATCAGCCAGCTCCTGAACTGTAAATAAATAATTTAAAAAAATGGTGAGGGTTCCCTTGTATTTTTGATAATCAGCCAGGCAAAACTCTCAGCCGTCAGCTTCAGCAAGGCTGGTTATCAAGAAAAGAAGGGTCCCCACGCCATTTTTTAATTGCTTAGATAAATAATTTAAAAACGGCATGGGGTTCCACCATTTTTGACAACCAGCCTTGCTAAAGCAGACAGCTAGGGGCTGGCATTCTCAGGCTGGTACGGGGCCATGGATATTGGCCCCCCAACCTAAAAATAGCAGCCTTCCATAAAAAGCACATCTATTAGATACACCAATTCTGGCGCTTTGCCCAGCTCTTCGCACTTGACCTGTAGCAGTGACAAGAGGGGCTCATATTTGTGGGGTTAATATTGTCAGGGTTAAAATATATTTTTGTACTTATATATAATGTTTTTTTTGTACTTTTATATGTGATGCTTATGTGCTAGCTTCCATTTTGTATATTCAAACTATAAGCTTTCCTTGCTACGTGGCATTTAGTTAGAGACCCATCTCTGGAGTACGTAACTGGATCCTGAATTCCAAGAAGATTGCATCAGCCAAAAGTTACATCATTCGGGAGCTGAGCTGAGCTGAAGGAACAGTGGAACCAATCCAGATGGCAGTATACTATACATATCCATATATGGCTATACTGTTTCTCTTTAGGTGCCCCTCGCTCCACCCTGATATGTATACTATATAACTTTGTGCTTGTAATAATAAAGAGAGCTCTTGCTGAGAAAGCTACGTGCCAGAGCATGCTTTAAGATTGAACCAGCCTGATTGTCTGACTCATCTTATAACTGGTACCACATGCTCATAATCTAATTCGAAGTGACTGAAGGACGAGTGGTTTGTCGATACGACCCCGACAATTGGCGCCTAGCAACGTGGGGCAGTGGATTGCCGCCCGTCCGGACCCGTCCTGAGGACTTTGCGGTGGTGCCCGCGGTGACTGAGTGCGAGGACTGCAGCCTCCGTTGAACACGGTAAGTTGGGATCATATATTTTATATGCGTCCCACTTGCCTGTGTGTCAGTCATTGTTGGCTTAAGCTGTATTGTCTTTTTGGGTCTGGGTGGGTGACCGGTTGAGTGGTGAGACCAAGGGCAATCCCACGCCACGAACCAGCACATGAGACCGAGTGACGTTGCATGTCTGCACGTGCTTGAGTCAAAATTACCACGTTCCTCCTCCTCCAGTCACTGTACTTTTATATAGAAAGTCGTCTCCCGTGATTATCTGGCAGTGTCTAAATTTCTAGTATTTTATAGAGAATTGTGGGAGGGGTGCGCATACCTAAATTTTGCTAGAAGACAAGTTGAGGGGGTTCTCTTTGTCTCAGACAAATGGAGGGGGTCCTCTTTGTCTAAACACTGGAAGTCTCATTAGGAGAAGTCCAGGTGTCAGCATATAGAGGGGGACTCTGTGCTGTGTAGAGTGTCACGGTGTGCTGCGCTATAACGTCACCATCCACAGTTAGGTAAGGGACAGAATTGAGGGGGACTCTCTGTCTTGTCACAGTATTGAGGGGGACTCTGCAGTGACGGGTGGTGACCTGCAAGTGACGCCGGTGGTCTGAGTCGCGACAGATCATTACACTCTGTTAATATTATGATGCGCATGTTTAAATCAAACAAAACCCACAAGTTAGAGGGTGGTGCTTTGGGAGTGGTTGAATTGATGGAATCACGTGGAGGCAAGAAGGCTGTTAAGAAAGTGAGGAGTTTGTATAAGATAATGAGCTTACCGAGTATGAGCAGATTTCAGCCTTCAGTGTAGAAGGATTATGTAGCATAGAAGAAAGGAAAGTTGGGTGATGAGGGACTTCTGCATCAGGCTCAGGCACATTTGAGAGTAGCAAATAATTTAAAAATTGAAGACTGGAAGGAAGTAAATGGAGCAGGAGATTTAGAAGGTGCTGAGCCTTTGTTTGGATATGTAAAATGCTCTGCATGTGAATTTGTTGATGTAACTAAAATGGCCGCTCCAAGCCCTCGGCCACCGCCTTATAATGGTGCCGATCTCAGAACAAAGGGAGGTTGGACCTGTCATGCATGTGGTGAACAGAATCCGCCCTGGGCGGAGACCTGCCGTGTTTGTGGGGCGGGTCGCCCCTGGTGTAATGCCCAGCCCATCGCCCCTCCCACACCCAGCGGCCATTTTGGTAAACCCAGTGGCCATCTTAATACACCTGGAAATGACCAACACCCCATCTCCTCCGGCGGCCATCTTGAGACACCCAAGCACACCCAGTCAGGCCTATATCCCTTGCTGACACCAACCAGGGCCTACTACCAGCCCCCGCCCGCACCTGTGCAGGCCACAGCTCCCAATATGGCACCAGATGCAACACCATTGTTCCCTTTCACACACCCCAACCCGGCCATTGCTGCAATGCATGAATCTTCAGTTTTTCAGACAATGATCAGAAGCCGCCGCCGTGATATTATGGGATCTAACGAAGGGGAGGAGGATCAGGAGATAGAAGAGGGGTGGGCCCCTCAACAGCCACCACTATCCCCAGCAGCACCAGTATCTTTTCTTCCCTCCTCCATTCCCCCACCATCATTGTCAACCCCTGGTCCTAGGGCCTATTCCACCCCTACTCCAGAGATGAGGCACCTTCCTCTCCTTCACAAATTCTCAGAGAGGACAGTCGCTCTGTAAGATTCACGGAAACCCCGGTCAGGCCCCCAGCTCCCGGTGTACTTGAAAACTGGTATCCCTGCCATTCACAGCATTACACAGACCGCAACGGAAATCCAGTGACATTATCCATAGGGTACGGTGATATCCTGACACATCGGGTTGGTGCTATAGTTAGTCCTTTCAACTCCAACTGCTCCAATAAAGGGGGTCTGGCTCTATTAATAGCCCAAGCTGGTGGTCCCATCGTCACTGCAGAATGCGTGGCTCATATACACACTCATGACCCTTTGCCACCTGGACAGACTCTGACAACCCATGCAGGGGACCTTCCCGCTGATATCATCATCCATGCAGTAGGTCCAGTCCATGATCCTCTAAACTCAAATGAGTCACGGGCCACCCTTCGGGCCACTATACATTCAATACTCCATCATGCTGGTATGTTAAAAACAGAAGACATTAGGCACCAGGAATTATTTGAAACCAATGATAAAATAGCAAATTTGTGATTGCTTTGTCTAAAGAGTTAACTAACACCCACTCTATAGTGTCTGCTTCTCTCCCAGAATTTACAGGTGACACGGTGCACGATTTCTCGCCTGGTGACCTTGTATACATAAAAAAAATTTATGAGAAGAGACTGTCTCCGGCCCAGATTTGAGGGTCCCTACACTGTGGTCCTGTCCACCTCTACTGCCCGAAGCTCGAGGGCAAGAGCACCTGGATTCACGCCTCCCACTACAAGAAGGACAAGATTAGCCAGCAGTCATGAACCTTCCGTTACATATCCTTTTGAGCTATATCCTGATCTCCAGTAGTGCCAGCATGCCCACCTTCTGGGTTAATACTACAACCCCTGTGGTTATCTTTAAGTTCGATTTCTATCAAATATTCAACTGTGATAGGAATGATTTCAAGGGATCAATGCACCAGACTTAGGGGAAAAGGGACATTTTATCTCTATGTCACCCGCTCAAGGAATAAAAACTGTTATGATTGGTCAAATATGGGATAGAAAACAGAAAAAGAGAAAATTGGCTGATGAAGCTAGATACAATAGATTGATAGATAAGATATACAAGTGTTATATTTATAGGAACGGATCTGAAAATGCAGAAGTCAGTGACAGCAAGCAGAGATAAGTGCTGGCAGCAGCGAGATGGCATTTTGCTTTAGACCAAGGTCATTCTACAGATAAGCAAACTGCAGGCTGAGGGAGAAAGGACACACAAACTACGCAGTGGTTTGACCAGCCCCTCCCGTCGGGTATTCGTGAGGATGCACAGGGTTTTAGTCAAATTTGTTGAATATGTTTTTGGAATAGACACAGTACGTAAGAATCGAAGGGCTAGGCATGTGAATAGAAGGTCAGAGTACGTGAGAAGAAAGATAGACAGGCAGAGAAAGGAAGTGACAGAAAGCTGAAAGTAAGTAGACCAGATTGGAGATCAGTTAAAGCAGAGGATCTAGCGAGAATAGCACAGGGGGCACAACATGATTTAGCGCAGGCAAAAAGAGGTAGCTTGCACATGAACCCCCTTGTCTCCTTACCCCCCCATTCCTAATTGCACAGTACAGGTGAACACCAGGGGGACATGAGGTTGAGTTCCAAGTGGACACGGGGGCAGACAATTCAGTAATTACAGAAGAGGACTGGCCATTTGGGAAAAGTGATTTCTCCCACCATGTTATAGCGACTCCTTATAACTCTCCATCTATCCTGCTCCCCGTCACTAAAAAGATTCCCCTGCAAATTCAAGGAACCACTGTACACACACACAGTTAATGGTGTCACCACGGGGTCAATGTAATCTTTTAGGAAGTGATGTGTTGTCACAATTGCAAGTATATATTGAATATTATCTTGATGGAACTGTCACTATGACACCAGGACTGAAGCCGAGCACTCTTTGTAAAATTATGTCGTTAGACGTTGCTAGTATAGAGGACACAAATGAATTTCCTTCAATGTTAGAAGGCGTGATACCGCATGATTTCTGGGCTTCAGATAAAACAGATGTGGGCAGATTAAGGGTGCAGCCAGTCATGGTCAAATTAAAGCCAGGTGCAATCCTGCCCCAATAGAGACAGTATCCTCTTAAGTTTAGCTCAAGAAACGGCTATTGCTCAGCAGATGCAGAAACTGGTAACAAGGGATGTTTTAGTTAAAACCTAGCCCCCACCTTCGGCATCTCTGCAGCTAAGAGTAAGGTTCCTTATCAATGGCCTTGACAGTACAAATTCCAATCTTCAACTTCCCCCTTCGGCTACGAGATTTAACCCTCTATGTATTGGCTGGTACAATATATATATATACACTTTTGTTCCAGATATCTCAGGATGCTGCTTAGTTTACAGTTATTGATTTTGCCAATGTTATTTTTTATAATATGTTGATGATTTACTGATTTGTGCCCCCTCCAGGAAACAGTGTCGTACTGCAACAATATTACTTATGTTGTTTCTGTACCAAGCTGGTTGTAAAGCGTTAAAGGATAAACTGCAATTTTGTAAATCTTCAGTTATCTTTTTGGAATATTGTATTATACCGGGGGAACGACATCTGACCAGCGCTCGCAAACAAGCTGTACAGAATTTTCCTATTCCTGTTAATGTTGCTGCTCTTAGGATATTTCTTGGACTGATTTTCTACTGCAGGCAGTGGATTCGTGCTGTGTCAATCCTCATGCAGCCTCTCTATGACTGTATCACCATTGTGCCTTTTAAACTAACTCCTGAAGGTATAGATTGTTTTCATTCCCTCAAAAACAGGATTGTGGCAGCTCCAGCACTAGGAATCCCCAGCTATGAACTACCATTCACCCTGTATCTTTATGAACAGCAGGGACGCGCGGCAGGAGTATTGACTCAGTTACATGGTAACAATCAAAGGCCAGTGGCCTGTTTCAGTGGAAAACTAGATGCAGTGGCTAGAGTGCTCCGTCCTGTGTACGGGCAGTACATGCTGTAGGACTATTGCTCCACAAATCATCAGATATCGTTCTTGATTATCCACTGACAGCACTTACACCTCATGATGTATACACCATACTGAACCAGGTGCAGCCGGCACACCTTTCAGCTGCACGTCACCTTCGATTGCAATGTGCACTTTTAATGTCTCCAAATGTTTCTTTGCAGAGATGTACCACACTTAATCCTGCCACATTGTTGCCTCTCTCGGATCTAGGGGGGAGGTCAGGTACGGTAATGTACAAAGAAGATCCAAGAGAGGAGATTCCTTATGATTATGTTCAGTGATTATGTTCAGTTTATGGTACAGGAAACAGCAGGCCTACCCATAGTGTTTAAAACTGAAAGACGTAATGTTGATTTTAAATCTTTTGTAGATGGAACTCGCTACCAAGATGACTCAGGTACCTTCCATACTGGGTATGCCATCGTCTCCCTGAAT
Source organism: Oophaga sylvatica (assembly GCA_033576555.1). Lineage (NCBI taxonomy): Eukaryota > Metazoa > Chordata > Amphibia > Anura > Dendrobatidae > Oophaga > Oophaga sylvatica. Next base: position 112,993,233 of record JARQOD010000010.1, on the reverse strand, counting down.
GCAGTAATCAAAGCAGAACCAATGCTCCCATATCAGTCGGCCCAGGAGGCTGAATTTAAGGCTCTGACCGAGGCCTGTAAGATAGCTGAAGGTAGAATTGTTAACATCTACACAGATTCTAGATACGCATTCGGTATAGCTCATGATTTGGGTCCAATTTGGAAGTCTAGAGGATTCCTGACGGCAGCAGGACATCCCATTAAAAATGCTGACGCAGTCCAGCAGTTAATTGATGCATTACAATTATCAAAAGAAGTAGCTGTCATAAAAGTTAAAGCACATACCAGATGCACTGATCAGATGAGTAAAGGAAACGCAATGGCCGATGCAGCAGCAAAAATAGCAGCCAGTAGACCACTCCAAGGGGTAACGATGCACCAGGTAAGCGCTCCCAAAAATCCCTTTGTGTCGGAGGATGCCTTATCCCAGATGCAGGCTCAGGTGCGCCAGGAGGAAGTAGAAAAGTGGGAAAAAGAAGGTGCATGTCTGAATGAAGCAAATGGGGTATGGGGAAGAGGGATGCGTCGATGCCTTCCAAGGGTGTTGTACCCTGCGGTCGCCCAGATGTTACATGGACCAACCCACCAGTCCAAAACTGCTGTAATGAGCGTGATGCAGAAGCATTGGGTGGCACCAGGTTTTTCCACCTGTATAGAAGGTTTGATCCAGGGATGCATGGTATGTGCTACACATAATCAGGGAAGGGTAGTGAAGACACCACCCAAACACGCCCCTCGGCCCTTCTATCCTTTCCAGAGACTGCAGATTGATTATATTCGGCTGCCAAAATCAGGGTCATGGGAGTGTTGGTGTGTTTTTGATTTATTCTCAGGTTGGCCGGAGGCTTTCCCGATTGCCAAGGCTACGGCTGCGGCAACCGCAAAGAAGCTGCTTGTGGAGGTGGTGTGCAGGTATGGAGTACCAGAGGTAATCGAAAGTGACAGAGGTACACATTTCACAGGTGAAATAATAAATGAAGTCTTGACAGCTCTGGGAATTTAACAAGCTTTCCACACCCCATATTATCCACAAAGCAGTGGAAAAGTAGAAGGACTAAATGGGACATTGAAGTTAAAAATCCAAAAGGCCATGGCTGAAACAGGGAAATCTTGGCCTGAATGTTTACCATTAGCCCTATACTCAGTAAGGTACACTCCAAATAGAAAAACTGGACTTTCTCCGTATAAAGTACTATTTGGCAAAGTGCCTAGTTTAGAATGTTTCTTTTCCCAAGCACTGGAAATGAGTAACTATGTATTAAGCTCATATGTAAGGGATTTGCATAAAAGACTCAAGAAAGTATATGATAATGTTTTCAGTTCTCTTCCAGATCCGAACCTGGATCCTGGGAGTCTGCAGTCTGGAGACTGGGTAGTCATTAAAAGACACGTGAGAAAGAGTCTGGATCCGAGAATATAGCTCCACTGATATCCAGAAAGAGAAGGAGTCTGGGTCAGCTGCACACCGGTTATGCTGAGGATCCCAAAGTTTATATAGATCCCATAGGTGTTCCTAGGGGGGTCCCAGACGAATACAAAGCTCAGAATCAGATCCTGGCGGGTTTCCGTTCTCTCATCCCAACTGTGCAGATCAATTACAATGTAGATTGGATAAATTATATATACTACACCGAGCAAAGATTTATCAATTTTAGTCAAGATGCTTTCCAGAGAATAGTTGAGAAACTGGGCCCAAAACAAAAGAATGACTCTTCAAAATAGACTGGCCATTGACATGATTCTAGCTGAAAAAGGTGGGGTCTGTGGGATGATAGGGGAAGAATGCTGTACCTATATCCCTCAGAATTCTGGAGTTAATGGTAAAACCATGGCGGCCCTTAGAAAATTAAAAACCTGGCCCAGGAGGTAAAGGAAAATACAGGGGTAGATACCTCTTTCTTCTCAAGTTGGTTGGGAGGTCTTAAGGGATTCCTCCAGCAGGCCTGCTTAGTAATTGGAGGACTCCTGGTGCTGGGCTTAGTGGTCCTGTGTTGTGTAGTACCTCTATACAGAAAAGCTATCACCAGCGCGGCTCCCATGTCAGGTACTTTCGTACACCAGGAAACCATATCCCTGTTATATAATGATGCAAGTAAAGAAGACATGGAAAAATATATTCCCTCGGATAAGCCCGACAAGACCTCCTATGGAAAAGTTCAACTAAGAGATTTAGTTTAGGGACAGGTTGTGAGAACTCCATGTGTCTGCTAAAGTAGGGACTTGTTTGTCTGGGGGCGTCCTACCAGGGGACAGCTTCTAAGATAAATAAGTGAAGAAATCCACCTCCCCTCCCCCAACACATGGACAGTCTCAAAGGCCACCCCTGCAAGGGAAAGCTTAGTGTTTAGGGGGGATTGTCAGGGTTAAAATATATTTTTGTACTTATATATAATGTTTTTTTTGTACTTTTATATGTGATGCTTATGTGCTAGCTTCCATTTTGTATATTCAAACTATAAGCTTTCCTTGCTACGTGGCATTTAGTTAGAGACCCATCTCTGGAGTACGTAACTGGATCCTGAATTCCAAGAAGATTGCATCAGCCAAAAGTTACATCATTCGGGAGCTGAGCTGAGCTGAAGGAACATTGGAACCAATCCAGATGGCAGTATACTATACATATCCATATATGGCTATACTGTTTCTCTTTAGGTGCCCCTCGCTCCACCCTGATATGTATACTATATAACTTTGTGCTTGTAATAATAAAGAGAGCTCTTGCTGAGAAAGCTACGTGCCAGAGCATGCTTTAAGATTGAACCAGCCTGATTGTCTGACTCATCTTATAACTGGTACCACATGCTCATAATCTAATTCGAAGTGACTGAAGGACGAGTGGTTTGTCGATACGACCCCGACAATATCACCTTTGTAATGTCAGGTGACGTCAAACCCCAGCTTAGTAATAGGCGTCTATAAGACACCTATCCATTACTAATCCTATAGTAATATGGTAAATAAAGACACAGCCAGAATAAAGTATTTTATTTGAACGATAACAAATGTAGGGATCCGCTCTGGTAGGCAGAGGCCGGGCACCCAGTAATGAGGCAATTCACAGGCATTAAATCAAAAATAACAGTTTACTGTCTCTTGACACCAGGCAACAAAACATAAATCACAGTCTTTCAATAGATCAACATAATCTTCATGACCCCGGTCATCATCAATACGGACCCTGTCCGTTACCTGCTTGTGTCCCAGGTTCGCAGACACCTTAGAGGCATCTTACATTAAGCACAGTCCTTAGATTCCATTCTGATCCCGATCAGTCTCACCACGGTTTTCACAGACCGTCCGTTCCACTGGCTCAAGCACGCCAGCTTTCAGTCTTAAGTCTGTGCGACATCCCGCCTGGATGTCAGGGAGCTCTGTCCATCCTGACAGACTCCCGAGACCCTCACAGTCTCAGCACAGACTCTCAAAGACAGACTCCATCCATCTTCAACTCAATCTCTCTCCATGTGCTAAAACACTGCCTTACATACTTGTAGCCACTCACCCAAGCCAAGGCATGAAGCACATGATCTGGTCACATGTTCCTGACCTCATCACAGGTCCTTCAAACTAACTACAATCACGAGATTGGGCAGTGTATGTGTGGTTAGCCAGTCCCACCCAGCTCACAAGCTAACCCTGTAGGTCACCCTTAACAATAATTAGAACTCTTATGGGACTACAAGTCCCAGAACAATATTCCTGACCTACAGCGCAGAGGAATTCTGCGACACATATCTTCCCTTTATAACCCTGCCGGGGATTATCTTATCAGCCACAACATGCCTCAATGCATATCCCGAGGAGCATGCACAGCGCCCCCTAGCTGCATCATGGGTCATTACACCACATACCTCCCCCCTCTGTTCAAACTTGTGGGGTTGAACATTCATTACCCGACCAGAGATCCATCTCGGTCGTCTCTGCCAGTCAAACCGTCTCAGTCGATTTTGGGCACCATGCAACATCACCTCTCTGTCAGGCCTCTCCCACCCCCAGAGGTCAGATCGTTGGCCTTGTCCTTCTGTCTGTGTCACCTCACCCGACCTTTCTTTCCAGAACCGCCTCCTACAGTCGTTGCGGTCCTGAGTCGATCGTCCAGTCAAGCTTACTGGTTGATCTGAGTCTGACTCTCTGTCTCTTCGTCCACCACCGGGTCTCACACTTCGGTCACTCAGCCCTGAGCTAACAGAAGCGTCATCTCTACCCGTCATTGTTTCAGCTCGTCTACTGCCAGTTCCCAGAGAAGCCTCTTGTCTCAGTCTCTATATCTTGGGCAGGAAGCAGTCGCCATCTTTGTTTCAAATCCTGCAACTGTTCCTTCATCTGCTTTCTTCTCCAGATCAGCTGCTCTACCTCTCGTAGGTACGTCACTCGATAGTCCAGGAGCTTTCGGATGTTCTTCAGGCTCTCCACTGAGCCAACACCAATGAATGGAACCATTTCTTCTTCTCCAGCCCCCTTGATCTCGCCATCAGCTGGAATCCTCACTCTCCTTACTCCGGATCTATCCACCATCTCCTGCATCACTTTTCCAAATCTTCCAACTACTTTGCCCACCAGATTTCTGGGTACCGGAATTACCTCTTCTACCAAGTCCAGCCTATTTTGATCTTCCTTCGCCTGCTCCAGACGTTGAGCGGCTTTCACATTACTCAATATAAACATCTGTTTCGCGTGGAGACACTGAAGATGCATATCCTTCAGGACAGCCACCAGCTTTTCTGTGTATTCCCCCTCTGCCAGGATCACCAACTGGTTCGTCTCTGGTGCCCAGTTCACACTATAGGCTTTTACTGCCTTCTTAAAGGTCTCATGCACACCCTCACTGGCACAGGCTTCTCGCATGTCTTCAGGTATTTTTACCACACACTTAAAGAGTGAAGCCTCATCCTCTTTCTGAGATTCAGTTTCTTCACTACCCTTTGTCAAGACGGTCACTGGCACTACCGCCTTGTCATCACTCGGGCACGGTAGCTGTATGTCTTCAACCCGCAATTTCTTCTCCTGCAGAAGATCTCTTACTGCTTTTTTAAACACTTCCATATCTTCTCTTATGGTCTTATTCACACCTTGCCAGGTTGCCAAGTAATCTCTGAGCTCAGAGACTTCCTTCCCCAGCTCATCCACTCTTTGCTCAGCAGTTTGTCTCAGGGCCTTTTCTTGTTCAACCTGTTCTTTCATGGTCCTTATTTCGCCTGAAGCTCAGCAAACTTTTGCCTGTCATACACTTCGGGGGACATCATGTCAGTAAGTTGGGCAGATGCATCCTTTCCTTCTGTGTCACCGTCTGACCTGTCAGTTTTGGGAGGCGTCACTGTCCCAATGTCTGCCACCCCAACAGTAGAGAGGCCTCCCTCCTCCTGCTGTAGAGGAACTCCCCTGTCCCACAAGCCAGAGAACAGTTTAGAATCACGCCCTATGACCACTGGACACGACAAGTTAGGGATTACAGCGACATCCTGTCCTGCAATGTCCCAGCCTGTCTCAAAGACCACCCTGGTCACCGGATAATCCCTAGTGTCCCCATGGATACAGGTGACGCTGATTTTTCTACCGGACATTTGCCATCCCTCAGGTACACCCCTCACTAGAGTCACCGGACTCCCTGAATCGACTAGACCCACCACGTCTTCATGGTTTATCTGTAGGGCACACCCCCGTAGTAGTGTGCCGGGTGGATAGTTCATACGGCAGACTGGACACAGATAACATATTTGCCCCGGGCAACAGTTTGTCTGCACCTCCCCTTTAACGTTGGGATACTCCACACCCTTTTTGCCAACCATCCCCTTTTGGGTTGCCGCCCCCTTTTGGGACTCCGCCCCCTTTTGGGCCATCATCCCCTTTTGGGTTGCCACCCCCTTTTGGGACTCCGCCCCCTTTTGGGCCATCCCCCTCCTTGGGTTATACACCGTGGACTCTGCCACGGCTTTCTTTAGGCACAAATCACACAATACAGTTTTTTCTTTTGGGCTGTTACTGGCCCTTTAAGAGTCCGTGTGACCCGGTTCACGCTGTCCCTTTATACACCACCAGCTCCTGCTGGTACCGACACCACTGCCGTAGCAGCCACCAACCACTGGCACCTCCGACTGCCGCTTCACAAGCCGCTGCTGCCACTGCAGCTCTTGCTGCTGCAGAACCTCTTGCTGCAAGTGTCCTGGTAGCTCCTGCTACCACCAGTCTCTGCACGCTTCCGCTGTGCCGTCTTGCCGCTTGTCACCTTCGTGACCCCACGAGTCACAGCCAGCCGCTTGTCACCTTCGTGACCCCACGAGCCACAGCAAACACCTCCCACGTGTTCCAGAGAAAAAAGAGGAAAGAGAAAAAAAAAAACACAACAAAAAAAAAACAGTTTCTCACAAATAGTTCCCTCTGGTCCCGACCAGCATAACCCGGTTTTCAAGACCGTTACCTGTTGGCGTCAGCCACACAGGTTCCTGGAGACCTCCTCCTCAGAGGTATCCAGCAAGCACAAAATATAGTCTTTCTCACTGACCCGTCAGCACACCACAGACTCCTGTCTGTCACTCTTGGCCACAGAGATTTTCCGGACACCTCTCTTATAGAGGCATCCCACAAAGAAAAAAAACAGTCTCACTGACCCGTCAGTACACCACAGACTCCTGTCTGTTACCTGCTGGCCACGCAGGTTTCCGGACACCTCCTCTGAGGTATCTTCTCAGCATGCTTTTTGCTTACTTCTCAGTGACCCCGGTCACATAACACAGACTCCTGTCTGTCACCACTGCTTAACAGCGTCTTCACCTGGTTATTGGTCATGCAGGAAAACATCCAAAAAAAACCAGCCTGACCTCACTGCGTGTGCCCGCATTTACGCCACCAATTGTAGGGATCTGCTCTGGTTGGCAGAGGCCGGGCACCCAGTAATGAGGCAATTCACAGGCATTAAATCAAAAATAACAGTTTACTGTCTCTTGACACCAGGCAACAAAACATAAATCACAGTCTTTCAATAGATCAACATAATCTTCATGACCCCGGTCATCATCAATACGGACCCTGTCCGTTACCTGCTTGTGTCCCAGGTTCGCAGACACCTTAGAGGCATCTTACATTAAGCACAGTCCTTAGATTCCATTCTGATCCCGATCAGTCTCACCACGGTTTTCACAGACCGTCCGTTCCACTGGCTCAAGCACGCCAGCTTTCAGTCTTAAGTCTGTGCGACATCCCGCCTGGATGTCAGGGAGCTCTGTCCATCCTGACAGACTCCCGAGACCCTCACAGTCTCAGCACAGACTCTACAGCGCAGAGGAACTCTGCGACACATATCTTCCCTTTATAACCCTGCCGGGGATTATCTTATCAGCCACAACATGCCTCAATGCATATCCCGAGGAGCATGCACAGCGCCCCCTAGCTGCATCATGGGTCATTACACCACACAAAATAGACTTTTACTTTTTTTATTTAAAAATTACAAACAGTTATACTCAACTAACGCCCATTCTTCCAAAGCCCTCGTCTTCTGTAATAAAACAAAAACAAACAAAAAAATCAATAGCCCTCACCTGTCTGTCCTTCTGTCTCACGCTGTAATCCATGTCTAAGGGATAAACAGTTTTTAACCTGGATGGTGGAAAGATGCGACCATGCAGGCTGAGAACCACAAGTGACTGAACTGCTGTGAGCGCAGCCTCAGTGATTAGCGGTGACATCATTGAGGTTACTGCAGCATTTGTGTCTATCTGCCTATCTTTCGAATATATATATATATATATATATATATATATATATATATATATATATTGTAGGGATCCGCTCTGGTAGGCAGGGGCTGGGCCGCAGTAATGAGGCAAACACACAGGTTTTTAGTTCAAAGTTCAGTGGTTTTAATGACAGGTTCAACAAAAAAGTCCAGATAACAAAATCAAAACAGAACATAAATCACTCCAGTTTGGAGAACCACTGGTCCCAGACTCACCCTTGCTTGGGATGGGCTTAACTAAGCGGCTGCAGGACAGCAGAGACCGCCAAGTGCCATTCCGGGTGGTCTGGTACTCGCTTCCTGGTGCACACTGACACACTGTAACAAAAACAAGCTTCCAGGCTGACTCCAGCCAAACTCCTTCCTTCCATCACACATACTACAACAGCTCCTTGTTAAATAGGCCTAGTCCACACCCTCAGGTGAGGTACACATCAGCTGACCTGATCACGTGACTATGACCTCATCACAGGACCTTGAGATCAGGGAAAATCCTGACCAAACTCCAGTCTGCTAGGAGAAATATATCTCCCATCCATCAAGACCCCCTTTGGTGTACCACATACCTCCCCCCTTTGTTCAACCTTAGGAGGGTGGACACATGACATACAGTGAACTCTGGACAGTGCATCTGCGTTCCCCTGTAATTTGCCTGCCCGATGTTCTACTGAAAATTTGAAATTTTGCAGAGACAGAAACCACCTGGTGACCCGTGCATTTCTCTTTTGGCTTGACTCATCCAAGTCAGAGGGGAATGATCAGTTACCAACCGAAACGTTCTCCCCAACAGATAGTAGCGCAATGACTCCAGTGCCCACTTGATGGCCAGGCACTCTCTCTCTACAATGCTGTATCTGGTTTCAGCTGGAGTAAGCTTTCGACTCAGGAAACTAATGGGATGCTCCTCCCCGTTAACCTCCTGAGACAACACGGCACCCAGACCTACCTCTGACGCATCAGTCTGGACAATGAATTCTTTTTTGAAGTCGGGTGTGATCAGAACTGGTGACCCACATAGTGCCCCTTTTAGTTTTACAAACGCTTCTTCAACCTGATCATTCCATCGCACCATTACTGACTTCCTCCCTTTTAGGCAGTCAGTTAACGGCACCGACAGGGTTGCAAAATTGGGAATAAACCGCCGGTAATATCCCACTAACCCCAAAAACCCTTTGACTTGTTTTGTGGTGATAGGACGGGGCCAGTTTTGGATTGCCTCCACTTTGTTTATTTGGGGTTTGATAACTCCTCTCCCAATCACATACCCCAGGTACCGAGCTTCCTCCAACCCTATGGAACACTTCTTTGGGTTGGCAGTGAGCCCTGCTTGTCTCAGAGAATCTATCACCGCCTGTACCTTGGCTAAGTGACTTTCCCAGTCTGTACTGTACACCACAATATCGTCCAGATAGGCCGCGGCATATCGGCGATGAGGACGAAGAACAACGTCCATTAACCTCTGGAATGTCGCTGGAGCGCCATGCAACCCGAAGGGTAGGACTATATACTGGAACAGTCCCTCGGGTGTTACAAAAGCCATTTTCTCTCTCGCTGCTTTTGTTAGGGGCACCTGCCAATACCCTTTTGTGAGGTCGATGACTGAAAAATACCGGGCCTGCCCAAACCGCTCTATTAACTCATCGATCCGGGGCATGGGGTAGGCGTCAAATTTAGAAATTTCATTCAGTTTTCTGAAGTCATTACAGAACCTTAGTGTCCCATCTGGTTTTGGTATAAGGACTATTGGGCTGGCCCACTCACTCTGGGACTCTTCAATAACCCCTAACTGCAGCATCTTCTTTACCTCTTCCGATATGGCTTGTCGCCGGCCTCAGGCACCCGATATGGCTTTAATCGGACCTTGGCCTGCGGCTCCGTGACAATGTCATGTTGGATTAGGGAGGTACGGCCAGGGAGCTCTGAAAAAACATCAGTATTTCGGCTAATAAACTCTCGGACCTCCTGAACTTGTCTAGGAGACAAAGTGTCTGCTATTTTGACGGCGGAGAGGACTTCTCTTGCTTTCTCCTGAGTAGTGTTGAGCATTCCGATACCGCAAGTATCGGGTATCGGCCGATATTCGCGTTATCGGAATTCCGATACTTAATTCCGATACTTTTTCAATATCGTATACCGGAATCGGAAGTTCCCATAATTCTTTGAGAGGCAATGTGATTTTAGTCAGCCAATGAGGAATCCTACGAAGTGTGGGCACATCCTGTAATGATGCGGTCATCTTAACTAATGGCATGTGTGATTGGTGCTGAATGATGTCAGAATGCACATAAAAGGCGCGCAGCCATTTAGGCACTGTGCTGTGAACACAGTTAGGGACAACGCTGCGTGCACTTAAAGTTAGCACAGTTCCATTTTGCGTCACTGTGCTTAGTGAAGGCTCAGTTTGCCCAGAACGCTGCTGTAAAGCTGATTATGCAGTTTGTTTGACGTCTTCGTGGTGTGTATACTGTGCATGACGCGCAGGTTGTCTGATCCAACCGCTGTTGTACATCTGCACGTTCACTTTTTTTAGTTTTTTTTTTTTTTTATTGGAATTGCAGCTCCATTTAGAAATCAACATTAGTGTGAGTGCTCCGTATACAATACATGGTTGAACACTATAGATTCGAAAGAGCTTTCACAGATTGTGGACAGTTGTGTTCAGTGTCACTTCAGTTGTTTTTTTTTTTTTGAGTGCATCACCTCTTACTTGTTAAGTGCTGTGACTTCTGAGCGTGTCCAGGCTACCTTTCATTATCTCCATGGTTCACATCCATTTAAATAAATCAATCTATTAGTGTGACGCGCTTCCATCCGTATACAATACATTGGTTGCAAACACTATAGAAGTACAGAAAGGAGCTTTTCACAGATTGTGGACAGTTGTGTTTCAGTGTTCACTTCAGTCTGTGTTTTTTACTTTTTTGAGTGCAGATCACGCTCCAGTTACTTGTTCAAGCACTGCTGCTTGTACTCTGCTGAGCGTGTCTCAGTGGCTCATCCTTTTCATTTATCTCCAATTGGTTCTGCTACATTCCATTTAAAATAAATCTAATCTATTAGTGTGACGCGCTTCCATCCGTATACAATACATTGGTTGCAAACACTATAGAAGTACAGAAAGGAGCTTTTCACAGATTGTGGACAGTTGTGTTTCAGTGTTCACTTCAGTCTGTGTTTTTTACTTTTTTGAGTGCAGATCACGCTCCAGTTACTTGTTCAAGCACTGCTGCTTGTACTCTGCTGAGCGTGTCTCAGTGGCTCATCCTTTTCATTTATCTCCAATTGGTTCTGCTACATTCCATTTAAAATAAATCTAATCTATTAGTGTGACGCGCTTCCATCCGTATACAATACATTGGTTGCAAACACTATAGAAGTACAGAAAGGAGCTTTTCACAGATTGTGGACAGTTGTGTTTCAGTGTTCACTTCAGTCTGTGTTTTTTACTTTTTTGAGTGCAGATCACGCTCCAGTTACTTGTTCAAGCACTGCTGCTTGTACTCTGCTGACGTGTCTCAGTGGCTCATCCTTTTCATTTATCTCCAATTGGTTCTGCTACATTCCATTTAAAATAAATCTAATCTATTAGTGTGACGCGCTTCCATCCGTATACAATACATTGGTTGCAAACACTATAGAAGTACAGAAAGGAGCTTTTCACAGATTGTGGACAGTTGTGTTTCAGTGTTCACTTCAGTCTGTGTTTTTTACTTTTTTGAGTGCAGATCACGCTCCAGTTACTTGTTCAAGCACTGCTGCTTGTACTCTGCTGAGCGTGTCTCAGTGGCTCATCCTTTTCATTTATCTCCAATTGGTTCTGCTACATTCCATTTAAAATAAATCTAATCTATTAGTGTGACGCGCTTCCATCCGTATACAATACATTGGTTGCAAACACTATAGAAGTACAGAAAGGAGCTTTTCACAGATTGTGGACAGTTGTGTTTCAGTGTTCACTTCAGTCTGTGTTTTTTACTTTTTTGAGTGCAGATCACGCTCCAGTTACTTGTTCAAGCACTGCTGCTTGTACTCTGCTGAGCGTGTCTCAGTGGCTCATCCTTTTCATTTATCTCCAATTGGTTCTGCTACATTCCATTTAAAATAAATCTAATCTATTAGTGTGACGCGCTTCCATCCGTATACAATACATTGGTTGCAAACACTATAGAAGTACAGAAAGGAGCTTTTCACAGATTGTGGACAGTTGTGTTTCAGTGTTCACTTCAGTCTGTGTTTTTTACTTTTTTGAGTGCAGATCACGCTCCAGTTACTTGTTCAAGCACTGCTGCTTGTACTCTGCTGAGCGTGTCTCAGTGGCTCATCCTTTTCATTTATCTCCAATTGGTTCTGCTACATTCCATTTAAAATAAATCTAATCTATTAGTGTGACGCGCTTCCATCCGTATACAATACATTGGTTGCAAACACTATAGAAGTACAGAAAGGAGCTTTTCACAGATTGTGGACAGTTGTGTTTCAGTGTTCACTTCAGTCTGTGTTTTTTACTTTTTTGAGTGCAGATCACGCTCCAGTTACTTGTTCAAGCACTGCTGCTTGTACTCTGCTGAGCGTGTCTCAGTGGCTCATCCTTTTCATTTATCTCCAATTGGTTCTGCTACATTCCATTTAAAATAAATCTAATCTATTAGTGTGACGCGCTTCCATCCGTATACAATACATTGGTTGCAAACAATATAGAAGTCCCACAAACGGGCCTTTCACAGCTACTGAACATGGGTTTTTAATTTTTAACTAAAATATGTATTTTTTCAAATGACACAAATATAAGTAATGTTGAAGAGGAATAGTCCTACATCCATTGTTTGCACAATATTACAGGTGTACATCATGTCCCTTAATCAACAATGTATTATTATATTTACTTGTATGCTTTTATTTAAAAGCCAAGAACACAGAAGGATAACCTTCGCACTGCAGCTGTTGTCAAAGTTCAACCCACATTATGCACTTCCAACATTGCAGCATTTGAGGCATGATGTGAGTTGTGATTGGTCAAAGTTATGGAGTGAGAAGGTTCACCATCAGTACCCTATAGCATAAGTATGCTTTTGTGTTAGCATTTGTGTTAGACATGTGGATATCTGCCATAATATGTCACAATTATTTAGTTACAGATTTGTTACCAACACTAATCATTGAATGGTTTTAAATTTGACGTTTCACTTGTTTACAGCTTAGAAATAAGGGTGTAGCCTGATATCTATGTGTAGCACTAGCCACTTTAACATGTCATGTTTTTTTAAACATGTGTAGCTAGGTAGCAGTAATTTTTGCCGGACACACAGCAGGGGAACAGCAGGCGTTACTGAACCCCACTATCACTATAGCTTGTGTATTGGTCTGTGGACACGACACTTCTGAGCAGCAACTGGCAGTGTTGTAGCCCAGGGAGTATAGCTCAGGTGGTAGAAAGATGAACATAACAGGAGACATGGAAAACGTTGCCAACCAGTTAGTTAATCTGAAACCGGACAGGCAAATTCAGGCGAGATCCATGCCTAGTTCATTTTCAGAAAAGTAAGCCGTTCTACATTATCGTAGGATAGTCGCATGCAACGGTCTGTTAGTACACCACCTGCAGCAGTAAAGACGCGCTCCGATAATACACTGGCAGCAGATCAAGCCAGCACCTCCAATGCATACTGGCTAAGCTCTGGCCATGTATCAGCTTAGAGACACAAAACTTGAATGGGGAAGAGCCATCTGAGAGTACACTGAGAGGGCAAGACATGTAGTCTGTAACCATCTTACGGAAATGTTGCCTCCTGCTGACTGGAGCCGTCTCGGATGGTGTAGACATTGGTGGCGCTGCCACAAAACTTCGACACATTTGGAACATACTGTTCTTGCCCTGTGCAGAGGCGCTGCTTGTGCTCCCTCTTGTTGCAGAGCTGTCTCCACTGCCTCGACGCACAGAGCTGCTTTGTAAATCAGTAGCAGCAGCAGTGCTCTCGGCTGGAATGGAGAACATTATGGATTGCACCAGTGTGTCTTGGTACTTCCGCATTTTACGCTCCCGGTTCAACGGTGTGATGAGGCTTTGTAAGTTGTCCCGGTAGCGAGGGTCTAGGAGGGTGTACACCCAATAATCAGACGTGGTGTGAATGTGTTCGATGCGGCGGTCGTTTCTCAGCCACTGCAGCATGAAATCAACCATGTGCTGCAGACTCCCAACTGGCCAAGAAACGTTGTCCCCTGCAAGAGGCGTCATCTCCGCCTGCTGTGCATCACCCCACCCTTGGTCTACATACTGACTAGAGCATTGTCTACCTCCCTCTGGAGCGATGTCTTCCTCCTCCATTGACTCCTCCTCATCCTCCTCACAAAGTCCTTCAAATACATATAAATTTACAAAATTTAAAACTCAAAATTTAAAAACTTTGTATCATAATTCTGTAACATCAGTTTATGGAAACACAATACCATTACAAAAGGATAGACAAAAAATGTACATTATGTGCTTTGTAAATACATTAAAAGTTTGTAATGGTTATGAAAATATAGACAGCGACTCTGGAGGTTCAATTGTTGATACAGCATGGTACTTTGAAAGTCCTCCAGCCCTTTGTGAGGAACCACGTTGCGCTGACTGTCCAGAAGGTGATGGAATTTGTGACTCCTCATCCTCCACCTCTTCCAAAACCTCATGCCTTAGTGCTTGCAGTGTTTTTTGAAGCAGGCAGATAAGGGGGACAGTCAGGCTGACTAGTGCATCATCTGCACTCGCCATCCGCGTTGACTCATCAAACGCACGCAAAACGTGGCAGATATCCTTCATAGAGTTATTCGCCACTCATTACACTGGCAGTGGCTGCCCATTCATTATAGGATCCAATTCTAATTACTGGTTCTCACCAACAAAGCTCTCCACAGCGCAGCACCCCCCTACATCTCCTCCCTTATTTATATTTATCGGCCTAACCGACTGCTGCACTCTGCAAACGACCTTCGACTAACCTCTGCACTAATCCGTACCTCCCACTCCCAACTCCAAGACTTCACCCGCGCTGCGCCAATCCTCTGGAATGCTCTACCCCAAGAAATTAGGACTATCCGCAATTTGGATGGTTTCAGGCGCTCCCTCAAAACACATTTGTTCACAGTGGCCTATCACATTCACTAATCAAAGTCATTCTATGTGTAATTCTGTGTGTGTAGCCCATTCACTATCTCCATGCATCCCTCACTTCCTTAAAATGGCTGGACCATCATTGTAAAAACACCATTGTATATAAACACCTGTACTTTGTATCTCCCACACCTCATTGTAGATTGTAAGCTTTCACCAGCAGGGGCGGCTGATTTTGCTTTAATTATTGTATTGTTAACGTTGTTACTTATGACTCGTGTTTTGAAACTGTTAAACTGTAAAGCACTGCGGAATATTATGGCGCTATATAAATAAATAATATTATTATTCTTATTATAGAGGCCCACTCAGTAGTGGTGAAGTGTGAACGGCGCAAATTGCGAGTTGACTGCGCCTGATGCAGCTGATACTCCATTACTGTTGGCTGCTGCTCACACAACCGCTCCAACATATGTAACGAGGAATTCCACCTGGTGGGTACGTCACATATGATGCGATGTTCATGAAGGTGAAATCTGCGTTGCAGAGCTGCAATCAGCGATCTGGCCATGCTGGAACGTCGCAAGTGAGCGCACTCTAGGCGGACCTTGTGCAGCAGTGCATCAAGATCCGGATAGTCCCTCAAAAAACTCTGCACGACCAAGTTGAGCACATATGACAGACATGGTATGTGAGTGAGGTTGCCAAGGCCCAGAGCTGACACCAGATTTCGGCCATTGTCACACACTACCAAGCCTGCCTGTAGATTCTCTTCCAAAAACCACACGTCGCTCTCCTGCTTTATGGCATTACAGAGCTCCTGCGCTGTGTGGCTAAGATTCCCCATGGAAATTAATTTCAGGATGGCCTGTTGACATTTGGACACGGCTGTGCTCATATCGGTCGCAACAGGTAAACGTTCACGGGTCCATGTGGAGGTAGACCGTGACGGCTCCTGCAGCGATGATTCTGAGGAACTGGAATAGGAGGAGGAATCAATGTGTACAGACTTGATTCCTGCAATCCTTGGAGTTGGCAGAACACGTACAGCGCCACTCGCAAGATCAGTACCCGGCTGCACAACATTGACCCAATGGGCAGTGAGGGAAAGGTATTGTCCCTGGCCATGGGTGTTAGAACCCTCTTGTTAGGTTTTGTTTCAGTTTGCTGGTCACATGACCTTTTTTCCCTATTTAGTCTGGCTCCGCCCTTCTGGCTTTGCTTGACTTCATTGTATTATCTACTGTTAAGCTAGCCGGGTGCTTAGGTGCCTTAATCTGTCAGTTTTGCTTGATGTTAGGATCACAAAGTATTTATTTTTCTGTTTAATTATCCATGCTACAATTTATGTTAGGAGGTGTCCACCTTTTCTCACAGTCCCTAGATCTTGTAGGGATTACTCCCTCGCAACTATAGGTCTTCGTTCACACTAGATGAGGACTTTAGCGGGTCTGGTCGCAGGATCAGGTTCCCCGTTACATCGTAGGGATTCAGCTTAGTTGTATTGTAGGGACAGAATTCCCTTCTTTCCTTACTGGTTGTAGCAGATCATAACAATGGGTACTGGTCCACGCATCGGTGGTCAGGTGGACCTTGCTACTGAGGGCTTTTAGTAGCGCATGTTTAATTTTTCCCTCAACATGCTTTTGCAGACCAGGGACGGCTTGCCTGCTGAAATGAAATCGGCTTGGCACATTGTATTGTGGGATTGACAATGATATTCAGTTACGGAAACTGTCTGTCTCCACCAGCCTGAATCACAGCATTTCAAGGGACAGGAGTTTTGCAATGCCAGCATTCAGAGCCTGTGCTCGTGCATGGTTTGCGGAGTATGGCCGTCTTTTATCCCATGCCTGTGCTACCGATGGCTGTTTTGTGGCCTGGGAGTGTGAGGATGACAGGGAACTTGCTGCTGTGTGTGGAATAACAGTTTGTCTCTGGACAACAGTGGCCGAGGTTCTTCCATGGCGATCCTGTGAGGAAGCATAACCAGCTGTGTGTGAGCTCGATGAAGAGGCTTCAACACAACCTGAAGATGTAGGTGCTGCTGTAGGTTGGCCTACATCTCTAGTGTGTCTTTGTAACTCAACTACGTGCTTTGTCCGCACATGTTTCCACATATTTGTGGTATTGAGGTGACTGACACTTTTAGCTATTTTTAATTTTTAATTACACAGCTTGCATTTCACATAGCAAATATCATGTGCAAGTGTGTGAAAAAAGGACCACGCAGTGCAAGTCCTGGGAGCGCACGTTTTGACTTTTGGAAGACAACTGCTCCGAACAGGTGCCAAACTGGAGGCTACAGGCAACCGAGTCTGCAGCCTAACTCTCCCTCCTGTTTGTACCGTTGGGGCAATGTCTTCCTCTATCTTCCTTCTATCACTAACCATTTCTCTAGGCCTCTCCCAGCTTTCAACCAAAGTACTGGTTCTCACCACAAAGCTCTCCACAGTGCAGCACCCCTCCTACATCTCCTCCCTCATTTCTATCTATCGGCCTAACCGACTGCTGCGCTCTGCAAACGACTTTCGACTAACCTCTGCACTAATACGTACCTCCCACTCCCGACTCCAAGACTTCTCCTGCTCTACGCCAATCCTCTGGAATGCTGTACCCCAAGAAATTAGGACTATCCACAATTTGCATGGTTTCAGGCGCTCCCTCAAAACACATTTGTTCAGAGCGGCCTATCACATTCACTAATCAAAGTCATTCTATGTATTCTGTGTAAGTGTGTGTGTGTCTCTAGCCCATTCACTATCTCCATCCCTCAGTCCCTTAAGATGGCTGGAACATCATTGTAAATGCACCATTGTATATAAACACCTATACTTTGTATCTCCCCCATCTCATTGTACATTGTAAGCTGTCACGAGCAGGGGCGACTTATTTAGCTTAAATTATTGTATTGTTAACGTTGTTACTTATGACTTGTGTTCTGAAACGGCTAAACTGTAAAGCGCTGCGGAATATGATGGCGCTATATAAATAAATATTATTATTATTCCTCTGAGCTGCTCCCACCACCTTCCTGTTCCTCATGCCATGTTGGGTCTTGGACCTCATCATCTCCACTACCCTCTTCCAACACCTGCTGTTGGGTGGTCTGGCCAGCACCATGCTCAACAGAAACTGGCACCTGGGTCTCATCATCATCAGATGCGTTCTGCGGTGTGCTGACCATCGGCACTGTCTCACCCGCCTCTTCAGATTCAGAGAGACACAGCTGTTGCGCATCACTGCATACTCCCTCTTCACATTCCAGAATGCTGCTTGGCTGGGCCCCTGTTTGCAAGCCAATAGATTCTGAGAACAGAAGCAGACACTCAGCTGGCTCCTGTACAGAACTCTCTGACTGCCTGGGCAATTTGCCAGGCGGTGAAGAGACAGATGGTTGCCCAACAGTGCTGTGGTCCTGAGAGGAGGTGGAAGCAATTGAAGTCGATGCATTGGCTGACATCCAAACAACAACGGCTTCAATTTGTTCTTCCCGCAGCAGGGGGGTACTCCGAGCTCCTACAAAAGTGCGCATAAAGGAACGCTCACGGGGAAAACTGGTGGATGCTGTGTCACTGGGGGCCGCAGCAGCCACAGAATCCCCACGTCCTCTCCCTGAAGAAACTCCACGACCACGTGCCTTACTCCCTGCCTTCTTCATCTTGGTAGATTGATAAAGAAAGTCTGAAAAGTTATAAGGTCTAAGTGTGGTTATTCCGCAGAGACTGCAGTGAACACTGCACACAACTGTTCACTACCCAATGCGTCTCAGCAGGAAGGCAGTCTGTGCGTCAAAACAAAGGCACAAGCATACATCCATGTACCCTGTTTATAAAGCTATATAAAAAAAATTATGTAGTAGTGACGCACACTTTATTGAGGTACAGTATTACATCGCAATTCACCATCTGTGGCTATGCAGTCTCATCTATATATACCTTATCTATCTGTTGTCATGCTTCCAAGTCGACAGTCACAGTCAGCCATAAATAGCAATTTTCACTATGCACTATGCACTTTTGAAAGGTTATGTTTGTTAATAAAAATGATTATTGCCACATATTATGAGTATTACATGATGGAAATTGATAATTTTGTATAAAATATTTAGTGACATTATTCAGCAAATGGAACATTTTAGTAATATCACAGATAACTTGTAATGCTGATGATGTTTTGAAGTCAGACATTCATTGTCTATACAATAAAAATGGTGTACATACTGTTACTTATCCATCATTAATGGATTCAGATATGTACTTGTATGCTTTTATGTACAACCGTATAGCAGATTCCTTAACTAATTTATTTTGTGGTTTGCATTGCTGTTCAACATGTTAATGTATGTGTTTATGTTTGTCAATTCTTTATTTATCTAGATATTAGTTTAAATGAAATCATCATCTTATGGTAGTAAAGGTTATCTTTCTCTTGTTTGAAGTATAGACATTTAAAATTGACAGGTAACAAGGAAATTACTTGATCTAGTATTTAAACATCCTCCTTGACCCTGGGCTCCAACACCGCCAGTTGTTGCTCGGAAGTGCTGTTAGCACAGTCAACACTTGCTCCTGTGTTACTGGGGTTCAGTAACGTCAGCTGGTCCTCGGTTGTGCCATTGGCTCTTTTCCTTCTGCTGCCCCTCCGGGTTCCAGCACAGTCAGCTGGTCCTCGTTACTTGCATTGGCTCTTGTACCTTCTGCTACCCGTCCGGGTTCCAGTACCGTCAACTGGTTCTCCGCAGTGCCTTTGGCCTAGGTGCCTCCATCTCGGTATCCGAGTTCCAGCAACGTCTGCTGGTCCTTGGTAGTGCTTTGGAGCACAGGTACCTCCTGCTTAGTAACCGTGTCCCAGTAACGTCAGCTGGTCCTCGGTTGTGCCATTGGCTCTTTTCATTCTGCTGCCCCTCCGGGTTCCAGTACCGTCAACTGGTTCTCCGCAGTGCCTTTGGCCTAGGTGCCTCCATCTCGGTATCCGAGTTCCAGCAACGTCTGCTGGTCCTTGGTAGTGCTTTGGAGCACAGGTACCTCCTGCTTAGTAACCGTGTCCCAGTAACATCAGCTGGTACAAGATTTGCTACAAATACAAGATACGGAACAAGAGACACAAGAACAATAAGCAGAAGATCTAAAAGCAGAAGAACATGAAGTATAAGACCAAAATGAAGAGCAAAATATATGCTCTAAATTCTAAGCAGAAGAAGACTAAGCAGTGTATGGGGGTGAGTCCGTTCCTCCTCGTGGTGCCCCTGGAAAATGCCTGCTGCTGCAGGCTAAACTGAACACGGACAAATACTGTTGTAATTGAAATCTTTTGTGACAGCAAGAACGGAAGGATGAAAAATTCATACTTTGACAGATTACAAGTACAGGATTCTCTGTCACAAATAAGAATATGATGAAGAAGATGAAGCAGAATATGAATAAGAATAATAGTTTAATAAGAAGAATATGAGTAATGTTAACAAAGATGAATAGCAAGAAGTTTAAGAAGAAGATAAAGAAGGTGAAGATGAAGAATAATTTGATGAAAAAGATGATGCTGCAGAAGATTATGAAGGAGAAAGTGTGTGAAAAGTTAAAAAGGTGAAGATGAAGAGCATGGAAGTTGTGTAATATACATATTTGCCAAAATATAAAAAACGTTAACATTGTCAATTTCTTCGTCAATCCGAACATCTTTAAAAAAAAAAATATTTATGCTATTCCATTTGATTGGGTTAAACATCTATGCCTTTAATGTCTCCTCAACCTTCCCCAATACATTCTACATTACTCTTTCTTGTTTTCCTTCATGTACAATTAACCAACAAGGCAAGAATGGGTTTTTTTTAATTTCGATATTTTGTTCCCATAGACTTACATGGACTTCCGGTATCGGTATCGGGTATCGCCGATATTTTAGTGATATCGGCGATACCATTCCGATTCCGATACTTTAGGATATCGGAAAGTATCGCTCAACTCTACTCCTGAGGCAAGGGAGCCCTCTCTACTGGACATGCAGGCCGTGGACAATCCTCACCAAGAGGGTCTTTGTCTTTCCATGGTTTGAGCAGATTCACATGGTATACCTGTTCTGGCTTTCTTCGCCCTGGTTGGTGTACTTTATAGTTTACGGGACCCACCTTCTCCTATAATCTCGTAGGGTCCCTGCCACCTTGCAAGGAACTTACTATCCACTGTAGGCACAAGTACTAACACCCGATCCCCAGGGTTAAAGGACCTTACCCGTGCCTCCCGGTTATAGACCTGCCTTTGTGACCTTTGTGCTGCTTCCATATGTTCTCGGACTAATGGTAGGACTGTCTCCATTCTCTCGTGCATTTTGGCCACATGTTCTATCACACTTTTGTGGGGAGTTGGTTGGTTCTCCCAGGTCTCTTTAGCTATATCGAGTAAGCCACGGGGATGTCTGCCATATAATAGTTTCCAAGGGCGAGAACCCCGTAGATGCCTGGGGCACCTCCCGTACTGCAAACATCAGATATGGCAACAAGAGATCCCAGTCCTTACCATCTTTAGAGACAGCTTTTTTCAACATATTCTTCATGGTCTTATTGAACCTTTCTACCAACCCGTCCGTTTGAGGATGATAGACCGATGTGCGCAACTGTTTAACACTCAACAAGTGACAAAGTTCCTTCATGATTTTTGACATAAAGGGGGTCCCCTGGTCTGTTAAGATTTCTTGAGGGATTCCCACCCGAGAGAACATACCCATGAGTTCTTTTGCGATAAGTTTGGCAGAGGTGTGGCGCAGGGGAATAGCCTCAGGATACCTGGTAGCGTAATCTAGAACTACGAGGATATGTTGGTGACCCCTCGCTGATTTATTAACAGGCCCCACCAGATCCATGGCTATTCTCTCAAAAGGGACCTCTATAATTGGTAATGGCACCAAGGGACTCCGAAAATGAGGCTGCGGACTGGTTACCTGGCACACGGGACAAGAGTTACAATGCCGTTTAACTTCTTCATAGACCCCTAGCCAGTAAAACCATTGTAGAATTCGGTCTAGGGTTTTCTTTTGACCCAGATGTCCCCCCAGTACATGCGCATGCGCTAGGTCCATTACCAACTTACGATACGACTGAGGTACCAGCAATTGCTCGACAATTTCCCCACGTACTTTTTCAACCCGATACAGCAAATCTTGGTTCAGCTCGAATCGGGGAAATACTGTAGCTGCCCCGGGTTGTTGGGGTTCCCCATTGACAACCAGTACATTTTCCAGAGCTCGAGCCAACGTAGGATCCCGGAGTTGCGCCGTACCAAAATTGTCACCTGCCACATTTAAGTCTGACAATTCTGGTCCCGGTAGCAAGTCTTCCACCTCCCCAGCTAACACTTCTATAGGAGAGGGTTTCTCCTCCACCGAAAGAATAGGTACTCCTACCGCCAGCACATCTTCCTCTGGGCCACCAGGTTCATGCCCGATTTCTGGAGAATGCAACCTGGTTGCCACTGGTGCTGACGACTGTTCCGTGGGAGGGGTAATTACAGGCCAAAGCACAGAAAATAACGGAAAATCTCTCCCCATTATTACCTCATAATGCAAATTAACCACCACCCCCACCTTGTGGCACCTCCTCCCCGCTGGCGTGTTGATCATCACCAGGGCGGTAGGATAATGTTTTAGGTCCCCATGTATACACAATACACCCATTTTCCGACCAGTATACTCGCTGATTTGGACGTGGCTGGCTCGTATTAGGGTCACAAGACTCCCTGAGTCCAGTAGAGCCACAGCAGGGTTACCCTCCACCTCCACTTTACACAAATGGTTCATACTGGGTCCCTCTGGTTTGCCCACTGCACACATGTGTTCGGCATAGTGAGACTGATAGTACCCATAGTTTGTGTCCATGGGCTCCGTCAGGTGGGGGCATTCAGCTCTCACATGTCCTGGTTCTTGGCACCGCCAACAGATTATGGGGCCCCTTTCGTCCCCAGACGTGTCCTGGGTGGCCTTCCGAGTCTCTGCTCGCCGAATGGCGGGTGAAGGTTTGGGGAATTTACTCATTACCTTCCGGGTAGTCTCTCCCTGTATCTCCTTGGTAGCCCCATATCTTTCAATGAGGTCTACCATTTGGAGACCATCAGTAGGGGCTGCCTGTCCAACCCATGTTTGAAGGGTGTGGGGCAAAGTTCTCCAGAATTTATCAGTCACTATACGATCCAGCATAGCGCGGGGTGACAACACTTCCGGCTGCAACCACTTTTCTATCAGGTGTATCAAGTCATAATACTGGGACCGAGCTGGCTCGGAAGGGGAAAACTTCCACTGGTGTACCCGCTGAGCCCGGACTAACATATTTACCCCAAGACGTGCGAGTATCTCACCCTTGACAATCTCGTAGTCCCTCTGGTGCTCGGGGGGTAGGTCTCTATAGGCTTTCGCGGGTCCTGGAGCCAAAAACGGAGCCACGATCTCGGCCCACTGGTCCCGGGGTAGTCTCTCCCTCTCAGCCACGCCTTCAAACATCTCCAGGTACACCTCGACATCATCTGACTTTTCCATTTTTGGAATCGCTGTGCGTACCACTTTCCGGACATCCTGACGTCCCGGGGCAGCTCCTGCTGTCTGCGGCGCTGTGATGTGTTGCATCAGTAGATTGTTGGTTTCCTGTTGCCGCTCCATAGCCTGCTGCTGTATAGCCTGCTGCTGCTGCATAGCCTGCTGCTGCTGCTGTATAGCCAGCTGCTGCTGTCGCATGGCCTCCACAAGCATTTTTACTGTGCTCTCCATCTCCGGACAGCTATCCACCGGGTTTTGCGTCACTTTCTTCACCCATGACATTTACT
This sequence comes from Oophaga sylvatica, assembly GCA_033576555.1. NCBI lineage: Eukaryota > Metazoa > Chordata > Amphibia > Anura > Dendrobatidae > Oophaga > Oophaga sylvatica. The sequence goes on along the minus strand of JARQOD010000010.1, from coordinate 112,969,605 downwards.
GTCATGCAGAGAAAAAAAAAACATCCACAAAAAAAACAGCCTGACCTCACTGCGTATGCCCGCATTCAAGCCACCAATTGTAGGGATCCGCTCTGGTAGGCAGGGGCTGGGCCGCAGTAATGAGGCAAACACACAGGTTTTTAGTTCAAAGTTCAGTGGTTTTAATGACAGGTTCAACAAAAAAGTCCAGATAACAAAATCAAAACAGAACATAAATCACTCCAGTTTGGAGAACCACTGGTCCCAGACTCACCCTTGCTTGGGACGGGCTTAACTAAGCGGCTGCAGGTCAGCAGAGACCGCCAGGTGCCATTCCGGGTGGTCTGGTACTCGCTTCCTGGTGCACACTGACACACTGTAACAAAAACAAGCTTCCAGGCTGACTCCAGCCAAACTCCTTCCTTCCACCACACCTACTACAACAGCTCCTTGTTAAATAGGCCTAGTCCACACCCTCAGGTGAGGTACACATCAGCTGACCTGATCACGTGACTATGACCTCATCACAGGACCTTGAGATTAGGGAAAATCCTGACCAAACTCCAGTCTGCTAGGAGAAATATATCTCCCATCCATCAAGACCCCTTTGGTGTACCACAATATACACACAATGCTCAAAAAATAAAGGGAACACTTAAACAACAGAATATAACTCCAAGTACATCAAACTTCTGTGAAATCAAACTGTCCACTTAGGAAGCAGCACTGATTGACAATCAATTTCACATGTTGTTGTGCAAATGGAATAGACAACAGATGGAAATTATTGGCAATTATCAAGACACACTCAATAAAAGAGTGGTTCTGCAAGTGGGGACCACAGACCACATCTCAGTACCAATGCTTTCTGGCTGATGTTTTGGTCACTTTTAAATGTTGGTTGTGCTTTCACACTCGTGGTAGCATGAGACGGACTCTACAACCCACACAAGTGGCTCAGGTAGCGCAGCTGATCCAGGATGGCACATCAATGCGAGCTGTGGCAAGAAGGTTTGCTGTGTCTGTCAGCGTAGTGTCCAGAGGCTGGAGGCGCTACCAGGAGACAGGCCAGTACACCAGGAGACGTGGAGGGGGCAGTAGGAGGGCAATAACCCAGCAGCAGGACCGCTACCTTTTTATTTGTGTAAGGAGGAACAGGAGGAGCAGTGCCACAGCTCTGCAAAATGACCTCCTGCAGGCCACTAACATCCATGTGTCTGCTCAAACTGTCAGAAACAAACTCCATGAGGGTGGCAAAGGGTCTGATGTCCACAAGTAGGTGTTGTTTTTACAGCCCAATGCTGTGTAGGGTGATTGGCATTCGCCAGAGAACACCAACATTGGCAGATTGGATTGTCGCCCTGCGCTCTTCACAGATGAGAGCAGGTTCACACTGAGCACATATGACAGACATGACAGAATCTGGAGACACCATGGAGAATGTTCTGCTGTCTGCAATGTCCTCCAGCATGACTGGTTTGACAGTGGGTCAGTAATCGTGTAGTGAGGCATTTATTTGGAGTACCGCACAGCCCTCCATGTGGTAGCCAGAGGTACCCTGACTGCCATTCGGTACCGGGATGAGATCCTCAGACCCATTGTGAGACCATATGCAGGTGAACTGGACCCCAGGTTCCTTCTGATGCATGACAATGCTAGTCATCGTGTGGCTGAAGTGTGTCAGCAGTTTCTGCATGATGAAGGCATTGATGCTATGGACTGGCCTGCCCGTTCCCCAGACCTGAATCCCATCGAGCACATCTGGGACATCATGTCTCGTTCCATCCAACAACGCCACTTTGCACCACAGACTATTCAAGAGTTGACTGATTCTTTACTCCAGGTCTGGGAGGAGATCCCTCAGGAGAACATCCTCTGCCTCGTCAGGAACATGCCCAGGCGTTGTAGGGAGGTCATATAGGCACATGGAGGTCACACAAGCTACTGAGCATCATTTCCTTGTCTTGAGGCATTTCCACTGAAGTTGGATCAGCCTGCAATTTGATTTTCTACTTTGATTTTGAGTATCATTCCAAATCCAGTATAGAAGACCGGGCACACTCAGTAAGTGCAGTGAAAGAATTTATTGTGCGGTACATACAGTAGTCACAACTGTTGTGACTACTGTATGTACCGCACAATAAATTCTTTCACTGCACTTACTGAGTGTGCCCGGTCTTCTATACTATATCTCACGGTTTGTGAACCTACCGGAGTCACCTCATCCGTTGGCTGTGCTAGCGGTTTATCTTTAGTGTTGAGCGATACGATACTGCAAATATCGGATATCGGCCGATATTAGCTCTATCGGCCTTTCGATAATTCGTTTCGATATTTTCGTCATATCGAATACCGGAATCGGATTTGTCACTGTCACTGTCTGTGTCCGTCGGTCGGGTCTGTCAGGAGTCAGCGGCACTTACCTGGCAGAAGATCTCCGGCGGTCACGGCCTGGACTGCTTCATGGCCGCCATCCTCTTCTCCCCGGCGGTCACATGCAGTTTCTCGCGATAACTGCAGTGACTGCTGGGTAATCCCGGCCGTAAAGCAGTCAGTCCGATGACGTCACCGCCGGGGAAGCAGGTAATCAGCTGTGCTGCGTCGCGATGACAGGCTCTGCCTGTCATTGCGATGTAGCAGAGCTGGATCGTCGTGGGACAGTCGTTACTATGGACTGCATCGGACAGGTGGTATACTGTTGGTTTGTTTTTTTTTCTTTTTTTACAGGAGATCGATGGCGTCGCAGGAATGAGAGAGTAATAAAAAAATGAAAACTGTGTTGTCTCTTTTATTTCATTAAAATACTTTTTTCTTGCTTTGTCTTTTTTTATGCATTTAATAACTTTGGGATTAATAATGGATCGGTGTCTTATTGACGCCTCTCCATTATTAACCGGGCTTATTGTCACCGTGCAATCAACGGTGACATTAACCCCTTATTACCCCGCTTGCCACCGCTATAGGGCAAGTGGGAAGAGCCGGGTAAAGTGCCACAATTGGCACATCTTTTGATGCACCAAATGTGGGGCTGCTGTAGCCTGGTATTATCAGGCTGTTGAGGGCCAAAATCCATGGGCCTTGACAGTCTTTTAATACCAGGCCGCAGCAGTCTGCATTTTACTTGGCTGGTTAACAAAAATAGGGGGACCCCTACGCCGTTTTTTTTTCGAGGGGATCCCCTATTTTTGTTAACCAGCCAAGCTAAGCAGACTGCTGTGGCCTGGTATTATCAGGCTTGCAAGGTCCATGGATATTGGATCCTTACCAGCCTGAAAAACCAGGCCTCAGCGGTCTGCTTCATCTGGCTGGTTAACAAAAATAGGGGGGACCCCACGCCAATTTTTTTCGAGGGGATCCCCTATTTTTGTTAATCAGCCAAGATATGCAGACTGCTGTGGCCTGATATTATCAGGCTGGCAAGGTCCATGGATCTTGGCTCCTTAACAGCCTGAAAATCCAGGCCTCAGCGGTCTGCTTCATCTGGCTGGTTAACAAAAATAGGGGGGACCCCATGCCAATTTTTTTCGAGGGGATCCCCTATTTTTGTTAACCAGTTCCCTCTGACGTCACTGATTGTGTCCCTGGCTGACCTGAAGTGAAAGTGGAAAGCAATCAATTAAGCTTTCCACTTCCTCTCCTGTCAGCCAGGAGAGGAACTCATTCATTTGGGGGTTTACTGTGAGGCTGCAGCATTAGCTGCGGTCCCTGCAGTAAACATTAACCCTTTCTGAAGGATTACACCGTGGGACCTGACTGTACATCGGATTGGTAAGAATAATTTTGCTTTATTATTTTATTTTTATTACAGGAAATGGTTTTAGCAGGAAAATAAAATATGGTCAAAAACTGTGTGATTATTTCATTAAACTTCTTTTTTATTAAAGTGTGTGTGTTTGATTTTTCTTTCATACAATAGGATTAATAATTGATAGTTGTCTAATTGACAGCTCTCAATTATTAACCTGGCTTAAAGTGACCTTTCAATTGCAAGGTCATTTTAACCCCTTATTAACCCATTCGCCACCGCTACAGGGCAATGGGAATAGACGGGCAAAGTGCCAGAAAGGGCAAATCTAATTAGAGATTTGCCCTTTCTGGGGTGTCTGGGGGCAGATGTTAGTAGCCGGGGGGGGGCAAAAATAATGGTCCCTCTCTGGGCTATTATTATCTGCCCCCACTCACTGGCTTTGTCTGTCTGGTTGCGAAAATAGGGCGGGAGCCCACGCATTTTTTTCAGCAATTTTACACCTATATATATATACATGTCATTAAATTTGTGACACATATATATATATATTTATATTTATAGTTCATACACTTCTACATAGTATAATAGCCGCTAATTCAATTGCCGGCGTTTGTGAAAATGCAGAACCCGACATGAAATGACACTTGGTTTACATAGAGTTAACCATGTCTTTTCATGTAGTTTGATATCTGATTTGCACAAAGCAATTACATGAGTGTAAGTGTGCAAAATTTCACACCTGTAGGGGTTAATTAAAGGTGTAAATTCGTAGCAAAGAAGTCTGTTTTTTTTACAACGAATTTACACCTTTAATTAACCCTACAGGTGTGAAATTTTGCACACATAGACTGATGTAATTGTTTGTGCAAATCAGATAGCAAAGGACATGAAAAGACATGGTTAACCCTATGTACACCAAGTGTCATTTCATGTCGGGTGCTTCTGTCTTTTCACAGAAGCCGGCTTTACCCGGCAATTGAATCAGAGGATATTTTACTATGTAGAAGTGTATAAACTATACATATATGTATATACATATATGTCACAATGACATGTATATATATATATATATATATATATATATATATATATGTATTCTATGTGTGTATATTTAGTGTTTACAAGGAAATAAAGGTTTTTTTTAGTTGCGATATTTTGTTCCCATAGACTTACATTGGACTTCCGGTATCGAAATCGGATATCGACGATATTTAGTGATATCGGCGATACCATTTCGATACGATATTTTTAGATATCGAGCAGTATCGCTCAACACTATTTATCTTCTATTCATTCCAAATCCAGGCCTCCATGGGATATTAATTTTAATTTAAATTGATAATTTTTATGTTTTATTGTTCTCAACTCATTTCGCTATGTAATGAATAAAGATTAGCATCTGGAATCTTTCATTCAGTAATATTTAGGATGTGGGATTTTAGTGTTCCCTTTATTTTTTTTGAGCAGTGTATAGATATACATATATCACTACAGTAAAGATGTATATCTTTGTACCGTGTTAGCCAGTAGATGGAAAAATATTTAGAGTTGAGAGTCCTCAGTGGTTGATACCTTTTAATGGCTAACTGAAAAGATGGTAACAAATTGCAAGCTTTCGAGACTACTCAGGTCTCTTCATCAGGCATAGACTAATACAACATCTGAAGAATCACATATTTATACACAAAATAGCACAGAAAAAATGCAATAGGTAGGACAAGTGACGTGAAGCAGAATAGTCATTATGGCAGAGGGATGAGCATAAATATTGGAACAGTTCATAGATAAGGAGTGTGAAAGTTTTATTACCCTCTGATTGGGGTCTGGTAATGTTTTGTGATGTTTTCACAGGGTATTTGGAGTAAATTCCTTAATTGATGTAATAGGCCATAAATCCATGTGATAGGTTCATTCCAGCATTAAGAGTGTCAAAGGTCACCATCAATTTGTATTCGTAAATTCTTCTTTGTCTCAGAGATGTGAAATTGCCTCTGAGTACAAGTATTTTCATATCTAGCAAGCTATGATCAGGGGAGCAAAAATGTTTTGCCACAGGTAGATCCATTCTTTTTTCTCTTATTGTGTGGCGATGAGAATTCATCCTTGTTCTCAGTTTTTGCCCGGTCTCACCCACATACAGACCCCCAGTTGGACATTTAGTACAAATAATTAGGTACACCACATTAGATGTGATGCAGCTGAAAGTACCTGGTATCTTGTAGTCCCGATGGGAGTTGGGGATCTTTATCTTGGCCGTGGTCATTATAAATGGAAAAGTTTTGCATTTCTTCTTGTTGCAAGGAGAGGTTCCTGCCGCTGTTGGGGAGGACAGGGAACTTCTGACAATGATGCTTCTTAGATTTGGGGGCTGCCTAAAACACAGTAGAGGGGGATCTGGAAATATGGATTGTAATCGGGCATCTTTTTGTAGTGTAGCAGGTGATTCCTTGATATTCTGGTGGCTCTTGTAATTTGGTTTTCAATTGTTCTTGGATGGTAGCCCTGATTTAAAAAAGGTAAAACCAAATTACAATAGCCACCAAAATATCAAGCAATCACCTGCTACATTACAAAGCTAAAGAAGAAAATAACCGGGTGCCTCTAGTGGTCACCTACAATCCAAATCTGGAGGTGCTAAGGGGAGCTGCACGGAAACTACAACCTTTACTACAAAAAGATGCCCGATTACAATCCATATTTCCAGATCCCCCTCTACTGTGTTTTAGGCAGCCCCCATAATGACTATTCTGCTTCACGTCACTTGTCCTACCTATTGCATTTTTTCTGTGCTATTTTGTGTATAAATATGTGATTCTTCAGATGTTGTATTAGTCTATGCCTGATGAAGAGACCTGAGTAGTCTCGAAAGCTTGCAATTTGTTACCATCTTTTCAGTTAGCCATTAAAAGGTATCAACCACTGAGGACTCTCAACTCTAAATATTTTTACATATATCACTGACATTTGTATATCTATCTGTCTATTCTATGTGTATATATCTATTCTAACCTGTCATGCAGAGAAAAGAGGGAGACACAAAAGCGCAAATATGGTCTTATCAAACGTTACACAGAGGTGCCCACCAAGAGAACTACTCACCTGGTGAGAGTGAAGGAAGGACATATATTAATGGCAGCTGCTGCAGATCCACAGGTCAGTGCAAGACCTGATTAAAACATACACTTAGGTAGGAAAAAAGGATCATCCCCGCGCTGCCGCAAGAAGAATTCCAAAAATTGTAGAGGTTTCAACGGGGTTTATTCTGCACGTTTCAGGGTTCAGGTGACCCCTTCATCAGGACATACCACAAATATTGTACAAGAGTCATAGGTATACAGGGTTTAAGTACACATCAGCATTTGAAAGCGATGCCCAAAGGATCAGATGACACCCAGTGTCAAGGTTCAGGCTCATCAGAAAGTTCACATGACAAGATTAAAAATCATCAGAGAAATACAAATTAATATCTTACACATTTAACCTTACTTTTGTTTGTAGGATAACAAAATTGAAAAAGAGAGATACCATGAAAAAAAGAAAAAAAAAGAAACACGGTCTCACTGAGAAAAAAGTGGAACCGAACTCACATAGGAGAAATGAAATAAATGCACAAAGAGACACCAGTTAGCCCAAAAAGCACTTGAAAAAACGCATCAAAACCGCAACAAAAAATGCACCAAAAACACAAAACATGTGTTTTTGCAGCAGCTTCTTTCCTGCCGAGCAATCCGGTTTTGCTGCAGAAAAAAAAGCAGCGAAAATGCCCAGTGTGAACTTAGCTTTACAGTGGTTTATATTGCTAGGGGTGCAAAGTTACATAATTCATATTTGTAAAAAACGTTTCCTAACAAATAAAAAATGTATTGTACTATACTTAAACCAATAAATACTGAATATGAAAAAAGTATTTGGACTTAAAGGGGATTTTGGGGCTCAGCAGAAATTTCTCAGTCACTCTACTGTGCTGGCAAAAATAACTTTACAGTTGTCCTGGAAAAAAAACCTTACATTTAAAATCCGCATCATTATTTCACTTCTTAAAAGTGCATACAATAGAAATACAATCAAAAACTGTCTAATAGCAAGACTGGCTTAGTTGCTCATGGCAACCAATCAAAGCATAGCTTTCACTAATTGTAGCACAATATCCACAGTAAAACACTTGAATGTTAAGATTTTGTAGTTTCATCGAACTTGTAAAGATTTTTTTTGTCGACTGTCATGTTGTGACAGTGTGCAGTCTACAAGTGTTCATCCACGTGATAGCATGTATGCAGAAATTTCTGCTGAGCTTAGAAAACCCTTTCAAATGGGTAAAATTCCAGGACAAGAAGTATTTTGAAAAGCCATAAGCTGTTCCAAACACATCTGTCACCCACTTCCTGTTATTTCCCATTTGGCACATTTCCAGAATGTGAAATGCCACCCAACTTGAAATGACACTCCCTCTATTGTTTTTGAGCATTTTATTTATGTATTTTATAACAGGACATAAAACCTGGGTAGAATACGTCATGTAAAATATACACATATAAAATATTCACATCCATAGCTCACAACTGTCCCGAATTCAGCTTTCGCTTAGAGGGCTAAGTCCCATGTCATGTCCCGTCACGTCAGAGCTTTTGACCCGCTACTATACTCACCTATCCGACATCTTCATTGCTCTGTTACTCCTCCTTCTTGAGGGTGGGGCAGCTTTCTGCTCAGTGCATAAATTAAATTGTATAATTCACTTCTGCTCTCTACTGTGATCAGATCTCCCCAGGACTCAAACATGCATCTACCAATGAGCCACAATCCACCATGATTTAGATAGGAGATTTTAGTAATCTTGACTTGAGATGAGCGAATATTTCAATGTTCGGTTTGGAATACATTTGCCGAATTTGCAATATTCGCCTATTAATTCGTCGAATATTCACCGAACATAACCAAACGCCATTCACGAAAAATGGGAGGCAAAACAAACGCATGCCAAACACCTTATAACAGCCCCAAATGCTGCCAAAAAGCATCACATGAGGGACAGACTCCAGTAAAGTGGCCTCAATTCACCCACAGTACAAATTGCAGCATGGAACAGCAGCAATCAGCCAGATATGAGGTATCAGGGTCTGGGCCAGCATTTACAGCTTTCAATTGAACGTCACAGTAAGACTAGGTGGGTGAGGGATCGGTGTAGGCCCCCTTTGCTGGGAGACCTAATACCACATGCAATACCTCTACCTGCTTTCATGCTGAGTCACACTCAGGTGGTACAAATATCAGTTTTGTAGACTACCGTTGTCAGAAAAATTTAAGGATAGTAACACAGGTAGTTGAGTCCAAGGAAGTGGAGGCCTGACGGTCTCAAAGGCCTACTGTTACAGGCAACACGCATAAAGGAGACCCAACCATGAGTGTCCACATTTCCAAAAATTATTGACAGACACCACCAAAGTGGCATCAATTTCACTACAGTAGAAATAGTATAATAGGGACTGACAGGTCTTCCACTACACCCAGTCCAGCAGATGGACACCCAACAAGGAGTGTTTACATTTAAATAAATGAGGGCCTTACACCACAGAAGTAGCATCAATTTCACCACAGTAGAAATAGTATAATAAGGACTGACAGATCTTCAACTACAGCTAACCCAGCAGATGTAGACCAACCATGACTATGCACATTTCCACTGTTAACATCAGCAGCAGCAGCCACAGAAGCGACACTAAAGATGTCACAGAGGGCAGTTACGTGATATTAATGCATCACACTAAAAAAATCCAATAACACCTAGTCTGTACAGTCTGCGATTGGGGTGTAAGAGTCCTTTGAGATCCATGACTTGTTCATCTTGATGAAAGTTAGGCGTTCTACACTTTCAAGGGACAGTCGGATGCGCTTATCCATCAGGACACCACCAGCAGCGCTGAAGACACGTTCTGAGAGAATGCTGGCTGCCGGGCACAATAAAACCTCCAAGGCATGTGAGGCGAGCTCAGGCCACTCATCCATTTTGGAAGACCAAAATGTGAAAGGGTCCAAACCCTCCTAATGGTATTGATATTCAGTTCTAGTTGCTCCTGCACATTCTCTTCATTCTTTCACCACGTGTAAGACTTGGATTCTGTTGTGCTGGTGCACGAGTTCAGGCCCGGCGTCAGCACCCGGCACACCCGGGCAAGTGCCGGGGCCCTGAGCAGGCTGGGGAGCCCACTCAATGTCAGGGACATTGTCACACTATGGGGGCCCAGTGTCTGTGCCAGTGCTGACTCACATGAGTGGCCCCCCTGCTTGCTCAGGGCCCTGTCATTTGTGATACTTACCGCTCGACATTCCATCACTGCGGCATCTTCTGACTGTGACATTCAGGTCAGAGGACGCTATGACGTCCCGTCTGTGCGCCCTCTGCCTGAAGAGTCACAGTGCAGAGAGCTGGAAGATGGCGACGCTGAGGAGTCCAGTGCAGACCAGCAAGGAGAGGTGAGTATTTCATATTATTTCTTTTACGTTTGGAGCATTATACAGTCATGGCCAAAAGTTTTGAGAATGACACAAATATTAATTTTTACAAAGTCTACTGCTTCACTTTTTCTAATGGCAATTTGCATATACTCCAGAATGTTATAAAGAGTGATCAGCTTAACAGCAATTACTTGCAAAGTCAATATTTGGCTAGAAAATGAACTTTATCCCCCAAAACACATTTCAACATCATTGCAGACCTGCCTTAAAAGGACCAGCTAACCTCTTTTCAGTGATTGCTCCATTAACACAGGTGTGGGTGTTGATGAGGACATGGCTGGAGATCAATCTGTCATGATTAAGTAAGAATGAGACCACTGGACACTTTAAAAGGAGGCTGGTGCTTGGAATCATTGTTTCTCTTCTGTTAACCATGGTTATCTCTAAAGAAACACGTGCAGTCATCATTGCAATGCACAAAAATGGCCTAACAGGGAAGAGTATCGCAGCTAGAAAGATTGTACCTCAGTCAACAATCTATTGCATCATCAAGAACTTCAAGGAGAGAGGTTCCATTGTTGCCAAAAAGACTCCAGGGCGCCCAAGAAAGACCAGCAAGCGCCAGTACCGTCTCTTAAAAGTGTTTCAGCTTGCTCAGGAATGGCAGCAGGCAGGTGTGAGTGCATCTGCACGCACTGTGAGGCGGAGACTCTTGGAGCAAGGCCTGGTCTCAAGGAGGGCAGCAAAGAAGCCACTTCTCTCCAGAAAAAACATCATGGACAGACTGATATTCTGCAAAAGGTACAGGCAGTGGACTGCTGAGGACTGGGGTAAAGTTATTTTCTCTGATGAATCCCCTTTTTGATTGTTTGGAAAGGAAAACGCCTCATTCGGAGAAAACAAGGTGAGCGCTACCACCAGTCTTGTCTCATGCCAACTGTTAAGCATCCTGAAAACATTCATGTGTGGGGTTGCTTCTCAGCCAAGGGAATCGGCTCTCTCACAGTCTTGCCTAAAATCACAGCCATGAATAAAGAATGGTACCAGAATGTCCTCCAAGAGCAACTTCTCCCAACCCTCCAAGAGCAGTTTGGCGATCAACAATGCCTTTTCCAGCATGATGGAGCACCTTGCCATAAAGCAAAGGTGATAACTAAATGGCTAAGGGAACAAAACATAGAGATTTTGGGTCCATGGCCTGGAAACTCCCCAGATCTTAATCCCATTGAGAACTTGTGGTCAATCATCAAGAGACGGGTGGACAAACAAAAACCTAAAAATTCTGACAAAATGAAAGCATTGATTGTGCAAGAATGGACTGCTATCAGTCAGGATTTGGTCCAGAAGTTGATTGAGAGCATGCCAGGGAGAATTGCAGAGGTCCTGAGGAAGAAGGGTCAACACTGCAAATATTGACTTGCTGCATTAACTCATTCTTACTGTCAATATAAGCTTTTGTTACTCATATGTTTGCAATTATATTTCTGTCTGTGATAAAAACATCTGTCAAACACACACATAAAAACCAGAGGGCAGCAGATCATGTTTGTGTCATTCTCAAAACTTTTGGCCATGACTGTATATAGGGACCCTGGTATGAGGCACATTATCCACTGAAGCATCGTATATGGGGCCCATTATACACTAGAGCACTGATGGCGAACCTTGGCACTCCAACTGTTGGAGAACTACAACTCCCAGCATGCCTCAACTGCTGCCTCAACTGCTGCAGGTTGCAAGGGCATGCTGTGAGTTGTTGTTTTACAACAGCTGGAGTGCCAAGGTTAGCCATCACTGCACTAGAGTATCATATATGGGGCCCATTACACACTGGAGCATCATATATGGGGCCAATTATATATGGAGCATTATATGGGCTCATCATATACTGGAGCATTATAGGGAGTACATCATATACTGTATGGAACATTATATGGGCCCCTTTATGTATTGAGCAATACATGGGGCTCATTATTCTTTATGGAGCAATATATGGTGGCTATTATATACTGTATGGAGCTATTTATGGGCCCATTGTACAGTATGGAGCACTATATGGGGTCCATTATTCTGTATGGAGCAATATATGGTGCTTATTATTCTGCATAGAGCAATATATGTGGATCATTATTCTGTATGGAGCAACATATAGGGCTCATTATTCTGTATGGAGCAAAATATGGGGTCCATGATTCTTTATGGAGCAATATATGGTGCCCATAATACTGTATGGAGCATTATATGGGCTCATTATACTGTATGGAGCGTTATATGCGGCTCATTATACTGTATTGAGCATTATATGGGGTCCATTATTCTGTATGGAACAATATATGGGGTTCATTATTCTGTATGGATCACTATGTGGTGCCCATAATACTGTATGGAGCAATATATGGGGCTTATTATTCTGTATGGAGCACTATGTGGTGCCCATAATACTGTATGGAGGACTATACTGTCCAATTTCTGATCTATTGCAGAATTTACAATAGATATCACTCATGTAATGTAAGAAGTGAAATCTTTGGCATTGTACTATACCTATATTTTTTGCCGTATATGTGCATCATGAATTGTGGTATGTGTTAAAGGGGTCCACTGAGACTCTCTCGCCCGGGGCCCACGAAAACCTGGAACCTGCCCTGCACGAGTTGCTCTAAAAAAGTGTCAACGGACTAACAGAAATTGCTTCTTTCACTTCCACCGCTGCTGCTGCTAATGTTTTGGCATTGGCGAATTGACGTGCCGGAGGTTGGAAGTCTACAGCTGCGATGCGAACTGTGTGTTTCACTGCTGTCTTGGGGAAAAGCTCTCTTAAGGTTGTATAAAAGCTCATTTTGATACTCCAGCATTTGTGGGTCCCTTTCTAGGGCGGGAATCATCTGGCAAAATTTGGTTTTATAATGTGGATTTAATAAAGTGGTAACCCAGTAATCAGCATTATTCCTAATCCTAACTACACATGTGGTCAAAATTGTTGGTACCCCTCGTTTAATGATAGAAAAACCAACAAAGGTAACAGAAATAACTTGAACCTGACACAAGTAATAATAAATCAAAAATCTATGAAAATGATCAAATCATAGAATCATAGAATGGTAGAGTTGGAAGGAACCTCCTGGGTCATCTGGTCCAACCCCCTGCTCAAAGCAGGATTCACTAAATCATCCCAGACAGATGTCTGTCCAGCCTCTGTTTGCAGACTTCCATTGAAGTAGAACTCACCACATCTCATGGCAGCCTGTTCTGTTATGATTTGGTAGCTGAGGAGGAAAGGAGCAAAAAACCGCCAAAGCAGCAAGACACCAGAGAGGCTGGGACCTAATGGGTTGCAGATCCCTAAACTAACCGCACAACTAGAAGTAGCCGTGGAGCGTACCTACGGTGATCCTAGATGCCTCGGCACAGCCGGAGAGTTAGCTACACCTGAAGATAGAAAGAGGAAAGCTAACTGCCCAGGAGTAAGAACCCCAAAGAAATAGGAAGCCCCCAAACATGTAATGGCGGTTATACAAGAGGAAAACACGAACACAGACAGAAAATAGAATGAGCAAATGTTGGGGCCCAAATCTGTCTAGAAAGTAAAGTACAGGAGAGAAATTCTGTCTGCAACCCAGAAAAACCCTAGTAAAAATACCAGCACTTCTGATTACAAAAAACCTGAGACCACACGATCTCGACCCCTATATCAGATCTCTGGTGTGACACACAGTTTCCCAGCAATAAAAAATATCACAGGAACAGAGAACAAGTGCAAATACAAAATGAGAACAGAGGGCAGTGCAAGCCCCAAAGGGGACCCGACTGAAGTCCAAGGCAAGACTGCAAAAAGCAAGAAAAATCCAACCACAGAAAAAAAACAGAAAGTCACTTATCTGATTGATAGCAGGAAAGCAAGCTGAAATTCCAACAAAGACCTGGAAGCAACAATTGATTACCGGCGAGGATCATGGGAGTTCAGCTCACTTATATCAGGCCAGTCAGCCCCACCTGACACCCATTCCTTAATTGGTTCAATACCCTCAGCAACCACCGGAGGGAGCCTCAGCTCCGAAGTCATCTCCAACACATTCACAACAGTACCCCCCCTTGCGGAGGGGTCACCGAACCCTCACGTGCGCAACCAGGCCGATCAGGATGAGCTCGGTGATAGGCACGGATAAGTCTACTAGCATGGATGTCCGAAGCAAACACCCAAGAATTGTCCTCCTGACCATAATCTCCACTTAACCAAATACTGGAATTTCCGCCTAGCAAAACGAGAATCCAATATTTCCTCAACCACATACTCCAAATTGCCCTCAACCAAAACAGGGTCGGGAGGTGCAGCCATAGGAACCACTGGCTCAACAAACCTCTTCAATAAGGATTTGTGGAATACCTTATGGATCTTAAATGTCCCTGGAAGAAGCAAACAGAAGGAAACCGGATTAAGAATTTCCATGATTGTTGTTAATACCTTGGAGGCGACTTCTGAGCTGGGGCACTCTCTGGTGGTTGCTGAGGGTAATTAACTAATTACGGAATGGCCTTCAGCTGGCTCTGAATGGTATGATATAAGTGACCTGAGTTCCCAGCAGCCTTGCCAGTAATCAATTGTTCCTCCTGCTCTTGCTTGGAGCACATCTTGCTTTCCTGCTCTCATTCAGATAAGTGTTTTGCTTTTTTTTTCTCTGTTGGATTTTCACCGCTGGTTTGCTGCTTGCTGTGGACTGCAGCCTGGTCCCCTTTTGGGGTCTTGCGCTGCAATTGTGCTCATTGTGTGTTTGCAATTTTGCTTTGTTCCTTTGTCACTTTTTATTTGCTGTGTTGCTGTGTGTTACACCAGAGATCTGATTTAGGAGGTAGAGATCGTGTGATCTCAGGTTTTTTGTTAATCAGAAGTGTTGGTATTTTGTCAGAGTTTTTTTGGGTTGCAGTCAGAATTCTTTCCTATACTTTTCTATCTAAACAGATTGGGCCCCAGCGTTTGCTCATTCTATTTTCTGTCTGTGTCCGTGTTTTCTTCTTGTCTAACCGCCATTACATGTTCGGGGGCTTCCTATTTCTTTGGGGATTCTGCTCCGGGGCAGATAGCATTCTTCTTTCTGCCTTTAGGTGTAGCCATCTCTCCGGCTATGACGAGGCGTCTAGGATCACCGTAGGTACGCTCAACGACTACTTTCAGTGTGGCGGTTAGTTTAGGTTACCGCAATCCAATAGTTTCCAGCCTCTCTGGTGTTTTGCTACTTTGGCTAATTTTTACAGTTTCTCCTCAGCTACCGAAACATAATAGTGTTACCGGCCAAACTGAAAATTATATGGTACTCACAGAAGGGAAAAATAGTAAAGAAGAAAAAGTTTGTTACATTTTTTTTCCCTCTATTTCTCTGGGTGCTGAGGAGGATTTTTTTTTCCTCTCAATGGAGTTTGCACAGTTGTCTGGCCATGTGGAGCAGATTGCCACTGAGGTTCAGAGTATCGCTACCTATCTTGCTAGGTTTCCAGTTGTGGAACCTAGGATCCCCATGCCAGATTTATTTTTGGGGGATCGGTCTAAATTTCTGAATTTCAAAAATAACTGTAAGTTGTTTTTTGCCTTAAAGCCTAAGTCCTCAGGGAACGCAGCACAGCAGCTTCAAATTGTCATCTCTCTGCTGCGCGGCGAGCCTCAGGATTGGGCTTTTTCCCTGACACCTGGGGATCCTGTTTTGAATGATGTTGATATATTTTTTCAGGCTCTGGGGTTATTGTACGATGAACCTAATGTCACTGATCAAGCTGAAAAGACCTTGTTGGCATTAAATCAGGGTCGTGAAGACGCTGAGCTGTACTGTCAGAAATTTCGAAAATGTGCAGTCCTGACCAAATGGAATGATGATGCTTTGGCAGCCCTTTTTCAGAAGGGTCGGTCAGGAAATGTAAAGGATGTTATGGTGGGATTCCCTGTTCTCTCTGGTCTCAATGATTCTTTGTCTTTGGCTGTTCAAATTGACAGACGTTTGCGGGAGCGCAGAGGTATGCGTGAGATAGTGTTGCCTTGTGAGCCAGCTCCTGAGCCCATGCAGTGTGATGGAGTGATTTCTGGGGCTCAGCGTCATGAGTTTCGTAAGCGCAATGGGTTATGTTTCTACTGTGGTGACGCTTCCCATGCTATTTCCATCTGCCCTAAGCGGGGAAGACGCTTTGTGTGCTCAGTTGTCTTGGGTAGTGTTCAGACTAAATTTCTGTTGACTGTTACCCTGATTTGCTCCCTGTCCACATTTTCGGCTCAGGATTTTGTTGATTCAGGAGCAGTTATTAACCTGATGAATTTTGACTTTGCCAAACATTGTGGGTTTCCATGATACCCCTGCAGAAGTCTATTCCTTTGCTGGACATTGATTCTACCCCTTTGGCGGAAAATAAACCCCAGTTTTCTACTCAGGTGATAATGAGGGTTGAACCAGATCATCAGGAGAGTTGAAAATTTCTGGTGTTGCATAATCTGCATGACATTATTGTACTAGGTTTCCCTTGGTTACAGACTCATAATCCTGTTTTGGATTGGAAATCTGTGTCTGTGACCAGTTGGGGTTGCCAATGTGTTAAAACTGACACTTCTGTTTTTTCTGCCTCTCCCCAGTCTCAGGATGTCCCTGACTTTTTGACTGATTTTTCTGATGTGTTTAGTGAAAGTAAATCTGCATCCTTACCTCCTCACAGGAGCTATGATTGCACTATTGAGTTAGTGCCTGGTGGTAAATTTCCTAAAGGTCGCCTTTTTAATTTATCTGTACCTGAACACGATGCTATGTGATCTTATATCAAGGAGTCATTGGAGAAGGGTCATATCAGACCATCCTCCCAACCCTTGGGCGCCGTTTTTTTCTTTGTGGCCAAAAAGGATGGTTCATTGAGGCCGTGTATTGATTATCGCCTCCTGAATAAGATAACTGTTAAATATCAATATCCGTTACCTTTGATTTCTGAACTATTTTCCAGAGTGAAAAGTGCTAGTTGTTTACCAAGCTTGACCTCAGGGGGGCGTATAAGCTTATTTGCATTAAGCACGGGGATGAATGGAAGACGGCGTTTAATACCCCAGAGGGGCATTTTGAGTACCTAGTGATGCCTTTTGGACTTACTAATGCCCCTTCCGTCTTCCAATCCTTCATGAATGATATTTTCAGGGATTTTGTGGTAAATTTCTGATTGTTTATTTGGATGATATCTTAATTTTTTCAAA
>JARQOD010000010.1:112900817-112952115 GCA_033576555.1 Oophaga sylvatica | reverse complement strand
ATGTATTCTATGTGTGATTTTTAGTGTTTACAAGGAAATAAAGGTTTTTTTTAGTTGCGATATTTGTTCCCATAGACTTACATTGGACTTCCGGTATCGGAATCGGATTTTCGACGATATTTAGTGATATCGGCGAAAACCATTCCGATCCGATATTTTTAGATATCGAGCAGTATCGCTCAACATACTGTCCATGGGACATTGTCCCAGAAGTTTTGTGGCTTGTCAACACGTAGTTGGCAAAATTCCAGGCTGGTTTTTTTTTGTGATTTTTTTAGCCAAGGTGTCCACCTTGGTTGTCTCCAATGAAGTCCTATTTGGCTCATACAACGATGGATGGTGCGATCTGACACTGACTTTCTTGAGCTTGAGTTTACTTTAATCTGTTTCCAAGTTTTTCTGGGCTCTTTTGTACCATTCGTATTATCCATCTCTTTGATTTGTAATCAATTTTCCTCCTGCAGCCATGTCCAGGGGGGTTTGGGCTAAAGTCCCAAGGAGCTTAAATTTCTGAATAATATGTGCAACTGTAGTCACGGAAAAATAAGCTGCTTGGAGATGGTCTTATAACTTTAACCTTTAACATTTTTGTCTATAATTTTCTTTTTTAATCTCCCGAGACAACTCTTTCCTTTGCTTCTTCTGGTCCATGTTGAGTTGATACACATCATGTCCCCAAATAGCAGTGAGTATCTGTTGTCCTCTATACAAAACACACTCACTGATACCAAGATGTAGACACTGTGATGCTAATTAGTGGGCACACCTTGATTTAACATGTCTCTTTTGTTACATTATTTTCAGGGGTACCATCAATACTGTCCAGGGCCCATTCATGAGTTTTATTTATTTTTTTTCTATTCTGTGGAAGCATGATTGAAAAGCATTGTCTGACTTTCAATTTTTTCATTTTTATAGATGTTTGATTTAAATTTTTACTTTTGTCAGATTCCCAAATTTTTTTCTGTGACCATTGTGGATTTTTCTGTCATTAAATGAAGGGTACCAACAATTTTCAGCACGTGTGTTTTACGGGGACATGTTGCAGATAGTGCAGCAAGAAGGCACTCATATATCCGCCTCTACCATGAGGTCCAAGCCCATGCTGTGTTGGTGGCTGGGTAACAATGAGGCTCGTTTCCTCCATCCCCTCCCGCCAACCACAAACAACAGAGAGGGGAGTATTATCTTCTTCATCTGACAGTTGCTCGCCCATCACCTTCCTCCTCCATTTGTTCCTTGCACCTTTGATAATAGTTTGTCTGTTACCACCAGCTCCCCTCGATCACAGTAATCCACCCTCCCTTGGTACCCGCCTGTGTGACGATAGTCTTGAACTTAGAGACAATGTTATCCCTTCCGCATCCTCCTCCGCATCCTCCTCTTCTTCTGGAACCACCATCTTCTCCCGCAGGTTATTCAAAGTCTGCTCCAGCATATAGATGACCGGAATAGTGATGTTTCTGATGATGGCGTCGTCAGTGCTAACCATCTAAATAGCCATTTCAAAAATGTGCAGAAGGGTGCAGAGGTCCTTAATCTGTGCCCACTCTGTAAAGGTGATATGCACCACGTCCGTACTGCATTGGCCCAGGCTATACAACATGACATACTGCATCAGGGCTCATTGCTGCTGCCACAGTCGCTACATGTGCAGAGTGGAATTCCACCCTGTCGGCACATCGCATATCAACCTGTTAACTGGCATGGACAAAGACTTCTGTATCCATGCAAGTCGAGGAGCAGAGGGGTGCTAATGGCGGAAATGAGCACACAGCTTACATGGTAACTGGAGCAGCTCACGCAGGCCAGGATAGTTGCTGAGAAAATGCTGTACCAACAGGTTGAGGACATGAGCCATGCAAGGCACATGTGGTAACTTGCCTCGCCATAGGGCCGCCACGAGGTTCGCACCGTTATCTGACATGGCCTTCCCTGGATGCAGGTTTAGCGGAGACAGCCATTGATCAAATTCAGCCTGGAGAGCTGTCCACAATTCTTCAGCTGTATAACTGTGATCTCCAAGGCATATAAATTTTAAAACTGCCTGATTGTGGTGAGCCCTGGCTGCACAGTACGCAGGTGGTGAGGGTTCGCTATGCACTGTTGTAACGCATGTCTCATGAAGGCAGAGGCTAAGGGTGCAGGTGAAGGTCCTAGAGGAGATAGAGGAGGCAGAAGCAGTGGAGGAAGTGTTAAATGTACAGGCCTGTCCAGCACACCTTGAGGATTCCAAGACTTGCGGAGCAGCGCTTGTCCCCACAGCCACCAGAGTCACCCAGTGCCCAGTCAGTGAGATGTAATGCCCTTGGTCATGCTTACTCGTCCAAGTGCCTGTGGTGAAATGCACCCTGGCAGACAGAGATTTTGTCAAGGAACAGGTGATGTTGTCTGAGACATGTTAGTGTAGCGCAGGCACAGCTTTCTTAGAAAAGTAATTACGACTGGGTAATTGGTACTGGGGGACTGTAACGGCCATCAGTTTTGGAAACCATCTGTATGTACCAAGTGGAAAGGCAGCATTTCCGTGTCAAGAAATTGGAGATGGTGGAATTGAACCTCTTAGCTTTGTCATGGTAGGGGGAAACAATCTTTTCTGTGACCACAACTGTGGAATCGTGGGCTGGCTGCAGTGCTGTGAGAGGGCAGAGTATGGTGAACCGAACAAATTGCTGGACCGTGAGAGAGGTGCAGGCGGAGATGTTACTGTGGATTGAGAAACTTGTGGTGTGATCATTCTCCGAGCTTGGTCAAAAACAGCAGGCATGTCCGCTTCTGTTACAGCTGAAGGCGGCCTCTCAGTCAGCGTGACTCGAGCTGGTAAAGAACCCGAGGTTCTGTGGTCAAAGACCTGCATCTCAATAGTTGGCATGGTAACAGAGGAGAAGGAAGAAGCAGCAGATGTGATTGATGGGGCGGCTGATGGTTGTTGAGGTCCGCTGGTCCGCATTTTCGCGCAGTGGGATTCCTACAGTAAAGCATGTTGATTGCGCATGTGAAGGTTCATACATGTAGTAGTCAAATTATTGCACTTTTTACCTTGACTCACTGTTATTTTTGCAAAGTTGGCAGATTATGTGAGTTGGCTCATCCTTTCTAGCGTCAAAAAGGCCCAGGCTAGGCAACCCTTGCCACCCCTGCGAGCTGCAGACTCGCTGACACTGCTGGTCAGAGGCACAGTTGTAGCTGAGGATGCATCACTCATTGTGGCTGCATCACTACGTCTCTGCAACAGATGGAACAGCATAACCTCTTTCTCTTCCTCCTCAGATAAACTACTCAGCTGTGTGCCTCTATGTTCACACCAATTGGGATCTAACACCTCATCATCATCATCTGTGTTATCACATTCCTCGCTATTGGAGTCACCCTCCTCCTTTTCTTCCCCTTACAGCACAGTACAGTCCGTGTGAGCCTCAGATATCTGAGTATCATCAGGATCACTTCCCCCAGGGGTTAACATCTGATGATAAGGGTCAGGATTCTGTTCAGACCATACTGCCCCAGATCCAAGCTAATAAAATTTTGGGCATCGGTGCAGATTTCTTTCTCTTGACTCTGCAAAGCTTTTGAATACACTTCTGATGAACATGGCATAGAATGTGTGAACAGCTCTTCAGAGTCACCCATTTGTGGTTCCGTACAGTCAGTTGAACGGTTGGATGGTTGGGACCCGGGGAGAAGCAAGGGGAATTTGGGTGCCACATCCGTGTACTGTACTGGGTGTGATGCTGAGGTGGAGGAAGAGGAGGAGAGGCCACTTGAAGCTGCACTTGCCATCCACTCGAGTACATGCTCTTTCTGGGCATCATCGACAAGGTGTACCTCTGTGCGTCTGCCAAGTAAAGGTAGTGGTGTAGCCTGTCCAGTAACATAAGTTGTCAGTTGTCTTTGCATAGGATGTGACGTTGCTTCACTAGTGCTTTCACAAACATTACCACATACCCCACGTACACCTTCAATACCAAGCCTATTTCCCCTTCCACCACTGCCTCGCTTTTTCAAA
Organism: Oophaga sylvatica; assembly: GCA_033576555.1. Lineage (NCBI taxonomy): Eukaryota > Metazoa > Chordata > Amphibia > Anura > Dendrobatidae > Oophaga > Oophaga sylvatica. The sequence goes on along the minus strand of JARQOD010000010.1, from coordinate 112,948,109 downwards.
GTCATGTTGCTCAGCTACTATGGTAGGAGCACAGTATTAGCAACAAAAAATTATATTTTAAACTCTGCACTACCTCTGCAAACAGCTGAATTTCAGCGACAGTAAATTCAATGTTGAAATTTGGCGTGCTATATCGTGTTAGTCACAGAAAAAAATATTTTTTTTGTCTGGATGAGGCCTGTATGACAAAGAAGTTATGCTAAAAACTATTTTTATAGTCAGGTCCCTTACTGTATTACGTTAATATTAGAATACTTTTTGTGGCTCTGGATCAGGCCTCTGCAGCTTAATTTCAACCCAAACCAATGATAAAGTGTGATGCAGCGGGTTGTCTAACTTTTTGCAAATGAAAAATTTATAATTTTTTTTAATGTGCCTTAGGTCTTCAGACAGGTTCAAATTACTGCCACAAAATGACAACGTGGAATTCAGCAGGCTGTTTCACATTTAGCAACAGAAAAAATTATAACTTTTTTTAATGTGCCTTAGGTCTACAGACAGTTTTATATCACCACAGCACTAAATGACAAGTAAGGTGGGATACAGCAGGCTGTTTAATATTTTTTCTCTAGTTACATGTGAATTAGAATGCTATACTCGTGCATGTATCACAATAGAAGCAGTGCACAACATATGACCTGCTGGCTTTCTTTGTTGACCTCAGTATGGCCAAAAAAGAAAAACAGTGCTGGAAAGTAAATTTAACAGCCACACTGGACACTAGCTACCTACAGTATCTAACTGATATACAGCCATCTAGCTAACTAGCTAAAATGTGGGATACAGCAGGCTTTTTCACATTTAGCTAGTGAAAAAATATTAATTAGAAAGCTAATGGAATGGAGCACAATAGAAGCAGTGCACAACACACTTGTAGGACATTTGCCCTGCTGTCTTTGTCTGTGAACATGAGTAATGCCCCCACCCAAAAAAAAATTATGGAAGGTAAATTTTACAGCCACACTGGACACTATCTAGCTACACTATCTGACTGATATACAATCGCCTAACTAACTAGCTAAAATCTTGCTGTTAACAGTGGCAGCGTCAGAAGCAGCTTCTCTGCACAGTTACAGTGTCAAAATGGTGCTAAAACAAGATGTCCACTATTTATATGGAGAGGGACATGTGATTTCAGCGGCCAATGACACAAGCCGTTGTGTCAGGACATTGTTGGTGTTTCCTGTGCCCTGATTGGCTAGCCGCAATGTGCACACATAAAGTTAGGAAAAAAAACAATGACTGCTGTGCTTACAAGAACGCCACACCTCTGGGCTCTGCAAACCCCGTCCCCTCATCAAATACGTGCCAAACGCTCATGATGCGCCACCATTATCATTGCTAAAGTGCTGAAATATTTTTGTGGCAACGTAAATATTTTCACTCACTTTTACCGACTGTTAACAATTTTATAACATTGAGTTTCCGGTTATGAATCCAATTGTGCCATATTTGTGCCGAATTTATGTTTGGCAATCATTTTCCGAACAAATTCGCTCATCACTAATCTTGACCTCTATTACAGGCAATGAACAATGTATTTTTATCATCCCTGTATACTGAGATGAAGAAAGCGATTTTTTTGCTCCTATAAAAGTAGGAAAAATAATAAGCAACTACAAAAAATATTTATTTTCAGTGAGTCTCCCCAGGTCTCAAACCCACAACCTTAACATTACCGACATGCGTTTAACCCCTTTCTACCATATGACATACTATCCAGTCTATGTGACCTGAGCCTTAAGTCCCAGTGACGGGATAGTAGTCTATCAGCCGCGCTCACGGGGGGAGCACAGCCGATCGCGGCCGGGTGTCAGCAGATTTTCACAGCTGACACCTGGCACTAAGTGCCAGGAGCGGTCAGGGACCACTCCCAGCACTTTAAACCCCCGGCACACTGCGATCAAACATGATCGCATTGTTCCGGTGGCTGCGGGGGGCTAACAGCCCCTCTGCTTTTGGATCGAAGACCCCCCGGCATGCCGCGGGGTCCCGATCACTGCCATGGAGACCCGATGTCATCACGACAACATCTGGGTCTCCAGGCCTGAGGGACTTCCTGTCATGCGCATTGATGACCAGGAAGTTTCTCTGGTCAGAGCTATAGGAGCTGCAGCGCTGACAGCTTCTATAATATGCAGATCTGCTTGCTATAGAAGCGATCAGCAAGCACAAAATAAGTGTCCCATAGTGGGACAAAGTGTAATACTAAGAATTAAATAAAAACAAGTTTTAAATAATTGTAAAAATATGTTAAAAAATAATTAAAAAATAGTAACAAAAAAATCAATATTTATTCTAGCAAAAAATAAATATTTTAATTAAACAAAATCTAAACAATAAAAGTACAAATATCTCTGCGTCCGTTACGACCTGCCCTATAAAACTGTCCCAATAGTTAACCCCTTTAGTGAACACCATAAAAAAAGGCAAAAAACAATGCTTTATCATCATACCGCCGAGCAAAAAGTGTAATAACACGCGATCAAAAAAAACAGATATAAATAAACGTGGTACCACTGAAAACGTCAGCTTGTCCTTCAAAAAATAAGCCACCATACAACGTCATCAGCGCAAAAATAAAAAAGTTATAGCTCTCACAATGAAGCGATGCAAAAATAATTATTTTTTCTATAAAATAGTTTGTATTGTATAAAAGCACCAAAACATAAAAAAAAATGATATATAAATGAGGTATCGCTGTAATCGTACTGACCCAAAGAATAAAATGCCCTATTAATTTAACCACACGCAGAACTTTGTAAACACCTCCCCAAAAAAAATTCATGAATTGCTGGTTTTTGTTCATTCAGCCTACCAAAAATCTGAAAGAAAAAGCGATGAAAAATGTCATGTGCACGAAAATGGTACCAATAAAAACGTCAACTCGTCCCGCAAAAAACAAGACTTCACATGACTCTGTGGGCCAAAATATGGAAAAATTATAGTTCTCAAAATATGGTGATGCAAAAACTATTTTTTGCAATAAAAAGCGTCTTTTAATGTGTGACAGCTGCCAAACATAAAAACCCGCTATAAATAGTAAATCAAACCCCCTTTATAACCCCCTTAGTTAGGGAAAAATAATAAAATAAAAAAATGTATTTATTTCCCTTTTCCCATTAGGGTTAGGATTGGGGCTAAAGTTAGGGTTAGAGTTGGGGCTAAAGTTAGGTTTAGGGTTGGGCTAAAGTTAAGGTTAGGTTTGGGCCTAGAGTTGGGGTTAGGGTTTGGATTACGGTTAGTGTTGGGATTAGTGTTAGGGTTGGGATTAGGGTTAGGGTTGGGTTTAGGATTAGGGGTGTGTTAGGGTTAGGTTTGTGGTTAAGATTATGGTTAGAATTGGGATTAGGGTTAGGGTGTGTTAGGGTTAGGGTTGAGATTATGGTTATGGTGTGTTGGGGTTAGGGTTGAAGTTAGAATTGGGGGATTTCCACTGTTTAGACACATCAGGGGCTCTCCAAACACGACATGGCATCCAATCTCAATTCCAGCCAATTTTGGTTTGAAAATGTCAAATGGCGCTCTTTCCCTTCCAAGCTCTGCCGTGTGCACTAACAGTGATTCCTGCTCTCATATGGGGTTTCAGCGTACTCAGGACAAATTGGACAACAACTTTTAGGGTCCAATTTCTACTCTTACACTTGGGAAAATAAAAAATTGGGGACTGAAAAATCATGTTTGTGAAAAAAATATTTGTTTTTTCACGGTTCTACGTTATAAACTTGTGTGAAGCACTTTGGGGTTCAAAGTGCTCACCACAGATCTAGATACATTCTTTAAGGGTCTAGTTTTCAGAATGGTGTCACTTGTGGGGGTTTTCCACTGTTTAGGCACATCAGGGGCTCTCCAAACATGACATGGCATCCAACCAATTCTGCATGAAAAGTCAAAGTCAAAAAAAGCTCTCCAAATGCGATATGGCTTCCAATCTCAATTCCAGCCAATATTGGTTTCAAAAAAGTCAAACGGCACTCCTTCCCTTGCGAGCCCTGCCGTGCCCCCACATATGGGGTATCGGGGTACTCAGGAGAAATTGCACAACAAAATTTTACCATTGTGAAAATAAAGAAATTGTTTGTAAAAGATCATTTTTGTGACTAAAAAGTTAAATGTTAATTTTTTTCTTCCACATTCCAAAAATTTCTGTGAAGCACCTGAAGGGTTAATAAACTTCTTGAATGTGGTTTTGAGTACCTTGAGGGGTGCAGTTTTGAGGATGGTGTCACTTTTGGGTATTTTTTGCCATATAGACCTCTCAAAGTGACTTCAAATGTGAGGTGGTCCCGAAAAAAATGGTTTTGTACATTTTGTTGTAAAAATAAGAAATCGCTGGTCAATTTTAACCCTTATAACTTCCTAACAAAAAAAATTGTTTCCAATATTGTGCTGCTGTAGACATGTGGGAAATGTTATTTAGAACCTATTTTTGTGACATATTTCTGTTTTAAGGGCATAAAAATTCAAAGTTTGAAAATTGCGAAATTTTCTACATTTTCGCCATATTTCTGTTTTTTCATAAATAAATGTAAGTTATATCAAATAAATTTTACCACTAACATAAAGTGCTATATGTCACGAGAAAACATTCTCAGAATAGCCAAGATCTGTTGAAGCGTTCCAGAGTTATAAACTCAAAAAATGAACAGTGGTCAGAATTGTAAGAATTAGCCCGGTCATTAACATGCAAACAACCCTCGGAAGTAAAGGGGTTAAGTTACAGAGCCAGAAGCTTTGATGATGTAAAGGAGAATTTTGTGTGCTTGGTCTGTATTGCAGGCTCTGACTCTACAAGCAGAATATATGTATTTAGAAATACAGTGCTATGTACGATTTGAGAATAAGAGATTTTTTTTCTCCTGTAAAATTACTAAAATATAATAATGAAAAACACTTGATATTGAAAAAAAATTGCCATTTTTAATGTGTTATTAAAAAAAAATGAAATCACAAATAAGGAAATAACATGTACATATTTGGTGTCCCTGTAATCATAAGGACCCTCAAAATACAACGATCAGATTATTTAGAAGGATCGGTAAATTGTGTAAAAAAATGGGGTGACTGATATTTTTTCTCTATTAAAGTCATAAAAAATGTAATGAAAATGTAATGAAATGTTAAGGCTGTGTTCAAACGTAGAGTAAATGCTCCCTTCTTTCTGCTGCTTTTTTTTCTTCAGGTGTACGCATCAGATGACGCAGTAACAAGCTCTGATTATTCGGTGTTTGCTGCATTTCTTTTATGCCTTTTCCTGCTTATTTGATGAGATTTTGGTGCAGATATGAAATTTTAGTGCTTTTTTAACAGTACAGAAAAGCTTTGGTTCTGCGCTTAAAAATCTTCAGAGTTTTTTCATGCTTTTTTTTTCAGAAGAAGCTTATAGAGAAAAAATGCACCAATACCGCAGAGTTCAGCAGCGTCTTCAGACCACAGGGGGTGGAGATTTCATGGAATCACATCCACTTTGCTTTGAAATTGTGACCTTGTTCACAAGTAAGATAAATGTTGCGCATTCTCTGTTGCTTTTTTTGCACAAAAATCCTGCTGTTCAACTGTCCAAGCAAAGTGGATGTGACTTCATGAAAACTGCACCGTGTACCGGCTGGTATCAGGGACAAATACATGCTGACTATCTGTGTGTGGCTCCGGAAATATATGCGAAGATTTCAATTTTCCCCAAAACCGTATACAGCTGGTATCTTCTGATACAGTACCGTTTTTCTGCCTTCTGTATTACGGTCAAATCCATACTGGGAGAGCGTCTGTGTGTTACTCCGGAAATATATACGGAGATTTACAATTACCCCTACACTGTATAAGCCTGGTATCTTCGGATGCATTAGCCATTTTTGCTTTTTATATTCTCGACTATTCCATACTGAGCCTGTGAGCGTCTGTGTGTTACTCCGCAAATATATACAGAGATTTAAATTTTCCCCCAAACCATATACAGCTGGTATCTTCTGATACAGTACCGTTTTTCTGCCTTCTGTATTATGGTCAAATCCATACTGAGAGAGCGTCTGTGTATTACTCCTGAAATATATACGGAGATTTACAATTACCCCTACACTGTATACGCTTGGTATCTTCGGATACATTAGCCTTTTTTGCTTTTTATATTCTAGTCTACTCCATAATGAGCCTGTGAGCGTCTGTGTGTTACTCCGGAAATATATATGGAGATTTAAAATTACCCCAACACTGTATACCGCTGTACGCTTCTGATACATTACCCTTTTCTACTCTTTATATTCTGGTGTGATCCATACTGAGCCTGTGAGAGTCTGTGTCTGACTCTTGAAATATATACGGAGATTTAAAATTACCCCAACACTGTTTACAGCTGTACGCTTCTAATACATTACCCTTTTTCTACTTTTTATTCTGGTCTAATCCATACTGAGCCTGAGAGCGTCTGTGTCTGACTCCTGAAATATATACGGAGATTTACAATATTTTCACTATACTATATATACCTGGTATCTGGTGATACAGTACCCTTTTTCAGCTTTTTATATTCTTGTCTAATCCATACTGAGCCTGTGAGCATCTGTCTGTTACTCCAGAAATATAGACGGACATTTACAATTACCCCTACACTGTATACGCCTGGTATCTTCTGATACATTACCCTTTTTCTTCTTTTTATATTCTGGTCTAATCCATACTGAGCCTGTGAGCATTTGTCTGTTACTCCGGAAATATATACGGAGATTTACAATTACCGCTAAACTGTATCCAGCTGTAATCTTCTGATACATTACCCTTTTTCAGCTTTTTATATTCTTGTCTAATCCATACTGAGCCTGTGAGCATCTGTCTGTGACTCTGGAAATATAGACGGAGATTTACAATTACCCCTACACTGTATACGCCTGATATCTTCAGATACATTACCCTTTTTCTTCTTTTTATATTCTGGTCTAATCCATACTGAGCCTGTGAGCGTCTGTCTGTTACTCCGGAAATATATTCAGAGATTTAAAATTACCCCAACACTGTATACAGCTGGACGCTTCTACATCATTCCCCTTTTTCTGCTTTTTATATTCTGGTCTAATCCATACTGAGCCTGTGAGTGTCTGTGTGTTACTCCAGAAATATATACGGAGATTTACAATTTACCCCTATAAACCTGTTATCTTCAGATACAGTACTCTAGCTAGCGGCAGGGCAGGCCAGGACCTCCAAGATGTAGAGAACCAATTCATGCCACATGTCCAGCTTGGATACCCAATAATTATAAGGCACAGAGGAATCAGGACGTTGGTACGTTCAGCAAGGTACTCCCTCAGCATCTTCCCAAACTTTGCTTTCCTTGTGAGAGTACCCCGCACCTCAGGGCCTGTGCGATGGGAGGGTCTGAGAAAACTCTCCCAGAACTTTAACAGTGTTTCCCTGCCTCTGCTGGATTGGAGTTGTCTCTCTTGCCTGTACTCCTTGGTTGCGCAACAAACTGTGACCTCTGCCGCCAGCGTTTTCAGATGGGAATTTTTTTAAATAATTCTGCAACAAGGGCCTTCTGATACTGCCCAATTTAGTAGACCTGTTCGCCTTGGGGAAAAGAGATAGAAAGTTATCCTCGTAGCATGGGTCTAGAAGTGTCACCAACCAGTAATTACTGTAACCCAAAATTTTGAGAACGCGAGGATCATGGAAAAGGCAGCGTAACATAAACTCAGCCATGCGTGCCAGACTGCACACAGGCAAGACTTCCATGTCCTCACCAAGAGGATGACTGACCATGCTCTCCTCATCCTACTCCTTCTCCCCCTTTTCCCTGTCTTTAGGCCATCCAGTCTGAACAGACAGTATGACAGTTGTGCAGGTAGTACCATCTATAGCGCATGAAACTATCTCCTGATCTTCCTCCTCCTCCTGTGCCTCATTGTCACCCAATCCACATTGGGATGAGATGAGGCTGGGCTGTGTGTAATCACCCTGTATGATTCCTTGCTCCATCTCATCCTGCTCCGCCTGCATCCTATTTGACTGTCAGCACCAAAAATTTTGATAATGCGAGGGCCACTGGAAAGGCAGCGCAAAATAAAGTCTGCCATGCGTGCCAGACTGCTAACAAGCAAGACTTCCGTGACCTCACCAACAGGACGACTGACCATGCTGTCCTCCTCTTCTCTGTCCTCAGGCCATCCACGCTGAACAGATGGTATGACACCTGTGTTTGTAGTACCATCTATAGCGCATGAAAGTAGCTCCCGTTCTTCCTCCTCCTCATTGTCAACCAATCCACATTGGGATGATATGAGGCAGGGCTATTTGTAATCATCCTGTATGGTTCCTTGCTCCATCTCATCGTGCTGCAATGCATCCTCTTTCATTGTGACCAGAGAGATTTTCAGAATGCAGAGAAGCGGGATGGAGACGCTAATTATGGCATCATCACCGCTCACCATCTTGTTGGAGTCCTCAAAGTTTTGGAGGATGGTACATATGTTTGACGTCCATGTCCACTTCTGAGATCTTATGTGTGGAGTCTAAACTGAATACCGATGGCCTTGTTGATGCTGGTTGTCAACAACTGCCCTCTTCTGCTCACAAATCCTTCCCAACATCTGCAGTGTAGAGTTTCAATGCGTGGGGACATCACACACCATTCAATGAGCGAGAAGCTGCAAACGCTGCTGAAGCATGGCAAGGGTGGAGGAAGCTGTAGTTGAGTTTCTGGGCACACAGGCCGCGTAATTTGACAAGCAGATCTGGCAGCTCCAGGTAGGTTTTGAGAAACCACTGAAGCACGAGGTTAAGCACATGGGCCAGGCATGGTACATGTTTGAGCTTGCCTCACCTCAGAGCTGCCACCAAGTTTTTAGCCATTGTCACACACGACCATGCCAGGCTGTAGGTTCAGAGGTGTCAGCCACCGATCTGACTGCTCTTCTAGAGCTGTCAAAAAATGATGAAAATTCAATGCACACTCTATCCATAAAGTGATGCCTAGAAGAAATTTATTTATATGTTCACATATAATGTTCATGGAGCAGAGAAGGAAAAAACGTAAAAAAGCGAGTCTGACGTTTCGACTGTTCACCGGTCTTATTCAATATGTCGCCTTGAGATGTGTAATGCCTGTGTGGTCTTAGAGAGTAGGTAATCTGGGTAGTACTCCCGCACTTTGTACCCTTTAAGTAGTATGCCACAGCTGCATCTGCTCACACTGGCTGGCGTTTGGAGCTGTCCACAACTCTTCAGCATTGTGCGGTTTGTCACCTAAGCATATTAGCTTCAACACAGTCGGTTGCAACTTGGCTGAGGCAGTGCTGCAGTGCTTCCAGCTTGTGACTAATGTGGTCATTTCAGAGATGGAGGCTGAAGAGGAGGAGGAGCAGGAGCTGTACACTGTGGGGGCTACTCTGACTGACCCAGGGCCCGCAATCCTCGGCGTCGGGAGGACATGTTCCATCCCAAGGTCCGACTGGGTCCCGGCTTCCACTGTGTTAACCCAGTGTGCTGTCAGCGAGATGTACCATCCCTGAAAACCAGCACTTGTCCACGTGTCCGTGGTTAGATGAACTTTCCCAGTAACAGCATTGTTGAGGGCACGGCTAATGTTGTGAGACACATGCTTGTGTAATGCGGGGACGGCACACCGGGAGAAATAGTGGCAGCTGAGGACCGAGTACCGAGGGTTAGCAGCAGAGCATCCGTCTCCACGAGCCTAAAAGGCAACATTTCCAGGGCAAGTACTCACAAAATGTGGGAATTTAGTAGTGTGGCCTGTGTGGTATTGGCTGCCTATTTGCACTTGCATTCCAAGGACTAGGGTATGGACAACTGAACGCTGCACTGGGACAAGGATGTGGACGTGCTTGCTGATGGTGCTATTTGAGTGTCTGCAACAACAGGTGCAGGGCACATCTTCGCATGCACCATGGACATTGGATCGGCTTGCACGCACAACAGGGGAAGAAGCAGTGGTGTCACCCACAGACACTGTTCCTGGAGCCTGGGTTCAGCCCACAAAGTCAGGTGCTTTGCTGCCATGTGCCTGATAATGCTGGTGGTGGTCAGGCTGGTAGTTTTGCTACCCCTGCTGTTTCTGGTCTGGCAGGTGGTGCAAATGGCCTTTTTGGGGTTATCGGCAGAGTCTTTAAAAAACAACCTGACTCAGGAAGACCTAACAGTTGGACTGGCAACTTCAGTCATATTGGTGTTACGCGGAACGGTTGCCCACCTTCTGTCTGTGGCCACCACACTGCTTCTTCCTGCCTGTTGGGGTGCTACGCCTCTCTCCCCGTGTGCTGTCCTCGCTCTGCATGTCCTCCTGCCATGTTGGGTCAGTTACTATATCATCCCCGACCTCATCTTCCACTTCAGCACTCTGGTCCTCCTCCTGACTTTCTGGCAATTGTGTCTCATCATCGTCTACCTCTTGTGACACGTTCCCACTGTCGCCTTTGTGTGAACATGGCTGCTCAAATATTTTGGCATTGCTACATGCGATCTCATTTTGCCCTGCTTCAAGTGGACTGGGCTAGAGGCCCCAATCTATAATTGGAAAAGTGAACAGCTCTTCGGAGTGTCCAAGTGTGGGATCAGTTGTCTTTGGGCACTCGGCAGGGTGGGAGGAAGGAGGATCAGGGTGAGGAATATGCAGTTCAGACTCACGGCTACTGAGATTTGACCATGTGGAAGACAGGGTGGTGTGGTGGTGATGACAAAGTGACTAGAAGCATTATCCGCTATGCAACCAACAACCTTTTGACACTGCTCTGGGTTCAATAGGGGTGTGCTACGGTCCCCTAGTAATTGGGACAGGAAGGTCGGGTGAGAAGATGTGGGTGTTTGTTGTGGCACAATTTCAGCTTGCCCATGGCCTCGGCCTCTGTATGCACCATAACCATCATGTCCAGTTCCTCGTCCCTTGCCAAGCACCTTGCCCATTTTAAATGGAGGACAATATTTTCCACGTTCACTACAAATGGCTGAATTTGGAGCGAACTTATATGTGATCCATGTGATGGAAAACCACAGTTTTAAATAGCTGGCCTGTAAGTAACTATTTTTAACAGCAAACTAGTGTCAATAAATTTGCTAACACAGTGCAACAAAGCTTAAATGGAGGCCAGAAATAGCAGAATTTTGAATGCACTTACCGTATATACTCGAGTATAAGCCGACGCCCCTAATTTTGCCACGGAAAACTGGGTAAGCTTATTAACTCGAGTATAAGCCGGGTGTACATTGTACCCTGATCCCTGTCCTGCTCTGTGTGGCTCTCCCCCCTCCCAGTATGCATGGCTCAGCTCCCCTCCCATCCTTCTATGTATGGCTCAGCTCCTTGTCCTCCCCCGTCCTCCTCAGTGCTCCCTCATCCTCAGTGCTCCGCTGTCCTGCTCCTCTATGCTCCTCCATCCTGCTCCGTGCTCCCCAATCCTGCTCTGTGCTCCCCCGTTCTGCTCCGTGCTTCCCCTGTCCTCCCCATCCTCCTCCGTGCTCTCCCGTCATACTCACCCTCCTGTGCAATCACTGAACGTCCCCTGCAAACCTCTGTTGTCCCGGTTTCCTGCAGCTCTCCTGTGCTGGGCGGTCACGTGGTAACGCTCATTAAGGCTATGAATATGGCCGCCACGCCTATGGGAGTGGAGTAGCGTCCATATTTCATGACCTTAATGAGAGGTACCACGTGACCGCTCAGCACAGGAGAGCTGCAGGAAGCCGGGACAACGGAGGATTGCAGGGGACGTTCAGCGATTGCACATGAGGGTGAGTATGATGTCCCAGCCACCGGCTCCTGCCACCGCACCCCCTCCCCCTCTGGTTTCTGCACAATGACTCGTGTATAAGCCGAGGCGGCATTTTCAACACAAAAAAATGTGCTGAAAATCTCGGCTTATACATGAGTATATACAGTATATGTGATCCATGTGATGGACAAACCACAGCTTTAAATAGCTGGCCTGTAGGTAACTATCTTTTACAACAAACTGGTATCAATAACTTCGCTAACACACTGCAACAAAATTTAAATGGAGGCCAGAAATGGCAGAATTTTGAGCGCACTTATTTGTGATCCATGTGAAGGACAAACCACAGTTAAAAATAGTTACCTACAGGCCAGCTATTTAAAACAGCAAACTGTTGTCAATAACTTCGCTAACACACACTGCAAGAAAATTTAAATGGAGGCCAGAAATGGCAGAATTTTGAGCGCACTTATATGTGATCCATGTGAAAGACAAACCACAGTTTTAAATAGATAGATTTTTAGCGCTGTAATATGGAAAGGATCTGGCTGTATTCTGCAGTGCTCTGTGCACTGCAGTCTGCCACATTCACTGCCTGCCAGCATAGCGCTGATTTCTATGCAGCTAGATTAGTCCTCAAAAGGACTGTTAGTTGAGATGGATATGTGTATAATATATTGTGGTATACCTACTCTAACTAAGAAGCAGCTCTCCCTACACTGCTTGATTCCAGAGTAGACTGTGACAAGCATAGCGGCGCCAGGTCTGATATAGACCTGAAGACGCTGTGCGGCCAGCCAATCACTGTAATGCCAAGGAAGTAAACGGGTCTCAGGGCAGCAGCACGTCTCATTGATCTAGATAAGGTAAAGGTAAAACAAATCCATTTGATTATACTAGCTTATGTTGTTAGACTCCATATAGGAAAGTATAACTACAGTGATATGATCATTTGATCAGCAGTAAGATACATTTAATACCGATGTTTTGTGGCACCTGTACTTGGATCTATGTGAAATGCGATTATAGCCGTCTTCCAGTGGATTTTGCAAGCTCATACTTAAAAGTGTAGTAGTGTCTATACAGATTTAAACTGATATGTGAATATATTCGTTTCTGGGTTGCCAGTGAATTCCACATTGATTTTGTCTTTGATATAACATTGCCATCTGATGGATTAACACCTGCAAGGTGAAATTTAGTCCTATAAGAACCTGACTTTTTTGACAGCCATAGCACTCGTGCACCTTATCTGTTTATGGTATAATACCGCCATATGGTGGGTTAACACCTTTATGGTTAATTAATGCTTATATGAATTGGTCCTTTTGTGACAGCTACAGCACTTTGCACTAAGTCATAGCACTTGGGCACTTTATGTGTTTATGGTATAATACCGCCATATGGTGGATTAACACCTTTAAGGTTAATTAATGCTTATATGAATCTGTCCTTTTGTGACAGCTACAGCACTTTGCATTTTATCTTTTATAGGTAGTTTTTCCAGCCAGCAGCAGCACCTCTTGTAGCTTATTTAATCCACTACAGTGATATGTTGATCTATTAGTTGCATTTTTCAAATGGTTATCTGAGAACCCCTAAAAACTTCTATTTATTCAAGTATCCTTTTCCTGTAAAAAAGAGAGTTTTTAATTGTTATCAATAAACTTGTATTTTTACAAAAGAAAATCTTTTCTTGTCACTTCAAATTATTTTTTTGTTTCCTGAGTAGAGGAATTAATACAAAAAAATAGGTAAAGAAAATTATTATGAAAAGGAAGTGTAGCCTTTAGTTTATGGGCATTTGTAATTAAGGACAATATGTGTTAAAAAAATTTAAATGGAGGCCAGAAATGGCAGAATTTTGAGCGCACTTATTTGAGATCCATGTGAAGAACAAACCACAGTTAAAAATAGTTACCTACAGGCCAGCTATTTAAAACAGCAAACTGTTGTCAATAACTTCACTAACACACTGCAATAAAGTTAAAATGGAGGACAGAAATGGCAGAATTTTGAGCGCACTTATATGTGATCCATGTGAAGGACAAATCACAGTTTTAAATAGATAGATTTTCAGCGCTGTAATATGGAAAGGATCTGGCTGTATTCTGCAGTGCTCTATGCACTGCAGTCTGCCACATTCACTGCCTGCCTGCATAGCACTGATTTCTATGCAGCTAAATTAGTCCTCAGAAGGACTGTTAGTTGAGATGGATATGTGTATAATATATTGTGGCATACCTACACTAACTAAGAAACAAGCAAATCTCTCACTAGCTCAGCAGCAGCTCTCCCTACACTGCCTGATTCCAGAGTAGACTGTAACGAGCATGGCGGTGCCAGGTCTGATATAGATCTGATGATGCTGTGCGGCCAGCCAATCACTGTAATGCCACAACCAACATGGCTGCGGCATTACAGTGTGTGACTGTTATGTTACGGTAGCTGAGGAGTGCAGGTAAAAAAGGAATACACCAGAGCAGTTGGAATCTATGAGATTGCAGTACCCTGACTAACCACCACAACTAGAGGCAGCCGTGGAGCGTTCCTACGATGGTCCTAGACGCCTCGTCACAGCCTGAGAAACTAACTACACCTAAAAGATAGAAATAGGAAAGCTATCTGCCCCGGAGCAGAACCCAAAGATAATAGAAAGCCCCCAAACATGTAATGGCGGTTAGACAAGAGGAAATACTGACACAGAAAGAAAATAGTATGAGCAAACGCTGGGGCCCAAACTATCTAAATAGAAAAGGACAGGAAGGGTACTTACTGCAATCCCAGAAAACCCTGAAAACACCAACATACTAATTTCAAAATCACCTGAGATCACACGACCTCTACCACCTAAATTAGTTCTCTGGTGTAACAAAAACAGCAGCCACTGAAAAAACTGCAAAAAGCAAAAGTACAAAACACAGTGGCTGGACTAAACTGAGAGGGCAAAAGCCCCCGGAGGGGACCCAGAAGGCCCCCACAGAAGTGCAGGACAAAATGCAAAAATATAGCAAAAACACAAAATAAGAAATTGTCTTATCTGACAGCAGGAGATGCAGACACGACACAGCAGGCTACAAGGGAAACTGGAAAGAAGGATTCAGACCAGAACAATTGATCACCGGCAACCCTGATGGGAAAATGATTCCCTTAAATAAGACCAATCAGTAACACCTGATTCCCAATCCTCACTAGTACCGCTTGTAACCACCAGAGGGAGCCTCTGCTCAGAAACTCATCTCAAACCCATTCACAACAGTACCCCCCCCTTGAGGAGGGGTCACCGAACCCTCATTTGAGCAACCAGGTCGGTCAGGATGAGTTCTATGATACGCACGGATAAGTCTCCTAGCATGGATGTCCGAAGCAAACACCCAAGAATTATCTTCCTGACCATAACCTCTCCATTTAACCAAATACTGGAGTCTTCGTCTAGAAAAACGAGAATCCAATATTTTCTCAACCACATACTCCAGATTGCCCTCAACCAAAACAGGGTCAGGAGGCACAGCAGCAGGAACCACTGGCTCAACAAACCTCTTCAACAAGGACTTGTGGAACACGTTATGGATCTTAAATGTCCCTGGAAGAAGCAAACGAAAAGAAACAGGATTAATAATCTCCATGATCTTATAAGGTCCAATGAACCTAGGCTTAAATTTAGGAGATGCTACTCTCATAGGAATATTCTTTGAGGACAACCAGACCAAGTCCCCCACTTTAAACCGAGGACCATCAGTCCTATGCCGGTTAGCAAACCGCTGGGCCTTCTCCTGAGAGAGGGACAACCTCTCCACTACCTGGTCCCAAATCTGCTGCATACGCTCAACAACAGAGTCAACACCTGGACAGACAGAAGCCTCCGTCTGTCCTGAAGAAAATCGAGGGTGAAACCCAGAATTACAGAAAAACGGAGACATCAAAGTGGCAGAGCTAGCCCTATTATTAAGAGCAAACTCAGCCAAAGGCAAAAAAGAGACCCAGTCATCCTGATCAGCAGACACAAAGCATCTTAGATAAGTCTCCAATGTCTGGTTTGTTCTCTCAGTTTGACCATTGGTCTGAGGATGAAATGCCGAGGAGAAAGACAATTGAACACCCAGTTTAGAACAAAAAGTCCTCCAAAATCTGGAAACAAACTGGACTCCTCTGTCAGACACAATGTTCTCAGGAATGCCGTGTAAACGAACCACGTGCTGAAGGAACAACGGCACCAATTCAGAGGAGGAAGGCAACTTAGGTAATGGCACAAGATGTATCATTTTGGAAAACCTATCACAAATTACCCAGATGGTGGTCATTCTCTGAGAAACAGGAAGATCGGAAATGAAATCCATAGAGATATGGGTCCATGGTCTCTTGGGCACAGGCAATGCATCAACAAACCACTAGAGCGAGAGCAAGGCTTGGAGCGAGAGCAAGTCCCGCAGGACTGCACAAATTCCCTGACATCGCGAGACAAGGTAGGCCACCAAAAGGACCGACTAACCAAGTCTCTGGTACCAAAAATTCCGGGATGCCCAGCCAATGCGGAACAATGAATCTCAGACATCACACTCTTTTTCCATTGGTCCGGGACAAACAATTTTCCAACAGGGCAGCGCTCGGGCCTATCCTCCTGACACCCCTCCAGAGCAAGTCTCAAATTAGGCGAGATGGCGGAAAGAACTACACCCTCCTTCAAAATAACAGAGGGATCAGATAGCTCAGGAGAGTCCGCAAGGAAACTCCTCGAGAGGGCATCCGCCTTAACATTCTTAGTGCCAGGAAGAAAGGAAACCACAAAATTAAAACGTGTGAAAAACAAGGCCCACCTGGCCTGTCTAGGATTGAGTCGCTTGGCAGATTCCAGATAGACCAGATTCTTATGGTCCGTAAGGACCACCACCTGATGTTTGGCTCCCTCCAGCCAATGTCTCCACTCTTCAAAAAGCCCACTTCATGGCCAATAACTCCCGATTACCCACGTCATAATTACGTTCAGTAGGAGAAAATTTTCGAGAGAAAAAGGCACAAGGGTTACTTTTAGAGGTCTCTGGATCTTTTTGGGACAAAACGGCACCTGCCCCAATTTCAGAGGCATCAACCTCCACCTGAAATGGCAGAGAAACATCAGGCTGCCGTTAGAACAGGAGCAGAAGTGAATCTCTGCTTAAGTTCCTGAAACGCAGAGACTGCCTCAGGAGGCCAATTCACCACATCAGAACCCTTTCTGGTCAAATCAGTTAATGGTTTAACAATAACAGAGAAATTACCAATAAATTTACGATAAAAATTGGCAAAACCCAAAAATCTCTGAAGAGCCTTTAATGAAGTAGGTTGGACCCAATCACAGATGGCCTGAACCTTGACCGGTCCATTTCAATAACAGATGGGGACAAAATGAATCCCAGAAATGAGATCTTCTGTACGCCAAAAAGACACTTTGATCCCTTCACATACAGAGCATTCTCTCTCAAAATCTGGAATACAGTTCGAACATGTTTCACATGAGAGTCCCAGTCATTAGAAAAAATCAAGATATCATCCAAATAAACAATCAGAAACTTGTCCACAAAATCCCTGAAAATGTCATTCATGAAGGACTGGAAGACGGAAGGAGCATTAGTGAGCCCAAAGGGCATCACAAGGTACTCAAAATGCCCTTCAGGGGTTAAATGCCGTCTTCCATTCATCCCCGTGCTTAATGCGAATAAGGTTATACGCCCCCCTGAGGTCAAGCTTGGTAAACCAAGTAGCGTTTTTCACCCTGGAAAACAGGTCAGAAATCAAGGGTAACGGGTATTGATATTTCACAGTAATATTGTTCAAGAGACGATAATCAATACACGGCCTTAATGAACCATCTTTTTTGGCCACAAAGAAAAAACCGGCACCTAAGGGTGAAGAGGATGGTCTGATATGACCCTTCTCCAATGATTCCTTGATATAAGACCGCATAGCGTCATGTTCAGGTACAGACAAGTTAAAGAGGCGACCCTTAGGGAATTTACTACCTGGCACCAATTCAATAGCGCAGTCACAGCTCCTATGGGGAGGCAAGGATGCAGATTTACTTTCGCTAAACACATCAGAAAAATCAAACAAAAAGTCAGGAACATCCTCAGCCTGGGGGGAGGCAGAAAAAACAGGAGTGTTGGTATTAACACATTGGCAGCCCCAACTGGTTACAGACACAGATTTCCAATCCAAAACAGGATTATGAGACTGTAACCAAGGGAAACCCAGCACGATAATGTCATGCAGATTATATAGAACCAAAAATTTGCAGCACTCCTGGTGATCAGGTTCAACCCTCATTATCACCTGAGTAGAAAACTGGGGTTTATTCTCAGCCAAAGGGGTAGAATCGATCCCCAGTAGGGGAATAGACTTCTGTAGGGGTATCAAGGGAAATCCACAACGTTTAGCAAAATCATAATCCATCAGGTTAATAGCTGCTCCAGAATCAACGAAAGCCTGAGCAGAAAATGAGGACAGAGAGCATATCAGAGTGACAGTTAATAAAAACTTAGTCTGAACACTACCCAAGACAACTGAGCGTGCAAAACGTCTTCCCCGCTTAGGGCAGACTGAAATAGCATGAGAGGCATCACCACAGTAGAAACATAACCCATTGCGCTTTCGAAACTCATGACGCTGTGCCCAGACACCACTCCATCACACTGCATGGGCTCAGCAGCTGGCTCACAAGGCAACACCACTCCACGCATACTTCTCCGCTCACGCAAACGTCTGTCAATTTGAATCGCTAATGACATAGAATCATTGAGACCAGAGGGGGACAGGGAATCCCACCATAACATCCTTTACATTATCCGACAGACCCTTCCGGAAAAGGGCCGCCAAAGCGTCGTCATTCCATTTGGTCAGGACTGCCCACCTACGGAATCTCTGACAGTATAACTCAGCGTCATCAAGCCCCTGATTTAATGCCAACAAGGCTTTTTCAGCTTGATCAGTGATATTAGGCTCATCGTACAATAACCCCAAAGCCTGAAAAAATACATCAACATCACTCAAAACAGGATCCCCAGGTGTCAGGGAAAAAGCCCAATCCTGAGGATCGCCGCGCAGGAGAGAGATGACAATTTGAACCTGCTGCGCTGCGTTTCCTGAGGACTTAGATTTTAAGGCAAGAAACAATTTACAATTATTTTTGAAATTCTGAAACTTAGCTCGATCCCCTGAAAACAAATCTGGCATGGGGATCCTAGGTTCCACAACAGGCAACCTAGCAAGATATGCAGCAATACTCTGAACCTCAGTGGCAAGCTGATCCACACGGCCAGACAACTGTGCAAACTCCATTGGGAGAAAAGATCCTCCCCAGCACCCAGAGATACAGAGGAAAAAAAAAAAAAAAAAAAAAATGCAACAAACAGAAAAATATCTCTGACAACTTTTCTTCCTTCAAAATATTTTTTTTTTTTCCTTCTGTGAGTACCATACAATTTTTATGGCCGGTGATATGTTATGTTACGTAGTGGGATGCAGTTTAAAAGGAATACACTAAGCATTGAACTATGAGATCTGTACCCTGATAACCACCACACACTAGGCAGCCGTGGAGCGTTTCCTACGATGTTTTCAGCGCATCGTCACAGCCTGAGCATTAACACTACATAAGATAGAATAGGAAAGTTATCTGCCGACAGAACCCCAAAGATAATAGATAACCCTCAACATGTAATAAGAGAGTTAGACAAGTGAAATATGAACAGAAAGAAAATTTCTTGATCAAACGTGGGTCACAAATATCTAAATAAAAAGACAGGAAGTGTACCTTATGCAATCCAGAAAATCCTGAAAAACACAAATTAAATTTCCAAAATGCAATGAGATCACACTCTACACCTAAATTAGAGTCTCTGTGTAAAAAAACCACCACTGAAAAAAACACCTGCAAAAAGCAAAAGTACAAAACACGTGTGACTAAACTGAGAGAGCAAAACCGGAGGACCAGAAGGCCCAAGAATGCAGGACAAAATGCAAACAATATAGAAAAAACACAAAATAGAAGATTTGCTTATCTGAACAGCGGGATGCAGACACGACATAGCGGCACAGGACCTGAAAGCAGGATTCAGCCAGAAATTGATCCACGCAAACCCCTGATGGGAAAATATTCCCTTAAATAAGACAATCAGATTAACACCTATTCCCATTCCTACACTGCTGATCCGTTGTAACACCAGAGGGAGCCTCTGTCCAGAATCACTAATCTCAAACCATTCCAACAGTGACAGACAATACCTGCATGTTCATTGGTTGTCTAAAGAGGGCCTAAACATTCAGGGAGGGGACCCTAGCTCCCACCGAGCAACCCCGGAAATACTCAGTGAGCTGCGAGCATCTCGAGCAGTGAGATGCTCGGGTGAGTACTGAGTTGTGGCGAGCATGCTCGCTCATCAATACACCTTAAGGCCGGGATCACACTTACGAAAAACTTGCACGATTTTCGTGTGAGTTTCTCGCATCAACACCCGGCACTGCCACAGGCACTCGGATCAGAGCATGCGGCTGCATAGAAATACATGCATCCGCACGCTTCGGTTCAAGTGCAGGCGGCAGTGCCAGGTGTTAATGTGAGAAACTCGTATGATAATCTTGCGAGTTTTTTGCAATTGTGATCCCGGCCTAAGTGTTGGAATAAAATTATTTTGCATGCTGTAACATATATTTTTATTACTTTAATTGTATTTAACTATATGTATTTATTTTGTCCCACAGAGGCAGTTTACCATCACACCCAACCATCCAAAATCCAACCATCCATTATATGCATTATGTAAAATAGGAGGCTAGTCACTGAGGGATTAATGACCTGTCGTAAGCCCATAAGGATGAATATGTGAACAAAATGCCACAAAGCCCCGCCCACATGCCATCCCACAGCACGAGAATCTCATTAACTAAAAACTACAATTACAGATTAAACAACATCCATAAGGTGGATTTCATCAACCAAGTTATTCAAGTTATTTTAATCAGTAAAACAGGGCCAATCTGACACTGTCTGTAGTTTACTTACCTAAATCCTGCTGACAGGTTCACTTTAATGCTACATCTGCTCTGCTCAGCAGCCTTGCTCAGACTCACTGGCATTTGTAGTTCTTCTGGCAGCACAGCACAGGTGAATCATTAATTTGATACTTGATAAATATGTGAACAGAGCACCAAATAACGACCCGTCCACAGGCCGTCCAGAGCACGTGAGTCTCATTAACTGAAAACTGCAAATACAGATTAACCCTTTAGTGACTGAGCCAATTTTGACCTTAATAACCAAGCCAAATTTTACAATTCTGACCACTGTCACTTTATGTGATAATAACCCTGGAACACTTCAACGTATCCCACTGATTCTCAGATTGTTATTTTTTGTGACAATTGTACTTCATAATGGTGGTAAAATGTCTTCCATATGACTTGAATTTATTTATGAAAAATGAAAATTTGGCAAAAATTTAGAAAAAAATGCAATTTTCAAACTTTTAATTTTTTGTGCCCTTAACACCTTAATGACCGAGTCAATTTTGACCTTTACTGACCAAGCCAAATTTTGCAATTCTGACCACTGTCACTGTATGAGGTTAT
This sequence comes from Oophaga sylvatica, assembly GCA_033576555.1. NCBI lineage: Eukaryota > Metazoa > Chordata > Amphibia > Anura > Dendrobatidae > Oophaga > Oophaga sylvatica. The sequence continues at coordinate 112,926,798 of JARQOD010000010.1, read as the reverse complement.
AACTCTGGAGCGCTTCAACGTATCCCACAGATTCTGAGACTTTTTTTGTGACATATTGTACTTCATGATAGTGGTAAAATTTCTTCAATTTGACTTGCGTTTATTTGTGAAAATAATGAAAATTTTGCAAAAATTTTGAAAATTTTGCAATTTTCAAACTTAATTTTTATGCACTTAAATTAGAGTTATGTCACACAAAATAGTTGATAAATAACATTTCCCACATGTCTACTTTACATCAGCACAATTTTTAAAAAAATATTTTTTTGTTAGGAAGTTTGAAGGTTTTAAAGTTGACCAGCAATTTCTAATTTTTCCAACAAAATTAGCAAAACCATTTTGTTAGGGACCACATCGCATTTGAAGTTACTTTGAGGTGCCTATATGACAAATAATACCAAAAGTGACACCATTATTAAAACTGCAACCCTCAAGGTGCTCAAAATCACATTCAAGAAGTTTATTAACCCTTCAGTTGCTTCACAAGAACTGAAGCAATGTGAAAGGAAAAAATTAACATCTAATTTTTTTCACAAAAAAATTACTTTAGATCCTAACGTATTTGTTTTCACAAGGGTAACAGGAGAAAATGGACCCAAAATTTGTTGTGCAATTTCTCCTGAGTACACCGATACATTATCTGTGGCAGAAATCTACTGTTTGGGTGTACGGCAGAGCTTGGAAGAGAAGGAGCACCGTTTGACACATTGAATGTAAAATTTGCTGGAATACGGTAATTAACGGAGACATGTCGCATTTGGAGAGCCCCTGATCTGCCTAAACAGTGGAAACCCCTCACAATTGACCCCATTATGGAAACCACACCCGTTATGGATTTTATCCTAGTGTATAATGAGCATTTTGAACCCGCCGGTACAACACAGAATTTGATAACATTAGATTGTAATATTGAATATGTCACCATCAGTGATGAGCACAAGTATTCCAGTTTGCAATGGGTGCTCGGGTATGCACCGAATATCGCGGGTGCAAGAGTGAGACTGCTCATGTCCAGGCCCTGCATGTTTCGCAGCTGTTAGACATGCAAAAAAATATGCGGGATCTGCGATACTCCATGCATACCCGGGCGGGCACTCGATGCAAACTCAAGTAGCGAGCACTTGTGCTCAACACTAGCCGTCATATCGTCATCTTTTTTTTTTAATTTTGAAAAAAAAACACAATTCTAACTCTAACCCTAGCAACAACCCCAACCCTAACTGCAAAGAATGGAAAAATTAAAAAAAAATTTAATTTATAATTTTTATCTAAGTAAGTGACGAAAGGGGATTTGATTTACTATTATTTTCTATTGATCACAGTCATAGGGTCTATCACAGTGATCAAAAGGATCCAATAGAAAAAATTCCCTATTGTCGCCGGGTAATGGCCGGCAGATCTCGGTGGGTACACTGCGCATGCCCCAGCCATTTATTTCCAGGAAGATGATACAGAGGGCCAGGGAATGGAGCAAGAGGGCCTGAGGATAGCAGAGGAGAGAGAAATTAATTTTAAATCAGTCTTTTTGTGATTGTCATTATTCGGTGAATAATGGCGATCAAGTGACAGGGGACCGTAAAAACCAGACCTGATCATGTTCTCTATGGTCTCAGCTACCTCAGAATGTGATGTGGTGGGCATTACGGAAACTTGGCAGGATGAAAACCATGACTGAGTGACAAATGTAGAGGGTTTAACTACATTTTGAAAGGACAGGAAATACGAAAAAGATGGAGGGGTGTGTATTTTCATAAAATCCATCTGAAAACCTGTGATCAATAATAACAGTGGGGGAGCTGCGACAATGTAGAGTCAGTATGAGTATATGTACATGGGGATGGCATTAGTGGAAAGCTGAACAGGTAGAGGATGAAACGCTGCAACAAATTAAAAAGGCAACATATAATAATAAGCTCCTTATTATGGGGGATTTTACCTATCCAGACATTGAATGGGATAAAGAATCTTCTGGTTGTGCTAAAAGCTGCAAGCTCTTATCCACATTTCAGGACAATTACCGATCTCAGCTCCTAGATGAACAAACTGAGGAAGTAATCTATTGGATCTGGTTCTGTCAAATTGAACATATACAAGTTCGGATCTACAGGTCAGGAAGTGTTTAGGAAGCAGTGACCATCAAATAATAAATTTCAATGTAATTTTCAATCAATCAAAAGGGGAAATGCAAAAACCTGGAACTTTTGGGAACATAGTAGCATAGTAACATAGTTATTAAGGTTGAAGGAAGACTTTAAGTCCATCTAGTTCAACCCATATCCTATCCTAACCTGCCTTAACATGTTGATCCAGAGGAAGGCATAAAAAATACCCAAGTGGCAAACAGTAAGCTTCACATTGGGGAAAAAAAATTCCTTCCCGACTCCACATACGGCAATCAGACTAGCTCCCTGGATCAACGCAGTATCTAGGAAACTAGTGAATATAGCCTGTAATATTATACTTTTCAAGAAAGGCATCCAGTCCCTTCTTAAATTTTAGTAAGGAATCACTCGTTACAACATTATACGGCAGAGAGTTCCATAGTCTCACTGCTCTTACAGTAAAGAATCTGCGTCTGTGATTATGGCTAAACCTTCTTTCCTCCAGACGTAGAGGATGCCCCCTTGTCCCCGTCACAGGTCTAAGAGTAAAAATATCATTAGAAAGGTCTTTGTACTGTCCCCTCATATATTTATACATTGTAATAAGATCACCCCTAAGCCTTCGTTTTTCCAAACTAAATAACCCCAAGTGTAAATAACCTGTCTTGGTATTGCAGACCCCCCAGTTCTCTAATAACCTTGGTCGCTCTTCTCTGCACCTGCTCCAGTTCAGCTATGTCTTTCTTATACACCGGAGACCAGAACTGCACACAGTATTCTAAGTGTGGTCGCACCAGTGACTTGTATAGAGGTAAAATTATGTTCTCCTCATGAGCATCTATGCCTCTTTTAATGCATCCCATTATTTTATTTGCCTTGGCAGCAGCTGCCTGACATTGGCCACTAAATGTGAGTTTGTCGTCCACCCATACGCCCAGGTCTTTTTCAGTGACAGTTTTGTGTTTTACAATTAAGCACATAATTATACATATTGTTTGTTCTACCCAAGTGCATGACCTTACATTTATCCCCATTAAAGCTCATTTGCCATTTATCAGCCCAAGCTTCTAGTTTACATAAATCCTCCTGTAATATAAAATTGTCCTCCTCTGTATTTATTACCCTGCAGAGTTTAGTGTCATCTGCAAATATTGAAATACTACTCTGTATGCCCCCTACAAGGTCATTAATAAATATGTTAAAGAGAAGCGGCCCCAATACTGACCCCTGTGGTACCCCACTGCTAACTGTGACCCAGTCCGAGTGCGCTCCATTAATAACCACCCTTTGTTTTCTATCCATGAGCCAGTTCTTAACCCACTTACACATATTTCCCCTATCCCCATTGTTCTCATTTTATGTATCAACCTTTTGTGTGGCACTGTATCAAAAGCTTTTGAGAAGTCCATGAACACCATGTCCACTGCATTCCCTTGGTCCAGTCCTGAACTTACCCCTTCATAAAAGCTTATAAGATTAGTCTGACAAGAGCGGTCCCTTGTAAACCCATGCTGATACTGTATCATGAGGTTTTTCAGCCTCAGATACTCCAATAAAGTATCCCTTAAAAAACCCTGCAGGATTTTACCCACAGTAGATGTTAAGCTCACTGGCCTATAATTTCCAGGTTCAGTTTTTTCCCCTTTTTGAATATTGGCACCACATTTGCTATACGCCAGTCCTGTGGTACAGACCCTGTTATTATGGAATCTTTAAAGATTAAAAATAATGGTCTATCTATAACTGTACTTAATTCCTGCAGTATTCGGGGGTGTATCCCATCCGGGCCCGGGGATTTGTCAACTTTAGTGATTTTTAGACGCCGCCGTACTTCCTGCTGGGTTAAGCAGGTGACATTTAATGGAGAAATTTTTTTTATCACTGATCATGTTATCTGTCATGGGATTTTCTTGTGTAAATACAGTTGAAAAAAAGTCATTTAGCATATTGGCTTTTTCCTCATCCTCATCCACCATTTCACCCAGACTATTTTTAAGGGGACCAACACTATCATTTTTTAGTTTCTTGCTATTTATGTAGTTAAAGAATATTTTGGGATTATTTTTACTTTCTCTGGCAATGAGTCTCTCTACCTCAATCTTTGCTGTCTTGATTTGCTTTTTACAGAATTTATTCAGTCTTCTGTATTTATTTAATGCCTCATCACTACCTACTTGCTTTAATTCCCTAAATGCTTTCTTTTTGTCCCTTATTGCGCTCCTTACAGCTCTATTTAGCCATAGTGGTTTCCTCCTAATTCTAGCATGTTTATTCCCATAGGTTATATACTGTGCACAGGTCCTATTCAGGATGCTAATAAACGTCTCCCATTTTCCTTGTGTATTTTTATGTCTCAGGATATCGTCCCAGTTTATTGCACCAAGATCATCTCTCATCCGTTGGAAATTTGCCTTCCTGAAGTTTAGTGTCCTTGTAACCCCTCGACTACACATCTTATTAAAGGATACATGAAAGCTTATTATTTTGTGATCACTATTACCCAAGTGACCCCCAACCCTTATATTTGAAAGGAAAGCTGATTTCAATAAATTAAGAGATGAACTTAATCGAGTAGACTGGAATCATGTCATTGCATCTCGGCATACCGAACATAAATGGGGCATGTTTAATTAAATACTACTAGAATCCTGTAGAAAACTTATACCCTCTGATAATAAAATATCAAGAAATAAAATAAACTGTTATTGATAAATAAGGCAGTACAAAGTTTAATAAGGCAAAAACAAAGGGCATTCAAAATCTTGAATGCTGAGAAAATAGAAATAGCATTTCAGAAGTATAAAGATCTAAATGAGAAATGTAAAGAAGAAAACAAGCTAGCAAAGTTATTTATAAAGAAACAAATAGCCAGTGACATTTAAAAAAAAATTCCCCAAAATATTATAAATACATCAATGCCAAAAAGAAAAGAAAAAAGGAAGATGTATAGGCCACTTAAAAGACTATAATAACAGGATAATTATAGCGGACAAAGAAAAGGCTGAGATATTACACAGGCAATTTTTATCCATGTTCACCAATGACCTGTCTGTTATATTGATCTTTCAACAAAGCAAAAATAAAAGATTCCCACTAGTGATGAGTGAATATATTCGGCACTATTTATTACTCACACGAATAGTGTTGAGCGATACGATACCGCAAGTATCGGGTATCGGCCGATATTAGCTGTTTCGGCCTTTCGATACTTAGTTCCGATATTTTCCATATATCGTATACCGGAATCGGAAGTTCCCATAATTCTTTGAGAGGCAATGTGATTTTAGTCAGCCAATGAGGAATCCTAAGAAGTGTGGGCACATCCTGTACTGCTGCGGTCATGTTAACTAATGGCAAGGCTGTGATTGGATGCTGAAATGATGTCAGAATGCACTATAAAAGGCGCCGCAGCCATTTTAGCGTCACTGTGCTGTGAATTCAGTAAGGGACAGAACGCTGCTGTGCTGACTCTGAGGGACAGTTAGAGATTGCGATTTAGTGTACTGTGCTGTAGGCAGGCTAGCACCAACCGCTGTGTAAAGCTTCCTTTTGCCTGCAGTGTTGTTTTAACAGCTCTGCAAGGTGTGTGTGAGTGCAGGTGACGCTGCAGTTTGCTCTGCATGCAACGCTGTCTGTAGGCATCTGCACGTGTCACTCACAGACTCTTTTTTTTTTCTTCAGTGTAATTCTTGCTGCTCCATGCAATTTAACTATTAGTGTGACGCGCTTCCATCCGTATCCAATACATTGGTTGCAAACACTATAGAAGTAGACAAAGGGGTAGCCTTTCACAGATTGTGAACAGTTGTGTTTCAGTGTTCACTTCAGTCTGTGTTTTTTATTTTTTGAGTGCACATCACGCTCCAGTTACTTGTTCAAGCACTGCTGCTTGTACTCTGCTGAGCGTGTCTCAGTGCCTCATCCTTTTCATTTCTCTCCAATTGGTTCTGCTCCATTCCATTTAAAATAAATATAATCTATTAGTGTGACGCGCTTCCATCCGTATCCAATACATTGGTTGCAAACACTATAGAAGTAGACAAAGGAGTAGCCTTTCACAGATTGTGAACAGTTGTGTTTCAGTGTTCACTTCAGTCTGTGTTTTTTATTTTTTGAGTGCACATCACGCTCCAGTTACTTGTTCAAGCACTGCTGCTTGTACTCTGCTGAGCGTGTCTCAGTGCCTCATCCTTTTCATTTCTCTCCAATTGGTTCTGCTCCATTCCATTTAAAATAAATATAATCTATTAGTGTGACGCGCTTCCATCCGTATCCAATACATTGGTTGCAAACACTATAGAAGTAGACAAAGGAGTAGCCTTTCCAGATTGTGAACAGTTGTGTTTCAGTGTTCACTTCAGTCTGTGTTTTTTATTTTTTGAGTGCACATCACGCTCCAGTTACTTGTTCAAGCACTGCTGCTTGTACTCTGCTGAGCGTGTCTCAGTGCCTCATCCTTTTCATTTCTCTCTAATTGGTTCTGCTCCATTCCATTTAAAATAAATATAATCTATTAGTGTGACGCGCTTCCATCCGTATCCAATACATTGGTTGCAAACACTATAGAAGTAGACAAAGGAGTAGCCTTTCCCAGATTGTGAACAGTTGTGTTTCAGTGTTCACTTCAGTCTGTGTTTTTTATTTTTTGAGTGCACATCACGCTCCAGTTACTTGTTCAAGCACTGCTGCTTGTACTCTGCTGAGCGTGTCTCAGTGCCTCATCCTTTTCATTTCTCTCCAATTGGTTCTGCTCCATTCCATTTAAAATAAATATAATCTATTAGTGTGACGCGCTTCCATCCGTATCCAATACATTGGTTGCAAACACTATAGAAGTAGACAAAGGAGTAGCCTTTCCCAGATTGTGAACAGTTGTGTTTCAGTGTTCACTTCAGTCTATGTTTTTTATTTTTTGAGTGCACATCACGCTCCAGTTACTTGTTCAAGCACTGCTGCTTGTACTCTGCTGAGCGTGTCTCAGTGCCTCATCCTTTTCATTTCTCTCCAATTGGTTCTGCTCCATTCCATTTAAAATAAATATAATCTATTAGTGTGACGCGCTTCCATCCGTATCCAATACATTGGTTGCAAACACTATAGAAGTAGACAAAGAAGTAGCCTTTCCCAGATTGTGAACATTTGTGTTTCAGTGTTCACTTCAGTCTGTGTTTTTTATTTTTTGAGTGCACATCACGCTCCAGTTACTTGTTCAAGCACTGCTGCTTGTACTCTGCTGAGCGTGTCTCAGTGCCTCATCCTTTTCATTTCTCTCCAATTGGTTCTGCTCCATTCCATTTAAAATAAATATAATCTATTAGTGTGACGCGCTTCCATCCGTATCCAATACATTGGTTGCAAACACTATAGAAGTAGACAAAGGAGTAGCCTTTCACAGATTGTGAACAGTTGTGTTTCAGTGTTCACTTCAGTCTCTGCGTAATAACCACACTTAGGCCTTATAACTTTTCTGACTTTCTTTATCAATCTACCAAGATGAAGAAGGCAGGGAGTAAGGCACGTAGTCGTGGCCGTGGAGTTTCAGCAGGGAGAGGACGTGGGGATTCTGTGGCTGCTGCCGCCCTCAGTGACACAGCATCCACCAGTTTTACCCATGAGCATTCCTTTATGCGCAGTTTGGTAGGAGCTCGGCGTGCCCCCCTGCTGCGGGAAGAACAAATTGAAGCCGTTGTTGGTTGGATGGCAGCCAATGCATCGACTTCAATTCCTTCCACCTCCTCTCAGGAACACAACACTGTTGAGCAACCATCTGTCTGTTCACCGCCTGTCAAATTGCCCAGGCAGTCAGAGAGTTCTGTACAGGAGCCAGCTGAGTCTCTGCTTCTGTTCTCAGAATCTGTTGGCTCGCAAACACGGGCACAGGCAAGCAGCATTCTGCAATTTGAAGAAGAGGGAGTATGCAGTGATGCGCAACAGCTGTGTCTCTCTCAATCTGAAGAGGCGGGTGAGCCAGTGCCGATGGACAGCACACCGCAGAACGCATCTTATGATGATGATGAGACTCAGGTGCCAGGTTTTGTGGAGCATGGTGCTGCCCAGACCATCCAACAGCAGCAGGTGTTGGAAGAGGGTAGTGGAGATGATGAAGTCCGAGACCCAACATGGCGTGAGCAACAGGAAGGTGGTGGGAGCAGCTCTGAGGAAGAGATTCTCCCAACGGTACAAAGAGGAGGGAGAGGTAGGCTGCAGACTCGCTTGCCTGTAGCCTCCAGTTTGGCACCTGTTGGGAGCAGTTCTCTTAGAAATGTCAAAATTGGCGCTCCCATGACTTGCACTGCGTGGTCCTTTTTTGACAGACTTGTAGATGATATTTGCTATGTTCAATGCAAGCTGTGTAAGCAAAAAGTTAAAAGAGGTAAAAATATCAGTAACCTGAATACCACAAATATGTGGAAACATGTACGGACAAAGCACGTAGCTGAGTTACAAAGACACACTGGAGATGTAGGCCAACCTACAGCAGCACCTACATCTTCAGGTCGTGTTGGAGCCTCTACCTCCAGCTCACACACACCTGGTTCGGCTTCCTCACAGGATCTCCATGGAAGAACCTCGGTCACTGTTGTCCATAGACAAACTGTTATTCCACCCACAGCAGCAAGTTCACAGTCATCGTCACACTCCCAGACCACAAAACAGCCATCGGTACCACAGGCATGGGATAAAAGACGGCTATACTCGGCAAACCATCCACAAGCACAGGCTCTGAATGCTGGCATTGCAAAACTGCTGTCCCTTGAAATGCTGTCATTCAGGCTGGTGGAGACTGACAGTTTCAGGAACTTTATGGCATTGGCAGTCCCACAATATAATGTGCCAAGCCGATTTTATTTCAGCAGGCAAGCCGTCCCTGCTCTGCAAAAACATGTCGAGGGAAACATTTAACATGCACTACTAAACGCCGTCAGTAGCAGGGTCCACCTGACCACCGATGCGTGGACCAGTACCCATGGCCAGGGACGATACCTTTCCCTCACTGCCCATTGGGTCAATGTTGTGGAGCCGGGTACAGATCTTGCCAGTGGCGCTGTACGTGTTCTGCCAACTCCAAGGATTGCAGGAATCCAGTCTGTACACATTGATTCCTCCTCCTACTCCAGTTCCTCAGAATCATCGCTGCACGAGCCGTCACGGTATACCTCCACATGGACCCGTGAACGTTTACCTGTTGCGACCGATATGAGCACAGCCGTGGCCAAACGTCAACAGGCCGTCCTGAAATTAATTTCCATGGGGAATCGAAGCCACACAGCGCAGGAGCTCTGGGATGCCATCAAGCAGGAGAGCGACGTGTGGTTTTTGTCAGCTAATCTCCAGCCAGGCTTGGTAGTGTGTGACAATGGCCGAAATCTGGTGGCAGCTCTGGGCCTTGGCAACCTCACTCACATACCATGTCTGGCACATGTGCTCAACTTGGTCGTGCAGAGTTTTTTGAGGGACTATCCGGATCTTGATGCACTGCTGCACAAGGTCCGCCTAGAGTGCGCTCACTTGCGACGTTCCAGCATGGCCAGATGCGCATTGCAGCTCTGCAAGTCAGATTTCGCCTTCCTGAACATCGCATCATATGTGACGTACCCACCAGGTGGAATTCCACGTTACATATGTTGGAGCGGTTGTGTGAGCAGCAGCCAGCAGTAATGGAGTATCAGCTGCAACAGGCGCAATCATCTCGCAATTTGCGCCGTTCACACTTCACCACTACTGAGTGGACCTCTATGAAGGACATCTGCGACGTTTTGCGTGCGTTTGATGTCTCAACGTGGATGGCGAGTGCAGATGATGCACTAGTCAGCATGACTGTCCCCCTTATCTGCCTGCTTCAGAAATCACTGAAAGCACTAAAGGAAGAGGTTTTGGAAGAGGTGGAGGATGAGGAGTCTCAAATTCAATTACCTTCAGGACAGTCATCGCAACATGGTTCCTCACAAAGGGCTGGGCAGGGCTCACTTTGTGAGGAGGATGAGGAGGAGGAGGAGGAGTGAATGGAGGAGGAAGAAATCCCTACAGAGGGAGGTACACAACTCTCTAGTCAGTATGTAGAGCGAGGGTGGGGTGATGCAGGGGAGGCAGAGATGACGCCTCTTCCAGAGGACAGCCTTTGTTGGCCAGTTGGGAGTCTGCAGCACATGGTTGATTTCATGCTTCAGTGCCTGAGAAACGACCGCCGCATCGCCCACATTCTCACCACGTCAGATTATTGGGTGTACACCCTCCTAGACCCTCACTACCGGGACAACTTACAAACCCTCATCACACCGGTGAACCGGGACCGTAAAATGCAGGAGTACCAAGACACACTGGTGCAATCCATACTGTTGTACATTCCAGCCGAGAGAGCTGCTGCTGCTGCTACTGCTTTACAAAGCAGCTCTGTGCGTCGAGGCAGTGTAGACACCTCTACAACAAGAGGGAGCACAAGCAGCGCCTCTGCACAGGGCAAGAGCTGTATGTTACAAATGTGGCGAAGTTTTGTGACAGCGCCAGCAAGGTCTACACCATCCGAGACGGCTCCAGTCACCAGGAAGAAACGTTTCCGTAAGATGGTGACAGACTACTTGGCTTTCCCTCTAAGTGTACTCCCAGATGCCTCTTCCCCTTTCAAATTTTGGGTCTCTAAGTTGGATACATGGCCAGAGCTTAGCCAGTATGCATTGGAGGTGCTGGCTTGCCCTGCTGCCAGTGTATTATCTGAGCGCGTCTTTAGTGCTGCAGGTGGTGTAGTAACAGACCGTCGCATGCGACTATCCTCAGAGAATGTAGACCGGCTTACTTTTCTGAAAATGAACAAGGCATGGATCTCACCTGAATTTGCCTGTCCGTTTTCAGATTAAATAACTGTTTGGCAACGTTTTCCATGTCTCCTGTTATGTTCATCTTTCTACCACCTGAACTCTACTCCCTGGGCTACAACACCGCCATTTGTTGCTCGTAAGTAATTGGCAGGGGTACTGACTCCTGGCCAGCCTGGTTACAGCACGACAGCTGTTTCCTGGCAGTGTGAACGTCAATTATCCTCCAATAAGTTGTGCTGTCGTGTTGCATTCGGGTTAGCCGACTCTATGGTGCCTGCAGTTTAGGTGATTCCTATGTGTGCTGTGGGATATGTAAATAAAGGCTGTTTCCATTGTGACAATAGAACAAGCACCCACTGTAGGACTGTGTGATTCGGTAACTGCAGGCGGCTTGCGTCCTGTCAACTTACATTTTCATGGGTGCGTTCTGCTACCCGTCCGGGGTCCAGTACTGTCAACTGGTTCTCCCCAGTGCCTTTGGCCTAGGTGCCTCCATCTCCGTATTCGAGTTCCACCAACGTCTGCTGGTCCTTGGTAGTGCTTTGGAGCACAGGTACCTCCTGCTTAGTAACCGTGTCACAGTAACGTCAGCTGGTACTCGGTTGTGACATTGCCTCTTTTCCTTCTGCTACCCGTCCGGGGTCCAGAACCGTCAACTGGTTCTCCCAGTGCCTTTGGCCTAGGTGCCTCCATCTCCGTATCCGAGTTCCACCAACGTCTGCTGGTCTTGGTAGTGCTTTGTAGCACAGGTACCTCCTGCTTAGTAACCGTGTCACAGTAACGTCAGCTGGTACTCGGTTGTGACATTGCCTCTTTTCCTTCTGCTACCCGTCCGGGGTCCAGTACCGTCAACTGGTTCTCCCCAGTGCCTTTGGCCTAGGTGCCTCCATCTCCGTATCCGAGTTCCACCAACGTCTGCTGGTCCTTGGTAGTGCTTTGGAGCACAGGTACCTCCTGCTTAGTAACCGTGTCACAGTAACGTCAGATGGTACTCGGTTGTGACATTGCCTCTTTCCTTCTGCTACCCGTCCGGGGTCCAGTACCGTCAACTGGTTCTCCCCAGTGCCTTTGGCCTAGGTGCCTCCATCTCCGTATCCGAGTTCCACCAACGTCTGCTGGTCCTTGGTAGTGCTTTGGAGCACAGGTACCTCCTGCTTAGTAACCGTGTCACAGTAACGTCAGATGGTACTCGGTTGTGACATTGCCTCTTTTCCTTCTGCTGACAAAAGGTTAAGACAAACTACAAGATACAGAACAAGAGACAGAAGAACAATAAGCAGAGATCAAAAAGCAGAAGAACATGAAGTATAAGACCAAAATGAAGAGCAAAATATATGCTCTAAATTCTAAGCAGAAGAAGACTAAGCAGTGTATGGGGGTGAGTCCGTTCCTCCTCGTGGTGCCCCTGGAAAATGCCTGCTGCTGCAGGCTAAACTGAACACGGACAAATACTGTTGTAATTTAAATCTTTTGTGACAGCAAGAACGGAAGGATGAACAATTCATACTTTTACAGATTACAAGTACAGGAATCTCTGTCACAAATAAGAATATGATGAAGAAGATGAAGAGGAAGAAGATGAAGAATTTGAATATGAAGAAGATTAATTAGTTTAATAATAACAATATGAGTAATGTAAACAAAAACATGAATAGCAAGAAGTTTAAGAAGAAGATTAAGAAGGTGAAGATGAAGAATAATTTGATGAGAAAGATGATGCTGCTGAAGATTATGAAGGAGAAAGTGTGGCACTGGCAAAAGTTAAAAAGGTGAAGTGCATGGAAGTTGTGAAACATACATATTTGCCAAAATAGAAAAAAGGTTAACAACATTGTCAATTTGTTAGTCAATCCAAACGTATTTCCAAAAAAAAATATATTAATGCTATTCCAATGCATTGGGTTAAACATGTATGCCTTTATTGTCTCCTCAACCTCCCCAATACATTCTACATTACTCTTTGTTGTTTTCCTTCATGTAAAATTAACCAACAAGGCAAGAATGGTTTTTTTTAATGTCGATATTTGGTTCCCATAGACTTACATGGGACTTCCGATATCGGAATCGGATATCAACGATATTTTAGTGATATCGGCGATACCATTCCGATCCGATATTTTTAGATATCGAGCAGTATCGCTCAACACTACACACGAATAGTACTGTATTTGAGATATTAGTTCCACAGCGAGTAATTTGCTATTCACTTCAGTATATTCGAGTGACCCGCTCAGCATGTTTGGCACTTTATTTGCAGCCAATGAACATGCTGGGCTTGCTTGCTGATCACAGTAATGCTGGCACCATCTTTGATGTGATATTGCTGTGATTGGCTGCCCGAGCACCAGATGTTTGTCGCAGTGTCATGTGCATGACAGCGCGGCAAACACTGCTTCTGATCGGTGAAATCAGGGGAAGAGTCCCGAGGAGAGGATTTGCATATTCCCAGTGCCTTCTGGGATAAGTGAAGAGTCTCCGCGAGCTCAAAGAACACTGGATTTTGGCCGTTGCATCTGAAAGGAGGACATCAGTAAATCAGGGGAAGAGTCCCGAGGAGAGGATTTGCATATTCCCAATGCCTTCTGGGATAAGTGAAGAGTCTCTGTGAGCTCAAAGAACACTATATTTTGGCCATTGCAGATCAAAGGAGGACATCAGTAAACCAGGGGAAGAGTCCCGAGGAGAGGATTTGCATATTCCCAGTGCCTTCTGGGATAAGTGAAGAGTCTCCGCGAGCTCAAAGAACACTGGATTTTTGCCAAATATTTCACTGCTTTGATATCTCTTGAACAATAATAACATGGAAGAGGCCAGGAGCCATTTGGTGAGCTGCATTTCTTTCTACATGTTCACAGACTTACTAGTGGAAAAGTCAAACTTCACACGCCAGAAATGCAAGCTTGTGTCCCTGTTGGAGGAAAAGTTGCAAAATCTAGAAGAGAGGTTATCTACATTGAAAACTATTAAGGAAGGTGAAGAGTTCTTAGACAGAACAGAATTATCTCTTCATGTTACAGAAAGAGAAGAAATTCGAAGTGCACCTGAAGAAACAGAGGAATGAAAGCATGTGACCCAGAGAAGCAGGAGGATCGGGAGGCAGTCAGCACCAATACTGTTCAGGAACCAGTACCAGGCTCTTACGCAGGAGAACGATGAAGAAATACATCAGGATAAGACTCTGCCCACAAACGACAACCTTGTACGCCTTCAGAGTCCCCTGAATGTAGAAAGAAAAATGCTGTGAAGAAGAAACTGAGAGTTGTGGTCATGAGGGATTCCCTGTTGAGAGGTACAAAGGCCGCTATCTGCAGACCGGATTTAACCTCAAGAGAAATGTGCTGTTTTCCAGGTGCAAAAATTAAAGATGTGTCTGACAGGATATCAGGACTCTTCAGACCAACAGATGAATACCCATTCCTGCTAATACATGTGGGGACAAATGACACCGCAAGAAACAACCTGGAAACCATCTGCAGTGACTTTGAAAAATTAGGTAAGAAAGTGAAAGAACTGGGAGCGCAGGTGGTCTTCTCTTCCATCCTTCTAGTGAATGGCCATGGAACAAGGAGGTGGAATAAGATTCTGCAGGTGAACAACTGTCTATGTCGATGGTGCCGTCAGCAAGGATTTGGATTTTTGGATCACAGAGTGAATTACCTATACGATGGACTACTTGTTAGAGATGGGGTGCACCTTACGAAGACAGGAAAACATGTATTTGGATGTCGCCTTGCTACACTCATCAGGAGAGCTTTAAACTAGAACAATGTGGGAAGGGAAGAAAAACACCAGAAAAAGCCATGCATCTGACAAATACTATTGAGAACTCTGCTATTAGAAGTGAAAGGGAAGAACAAAGACAAAAAAATCTAAATAATAAAAATATTCAAGAAAGAGAAACCAATCATAAACTAAAATGTTTCTATACGAATGCACAAAGCATGGGCAACAAACAAGGAGAATTGGAACTACTAACACAGGAAAATAAATATGATGTCATTGGAATCACTGAAACTTGGTGGGACGATACACATGATTGGAATACAAGGCTAGAAGGATACAACTTATTTGCAAGAAACAGACTTGATAAACGAGAAGGAGGTGTGGCATTGTATGTTAGAAAAGCGTATATCTGCACAGTGATTGAAGCTTCAGAGACTGTGAGTTCTGAGGAAACTGTTTGGGTAAGAATACAAGGACAGAACAATGGAAAGGACACCATTGTAGGCATTTACTACATAGCCGCCTGTGCAAGCTGAAGATATGGATGAACTCTTTATGCATCAAATGGCCAAGTTCTCCAAAAAATATGACATAGTGGTCATGGGAGATTTCAACTGTCTAGACATTTGTTGGGAATCTCTCTCAGGCAAAACTAACAGGTCAAGGAAATTCTTATCCTCTCTTGCTGACAACTTGATCTTCCAAAAGGTAGGGGAGAAAACAAGGGGATCTGCTACCTTGGATCTAATCCTTATAAACAGCGAGGAAATGGTTGAGGAGGTAAGAGTGGCAGGGACTAGAGATGAGCGACCTTGCCTCCGGGAGGGTCGAGTCGGGTTTTGGACCACCCGACTTTCGCAAAAGTCGAGTCGAACGAAATCAGCCGAATATCGGAAAAAGTCGAAGGTCCATCTGAAACTCGAACCGACCCCAATGCAAGTCAATGGGGAAGAAAAGTCGGCAGGGAGTGGAGGACAGTAAACACACCTACAGTGCCCATTTCAAAGCCAATGACATCTTATTACTTAAGTTTGTCAATCTTAATTTACTTTATAATAATAGTAACGCATTGAAAACTGGGGGGTTATTTGGCTAAAGTTGTGGGGGCAGGGCTAGCTCCAGGTTTTCGTGGGCCACGGGCGAAAGAGTCTCAGTGGGCCACTTTAACACATACCACAATTCATGCTGCTCCGATATGGCAGAGAAATATAGGTATAGTACAATGCCAAATACTTCACTTCTTACATTAGTTGAGTGATATCTATTATAAATTCTGCAATAGCTCAAAAAACGGACAGTATAGTCCTCCATGCAGTATTCTGGGCACCACATAGTGCGCCATACAGAATGGGCTCCATATAATGCTCCATACAGAATAGGCCCCATATGTACTCCATAAGATGCTCCATAAAGGGCCCTATATGATGTCCCATAAATAATGAACCCTATATGATGCTCTAGTATATGATGGGCCCCATATATGATGCTCCAGTGTATGATGAGCCCCATAAAATGCTCCAAATATAATGGTCCCCATATATAATGCTCCATATATAATGGGCTCCATGTGAGGGCCCATAAATGAACCCCAAATGATGTTCTAGTATATGATGGGCCCCATATGATGCTCCAGTATATGATGGGCCCCATGGATGATGCTCCACTATATGATGGGCCTATATAATGCTCCCTATATAATGGGCCCCATATGATGCTCCAGTGTATAATGGGCCCCGTATATGATGCTCCAGTGTATAATGGGCCCCATATAATGCTCGAAATATAATGGTCCCCATATATAGTGCTCCATATATAATGGGATCCATGTGATGCCCCATAAATAATGAACCCCATATGATGCTCCTACTGCAGCAGACTCCTGCTTCTCTTGCTTCCACAGCGTGTCTTCAGATCCAGACTCCCAGTGCCTTTCCAGCAACCTATTTGAGCCTGCCTTAGGCGCCTGTCACATTGGCTCCCAGTTCCCCTCTTCCATTATTGTGAGTACCTGGTCCTGATTTACAGCTTCTTGAGCCATCCTTATTTATTTAGGGACATTTGTTTCTCATCCAGCTACCTTTTGGAGATTGCATTCTATTGTGTCCAGTGTTCCTTTGAAAAGTATTCTGATGAAGGTCCAATAGTTGGACCGAAAACGTTCAATTGTTTCGTGTCTGGATGCACCTTTATTAAACAAATTCTCGTGTTACACATTTGAGTGCCAAGTTATTTTTTACATTTATCAGGTTGGATACCTGACTTGAGCACCTACTCTCGTTTTTAGTTGAGTGCCGTGTTTTCTCTTCCATAAATAATGAACCCCATATGATGTTCTAGTATATGATGGGCCCCATATGATGCTCCAGCATATGATGGGCCCCATGGATGACACTCCAGTGTATGATGGGCCTATATAATGCTCCATATATAATGGGCCCTGTTATGATTTGGTAGCTGAGGAGTGCAGGTAAAAAAGGCAATACACCAGAGCAGTTGGAATCTATGAGATTGCAGTACCCTGACTAACCACCACAACTAGAGGCAGCCGTGGAGCGTTCCTACGTTGGTCCTAGACGCCTCGTCACAGCCTGAGAAACTAACTATACCTAAAGATAGAAAGAGGAAAGCTATCTGCCCCGGAGCAGATCCCCAAAGAACATAGAAAGCCCCCAAACATGTAATGGCGGTTAGACAAGAAGAAATACTGACACAGACAGAAAATAGTATGAGCAAACGTTGGGGCCCAAACTATCTAAATAGAAAAGGATAGGAAGGGCACTTACTGCAATCCCAAAAAAACCCTGAAAAGCACCAACTCTACTAATTTCAAAAACACCTGAGATCACACGACCTCTACCACCTAAATTAGTTCTCTGGTGTAACAAAATCAAAACAGCAGCCACTCAAAAAACTGGAAAAAGCAAATGTACAAAACATCAGTGGCTGAACTAAACTGAGAGGGCAAAAGCCCCCGGAGGGGACCCTGAAGGCCCCCACAGAAGTGCAGGACAAAATGCAAAATAAAGCACAAAAACAAAAAGAAGAAAATGGCTATCTGTTAGCAGGAGATGCAGACACGACACAGCAGGCTACAAAGGAAACAGGAATCAAGGATTGAGACCAGAACAATTGATCACCGGCAACCCTGATGGGAAGGCGACTCCCTTAAATAAGACCAGTCAGTAACACCTGATTCCCAATCCTCACAATCTTCACTGGACAGTCCAGTACCACTTGTAACCACCAGAGGGAGCCTCTGCTCAGAACTCATTTCAAGTCCATTCACAACAGTACCCCCCCCTTGAGGAGGGGTCACCGAACCCTCACTTGAGCAACCAGGTCGGTCAGGATGAGTTCTATGATACGCACGGATGAGTCTCCTAGCATGGATGTCCGAAGCAAACACCCAAGAATTGTCTTCCTGACCATAACCTCTCCACTTAACCAAATACTGGAGTTTCCGTCTAGAAAAACGAGAATTCAATATCTTCTCAACCACAAGCTCCATATTGCCCTCAACCAGAACAGGGTCAGGAGGCAAAGCAGTAGGAACCACTGGCTCAACAAACCTCTTCAACAAGAACTTGTGGAACACGTTATGGATCTTAAATGTCCCTGGAAGAAGCAAACGAAAAGAAACAGGATTAAGAATCTCCATGATCTTATAAGGTCCAATGAACCTAGGCTTAAATTTAGGAGATGCCACTCTCATAGGAATATTTTTTGAGGACAACCAGACCAAGTCCCCCACTTTAAACCGAGGACCATCAGTCCTATGCCGGTTAGCAAACCGCTGGGCCCTCTCCTGAGAGAGGGACAACCTCTCCACTACCTGGTCCCAAATCTGTTGCATACGCTCCACAACAGAGTCAACACCTGGACAGGCAGAAGCCTCCGTCTGTCCTGAAGAAAATCGAGGGTGAAACCCAGAATTACAGAAAAATGGAGACATCAAAGTGGCAGAGCTAGCCCTATTATTAAGAGCAAACTCAGCCAAAGGCAAAAAAGAGACCCAGTCATCCTGATCAGCAGACACAAAGCATCTTAGATAAGTCTCCAATGTCTGGTTTGTTCTCTCAGTTTGACCATTGGTCTGAGGATGAAACGCCGAGGAGAAAGACAATTGAACACCAAGCTTAGAACAAAAGGTCCTCCAAAATCTGGAAACAAACTGGACTCCTCTGTCAGACACAATGTTCTCAGGAATGCCGTGTAAACGAACCACGTGCTGAAGGAACAAAGGTACCAATTCAGAGGAGGAAGGCAACTTAGGTAATGGCACAAGATGTATCATCTTGGAAAACCTATCACAAATCACCCAGATGACGGTCATTCTCTGAGAAACAGGGAGGTCGGAAATGAAATCCATAGAGATATGGGTCCATGGTCTCTTGGGCACAGGCAATGGCATCAACAAACCACTAGAGCGAGAGCAAGGCTTGGAGCGAGAGCAAGTCCCGCAGGACTGCACAAATTCCCTGACATCACGAGACAAGGCCACCAAAAGGACCGACTAACCAAGTCTCTGGTACCAAAAATTCCGGGATGACCGGCCAACGCGGAACAATGAATCTCAGACATCACACTCTTTTTCCAGTGGTCCGGGACAAACAATTTCCCAACAGGGCAGCGCTCGGGCCTATCCTCCTGACACCCCTCCAGAGCCAGTCTCAAATTGGGCGAGATGCGGAAAGAACTACACCTTCTTTCAAAATAACAGAAGGATCAGATACCTCAGGAGAGTCCGCAAGGAAACTCCTCGAGAGGGCATCCGCCTTAACATTCTTAGTGCCAGGAAGAAAGGAAACCACAAAATTAAAACGTGTGAAAAACAAGGCCCACCTGGCCTGTCTATGATTAAGTCGCTTGGCAGATTCCAGATAAACCAGATTCTTATGGTCCGTAAGGACCACTACCTGATGTTTGGTTCCCTCCAGCCAATGTCTCCACTCTTCAAAAGCCCACTTCATGGCCAATAACTCCCGATTACCCACGTCATAATTACGTTCAGTAGGAGAAAATTTTCGAGAGAAAAAGGCACAAGGGTTACTTTTAGAGGTCTCTGGATCTCTTTGGGACAAAACGGCACCTGCCCCAATTTCAGAGGCATCAACCTCCACCTGAAATGGCAGAGAAACATCAGGCTGCCGTAGAACAGGAGCAGAAGTGAATCTCTGCTTAAGTTCCTGAAATGCAGAAACTGCCTCAGGAGGCCAATTCACCACATCAGAACCCTTTTTGGTCAAATCAGTTAATGGTTTAACAATAACCGAGAAATTACCAATAAATTTACGATAAAAATTGGCAAAACCCAAAAATCTTTGAAGAGCCTTTAATGAAGTAGGTTGGACCCAATCACAGATGGCCTGAACCTTGACCGGGTCCATTTCAATAACAGATGGGGACAAAATGAATCCCAAAAATGAGATCCTCTGTACGCCAAAAAGACACTTTGATCCCTTCACATACAGAGCATTCTCTCTCAAAATCTGGAATACAGTTCAAACATGTTTCACATGAGAGACCCAGTCATTAGAAAAAATCAAGATATCATCCAAATAAACAATCAGAAATTTATCCACAAAATCCCTGAAAATGTCATTCATGAAGGACTGGAAGACAGAAGGAGCATTAGTGAGCCAAAAGGGCATCACAAGGTACTCAAAATGCCCTTCAGGGGTGTTAAATGCCGTCTTCCATTCATCCCAGTGCTTAATGCGAATAAGGTTATATGACCCCTGAGGTCAAGCTTGGTAAACCAAGTAGCGTTTTTCACCCTGGAAAACAAGTCAGAAATCAAGGGTAACGGATATTGATATTTCACAGTAATATTGTTCAAAAGACGATAATCAATACACGGCCTTAATGAACCATCCTTTTTGGCCACAAAGAAAAAACCGGCACCTAAGGGTGAAGAGGATGGTCTGATATGACCCTTCTCCAATGACTCCTTGATATAAGACCGCATAGCGTCATGTTCAGGTACAGACAAGTTAAAAAGGCGACCTTTAGGGAATTTACTACCAGGCACTAATTCAATAGCGCAGTCATAGCTCCTATGGGGAGGCAAGGATGCAGATTTACTTTCGCTAAACACATCAGAAAAATCAATCAAAAAGTCAGGAACATCCTGAGCCTGGGGGGAGGCAGAAAAAACAGGAGTGTTGGTATTAACACATTGGCAGCCCCAACTGGTTACAGACACAGATTTCCAATCCAAAACAGGATTATGAGACTGTAACCAAGGGAAACCCAGCACGATAATGTCATGCAGATTATACAGAACCAAAAATTTGCAGCTCTCCTGATGATCAGGTTCAGCCCTCATTATCACCTGAGTAGAGAACTGAGGTTTATTCTCAGCCAAAGGGGTAGAATCGATCCCCAGTAGGGAATAGACTTCTGTAGGGGTGTCAAGGGAAACCCGCAACGTTTAGCAAAATCAAAATCCATCAGGTTAATAGCTGCTCCCGAATCAACGAAAGCCTGAGCAGAAAATGAGGACAGAGAGCATATCAGAGTAACAGTTAATAAAAACTTAGTCTGAACACTACCCAAGACAACTGAGCGTGCAAAACGTCTTCCCCGCTTAGGGCAGACTGAAATAGCATGAGAGGCATCACCACAGTAGAAACATAACCCATTGCGCTTTCGAAACTCATGACGCTGTGCCCCAGAAACCACTCTATCACACTGCATGGGTTCAGAAGCAGGTTCACAAGGCAACACTATTCCACGTATACTTCTCCGCTCACGCAAACGTCTGTCAATTTGAATCGCTAATGACATAGAATCATTGAGACCAGAGGGAACAGGGAATCCCACCATAACATCCTTTACATTATCTGACAGACCCTTCCGAAAAAGGGCTGCCAAAGCGTCGTCATTCCATTTGGTCAGGACTGCCCACCTGCGGAATCTCTGACAGTATAACTCAGCGTCATCAAGCCCCTGATTTAATGCCAACAAGGCTTTTTCAGCTTGATCAGTGACATTAGGCTCATCGTACAATAACCCCAAGGCCTGAAAAAATGCATCAACATCACTCAAAACAGAATCCCCAGGTGTCAGGGAAAAAGCCCAATCCTGAGGATCGCCGCGCAGGAGAGAGATGACAATTTGAACCTGCTGCGCTGCGTTCCCTGAGGAATTAGATTTTAAGGCAAAAAACAATTTACAATTATTTTTGAAATTCAGAAACTTGGCTCGATCTCCCAAAAACAAATCTGGCATGGGAATCCTAGGTTCCACAACAGGCAACCTAGCAAGATAGGTAGCAATACTCCGAACCTCAGTGGCAAGCTGATCCACACGGCCAGACAACTGTGCAAACTCCATTGAGAGAAAAAATCCTCCCCAGCACCCAGAGATACAGAGGGAAAAAAAAAAAAATGCAACAAACAGAAAAATATCTCTGACAACTCTGACAACTTTTTTTTTTTCTTTCACAATATTTTTCCCTTCTGTGAGTACCATATAATTTTCAGTTTTGGCCGGTGATACTGTTATGATTTGGTAGCTGAGTAGTGCAGGTAAAAAAGGCAATACACCAGAGCAGTTGGAATCTATGAGATTGCAGTACCCTGACTAACCACCACAACTAGAGGCAGCCGTGGAGCGTTCCTACGTTGGTCCTAGACGCCTCGTCACAGCCTGAGAAACTAACTATACCTAAAGATAGAAAGAGGAAAGCTATCTGCCCCGGAGCAGATCCCCAAAGAACATAGAAAGCCCCCAAACATGTAATGGCGGTTAGACAAGAAGAAATACTGACACAGACAGAAAATAGTATGAGCAAACGTTGGGGCCCAAACTATCTAAATAGAAAAGGATAGAAAGGGCACTTACTGCAATCCCAAAAAAACCCTGAAAAGCACCAACTCTACTAATTTCAAAAACACCTGAGATCACACGACCTCTACCACCTAAATTAGTTCTCTGGTGTAACAAAATCAAAACAGCAGCCACTGAAAAAACTGGAAAAAGCAAATGTACAAAACATCAGTGGCTGAACTAAACTAAGAGGGCAAAAGCCCCCGGAGGGGACCCTGAAGGCCCCCACAGAAGTGCAGGACAAAATGCAAAATAAAGCACAAAAACAAAAAGAAGAAAATGGCTTATCTGTTAGCAGGAGATGCAGACACGACACAGCAGGCTACAAAGGAAACAGGAATCAAGGATTGAGACCAGAACAATTGATCACCGGCAACCCTGATGGGAAGGCGACTCCCTTAAATAAGACCAGTCAGTAACACCTGATTCCCAATCCTCACAATCTTCACTGGACAGTCCAGTACCGCTTGTAACCACCAGAGGGAGCCTCTGCTCAGAACTCATTTCAAGTCCATTCACAACAGGGCCCCATATGATGCTCCAGTGTATAATCGGCCCCATATATGATGCTCCAGTGTATGATGGGCCCCATTTATAATGCTCCAGTGTATGATGAGCCCCATGTAATGCTCCAAATATAATGGTCCCATATACAATGCTCTATATATAATGGGCTCCATGTGATGCCCCATAAATAATGAACCCCATATGATGCTCTAGTATATGGTGGGCCCCATGGATGATGCCCCAGTGTATGATGGGCCTATATAATGCTCCATATACAATGGGCCCCATATGATGCTCCAGTATATTATGGGCCCCATGAATGATGCTTCAATGTATGATGGGCCTTTATAATGCTCCATATATAATGGGCCCCATATGATGCTCCAGTGTATAATGGGCCCCGTATATGATGCTCCAGTGTATGATGGGCCCCATTTATAATGCTCCAGTGTATGATGAGCCTCTTATAATGCTCCAAATATAATGGTCCCCATATATAATGCTCCATATATAATGGGCTACATGTGATACCCCATAAATAATGAACCCCATATGATGCTCTAGTATATGATGGGCCCCATATGATGCTGGAGTATATGATGGGCCCCATAGATCATGCTCCAGTGTATGATAGGCCTACATAATGCTCCATACATAATGGGCCCCATATGATGCTCCAATATATTATGAGCCCTATCTATGATGCTCCAGTGTATGATGGGCCACATATATAATTCTCCAGTGTATAATGCTCCCCATATATTGCTCCAAACATTAAAAAAAAATGAAATACCTCTCCTCGCTGGGCACTGCTCTATTCTGGACTCCTCAGCGTCATCCTCTTCCAGCTCTCTGCACTGTGACTGTTCAGGCAGAGGGCGCATAGACGTAACGTTATCGCGCTGTCTGACCTGAATGTCAGTGTCAGGAAACGCCGAAGACGTCACAGCGGTGGAGCAGGGAGACGTAAGTATTGCAAGTGCTGGGGCCCTGAGCAAGCAGGAGGGCCCACTCATGGTCGCCGGCACTGACACAGGGCCCGTCATAGAACGCCGGTGTCTCTGACAGCGAGTGGGCCCCCCCGCCTGATCAGGGCCCTAGCACTTGCCCGGATGCGCCAGGTGCTGACGCCGGCCCTGGGGGGGTACAGCCCAGTTAGGGAGGTGGAAAAACTGGCATATGTTGAGGTAGAGGCTGGACGTTCAGCAGCTGCAAATGGAGGAATTGGAGAAGTCGGAGGAAGAGGAGGACAAAGCGAGCCATTTTGCTGGCAACCTATGTGTCATCAGGGGAAGGTGGTACAAAATCCTTTAAAACCCAGGCATGGTTCATTTTAATGGGGTGAGATCACCAACATTTTTGGTCGACAGCCCGGTCCTTCTTTCTGTCAGGATTGATCCAGCAGCACTGAAGACTCTTTCTGATAGCACACTACGAGGAGGGCAAGCGACCTCCTGTAAGGCATATTGTGCCAATTCAGGCCAGGTGTCCAGTTTACAGGCCCAGTAGTCAAAGGGGAATGAACTGTGAGGGAGAACATCGATAAGAGAGGAGAGGTAATTTTGAACCATAGTTGACAACTGCTGTCCCCATGTCTTTTGCAATCGATCCAGTATTAACAGTCGTGTGAGCGGTCCTCGAGAAATCAGTCCACAACATGGTCATGAAACCCTTGTCTCCAACTTCACTTCGGCTGTGTGTACCACGAACACCTCTTCCATGTTGCCCAGTACGGCTCGTGGTAGAACCTGCACTACTGCTGTGTGCTGGGAATGCCTCTAACAAACGGTTTACCAGAGATGCTTGCTTGTTCGCCAATATTAGCTCTAGGTTCTTGTGTGGCATGATGTTCTGTAATTTGCCTTTATAGCATGGATCGAGGATGCTGGCCAACCAGTAGTCGTCATCCTTCATAATTTTGGCAATGCGGGGGTCCCTTTTTAGGATCCGCCGACATAATCACTAGTGTTGAGCGATACTGCTCGATATCTAAAAATATGGATCGGAATGGTATCGCCGATATCACTAAATATCGTCGATATCCGATTCCGATACCGGAAGTCCCATGTAAGTCTATGGGAACAAAATATCGCAACAAAAAAAAACCTTTCTTTCGTTGTAAACACAAAATATACACACATAGAATACATATATATATATATATACATGTCATTGTGACATATATATATACATATATTTATAGTTTATACACTTCTACATAGTAAAATAGACTCTGATTCAATTGCCGGGTAAAGCCGTGACATACCCCATATAAGTCGACGGGCTCGGTGCCGAGTACTCCCAAATCCTCTGGCTCTGTGCGACTCAACTTGGACGTCACGAACAGGATTCTGTAGCTCGCTATAAGCGAGTCCTGTGTGCCTGAATTGATCTGGTTTTGTGCTTGAGAATTGCTAAAATCATCAGAGAATGTATTTGCCATTTTTCCGCTATATCTGCGTCACGACGAGGCACTGGTGAAGAAGAAGGGGTGCTCTTCGTGGGTGTACACTCACTCAGTGGCGCGAAAACGATGGCCGACCACTCTAAATGGTACTGCAATGTAAGATCGTGCCCCACAGCTCTTCAGTTCCGCCTCCTCATCCTCCTCAGTGTGCGGAAACTAACACGAAGGTCCCGCCTCACTACTACAAAAGAGGGGCCCTCTCCAGATGCTAATGACACATGTGACTTGGCAGAGATGGCTAATGGACACGAGCAGAAGTGTGAAAGGATGGAGCAGTCAGAGCTCTCCCCCCACGGAAGCGACCCGATTGCCACGGAACCACCGTTGGGCACCCAGCCTGGAAACCCTCCTACGCTGCAAGAAGCGGAGGATACCCTAAGAGGCCTGGCCCGGCACCGGGAGGAGGTCGCCAGGATGGAAGCCAGCTGGCGTGCCCTAAAACTAAACTTGGAGCGGCGCCAATCCCACTTACCTGAAGTGTCTGTACCGGAAGGTGAGGCACCCGTTCTAGTAGAGGAGTCCGTGCGGGCATCCCC